>JARQTI010000723.1:1715097-2161330 GCA_030142655.1 Trachelus tabidus
TCAAGACATATCGCATGGAAAGAAAACCCTAGAAGCTTTATATTGTTACCATTTCTTTGAGATGTGCGAAATGGAATTGCGTACTTTGCTCCCGACCGCATACCAACCTAACCTATAACAATAGCCCATACACGTAACCACGAAAAATAAGACACGCAAGAACCATCCCGGCCATTCGATTCCATTCGACTCTTTGACTTCCTCATGGAGGATGTCTTTGTTGTACAGTTAGCGTTCTTACTTTCTTTTTATTATATTTCTCTCTGCGCTCTCGCAAAAAGAAAAGTACGATAGACAAACTTGTTTTCCGGAACTACTTTTTTACTGACTTTTACTTATTCACGCTTATTGTTAGTCAGGACCGGAGGGTGTTGAAATTCACCCTACGCAAGAGTAAAGTCGTTAAGGCTAGTACATATTATTGTTACTCTCGTTGGTGCGAAACACCAGTAACACGGAAGTGCTAAGGAGCAAATTCTTAGGCAAGACTCCAGCAACGTGCGAGAGCTTTACAGGGTGGTTCCATTGGTCTTTTTAAAAATGTTTTCTAGTGGCAGCAACCTTTCTCTGAGCACGAGCCTTGTGCTGCCTGTTAAGCAAGAGAAGGTGGATCCAACCAGAGTAAACATAACGTAGTTATTTCCGCCAAGGGCGCAGCTTATTGAGACATTACACGTGGAGAGCTTTAAGAACATCTTTCTTTTTACCTTCTTTTGTGACTTCTCTTTTTTTTTCCTACTAATTCGCTATGTCTTATTAATAAAAGCTAGCTTGATTAAAGTACAAGTAGCGTCGTGAGCCTCGACTCGATATTATTTACGAATTATTCTTAAGGTAAGATTCATACTGAGGCTATACCACGAGCTGGTACCACTCAAATTCTTTTTAAGAAATTGCATATTTGATCACGTGGATCTTCCTGCAAGCGTGGCTCTTTTCGAAAATACGATACACAATTTCACGAATGAGGATAATCTTTGACGTTAATATTTAGAGATTAAGATCAGTAAAGGGGTGCCGGCACATGCCAAACTTGTATACCCTTTTTTATATACGAAATGTCACTAGCTCATTTAAGAATGCATAGAGATCGTTAGCGAATTCCAATTAGGATGTAAAATCCACAAATTTGCAAGAAAGTATGGACGAGGAGGAAGGATCTAGGTCGAAAAAATAGTGCAACTGAAAAAAAAAAGTGATTCAAAAGCGCCCGACACTCTTTGCTCTCGAATTTGATTTGATCCTTGTAACCATCGACGAATGAGCAGACCGAATATCGGGCAAATAAAACTAGGTTTGTAATCAGTCCATCAATATTTGCCATATCGATTGCTCCCATTAATTTGGTCGAATATCATGGTGTAGTTTGATTGCAGGACGATCGTAAAATTTCTCTAGAAACGCTTATGACTTTCTCTCATCGATCAAAGATAACGTCTATCCAGCTATCAGCATCAAGTAGAGTCCTTGAAGACGATCCTTCGACGGCAATGCTTAATCGTGTGTTCTGAGCTTTTAAGGATCATAGAGAACCCAATTCGGTTTGTATTTTTCTTCCGAAAAACGTGGAACCAATATTATGGATAAAGTGCACTCTGGCGGTGGAAATTCGAACCGCAAGGACATTCGAAGGCGCATCTACGTTTTGTCCAGATACGCGGAAGACTAGACGCAATGGCCCATTCCATTTCCGTGTTTCATCAGTTCAGTTAACGTAAACCGAATATGTAGCGAAACGTGTCTGTGTAAAGGACGAACAGAATCGAAGGTGTATATACGTGTGAATGCGAGACCTCAATTCAGAAACAGGTAGCACTTACCTACTCGACGCTAACACCGAACCGGAAGCCTCGTGGGAACATTTAAATGCGCTTAACCACAAGCTACTCAATCCGGAAGGAATACCAACCGTAACCGAAAACAGTCCTAGAAGAAGCGTCATTCTAGATAAATTAACCTGCATCGAGAATCAGGGATCGAGAGAGAGAATCAGGCCAAGAAAGGTATTACCTAGAAACTGATAAGATACTATAAAATTAGTTCCTGATTCTGAAATCGTATTCACGTGTATTCCAGCAGCAATCGGGGATCCCAAAATCCAGCTGCAGGAAGACGTGAGAATCGGGCGCCTACTTTCTAGTTTTAAAACTTTCATGACTTTCAGACGAATTTGAATAAATTATTCGTAGCACTCAAGTACGCCAGGCGTCCCTGCTTTTGGTCTATCGAGAACACTTCTCAAGGGTCCTCCTCTCTTTGTGCTTCTTCGAGTCTTCGGTCATCCTTTCGCCTTCATCTTCTTACCGATCCCCTTTCAGGTTTTACTTTTTTATTTCCACGTAGCCGCTATTCTTAAAATAACCAAAAACACTTCTAGCGGCTCGGACCACGGACCCGCCTTCCCGTGCAAGTACAAGTTCGAGATCTACTCAAGAATCTCCTCTTGGAGGTGAGTATCTCTAGTTTCCTGAAGGAGAGTCCTCGAACGTCTCCATCGTCCAGGTCAGCGTGTGTGCTCTCGAGAATGTAAGCGTCGCGACGCTTCTTAGATAAGGTAAACCTAAGGGCGATTCACGTAAGGGTATAAGCTATATCCCTCTTCGGCATACCATATATGTATATATATGTACATATACACTGTCTTGGCATTAGCACTGGCGACGGCGACGACGGCGGCGTCGGCGTCGGCGAGCCTACGTTCGGCTCGATTGCTCCGACGGTTGTGCTCGTGGCAGGTCAATTTCATGGCGGCACTCACCAGTCGTGAATCAAAGCCCGCTGGGGACACTTAAACGCCTGTATGGCGATGCGCCGTAGCCGGTCTAGGTGCACTGCGTTCGCTCCGCGTTTCTATACAGCGTGAAGCCTGACAATCCATTGAATAATTACCCAATTCAATACGTAATCACGCTACTTCCCGTTCGCGCACACCCCACGTGGCCCCAATGGGGCCTTCCTTAATCCCGTTTAAACCATCCATAAGCATATGCCGTCGCGAACTACCTATGCTTGCTTGGGACCTCACGCACCTGGAATCGCGAAACGCGACACGTGATTTTTCAGTTTTTTCCACGTACAAAAATATGCCAATTATAGGTAAAAATGAATCTGGATATACTACGAATCTTCGTCGTGTTTCAGTTCGCATCTGAATTCTTTAAAATTCTTTTTAATGGAAAGGAGACGCGACGAACGGTATTAAAAAAAAAATGAACATCACTTTGAATTTCACTCTATCGATTTCATCTCGGAAATATTGAGACTTTCCATCTGTTATCACGAAGCTAACGAATATTTTATTCCCAAGTAAATTCATCTTCATCTATAGACACATATTACGAGAAACCTTGTTTACAGACTGCAAAATATTCTGGCTTAATGACAACCACGATGTCATAGCACTGTATTAATTATTTCAGTGATCGATCAGATGTTTATTAAAAGAAAAACTCGTATTTACCTCGTCATTCAAAGAGAACATTAACGAATAAAGATTAACCGCCTGTCCCGAGAAAATCAAATAATTTATCATTTTTCACAAAAAAGTAACTATAACATTAAGCATGCACGCTAAAATTACGTCAAAGGCAAAAGGTGTGCCAAAAATTTATCAAATAAAATTCGACGAGTTCATTCGTCAATATTTTACTACTGTCCATCGTAACGCATGGGGTAGTTACCACCCTTTTTTTCAAATCAGCTCGTTTACGATACCACAGCTCTTTGACGTGTCCAAAAAGAACGAAAAGAAGCGTCGTGTCGTCCCTTGGCGATCGTTACGTCATTCGAGAAAGCGGGCGTCAATGAAGTACGCAATCTTTGTTTTTCGAACCGGGCTTTATTCGAGATCCGGCCATAAAATTGAGAAACTGTCGTTGGGGCTCCTTTCTAACGGGAAACTCATTAATTTCTTGCACGAAGACGGAGATTTCCGAAGTCAATCCGAAGCCTCGCTGGAAGGTCTACGAAGAGAAGGAGAGCACTATCTCTGCCCTATTCCCCCTCGCTGACCCCTCCCTCCCTACGCCCTTTCACTCTTGGTCCCACTTCATCCCGAGTTGACCTATGACCTCTCCTCGCTCTCCCACCATCTTGTGCCATTTAATTGGCGAATTAATCTCGAGGTCGATGGGGATTTCAGTGACTGTACCTACATTCGCGTTCGTCAAACGAGCAATAGAGGCTGGCAGTATATATTGTATAGCCACTGTAGACGGTCCAATGTACCTTATTTTCTGGGCTAACGAGTAATAACCGTATCTGCCTGGCGAATTACTCAGAAATTGGTAATATCGGTAGGTTATTCGTCACAGGAAATTAAATTTAATGTATTGAGATGGATGCTGAGTCGCGACACGTAATTTCCGATTTGATTTAATGTCACGTCCGATGGGTCATGTCAGTCGTTATAAGAATATTTATAATTGCGAACGTAATGGATTTAAATAATGTAAAATTAATTATATTTTACGATAATAGTCCTCGTCTTTATTTATACGTATCATCGGTAACTTCCGACCCATTTCCTAGCCATAAAACTGTACGCGCGTGACACATACATATATACACATATGTATGTGCTGAATAATCCATAGCGAGAGGAAAACGCAGCAGTTTTTACTGGAGGCAGAATTTAAATTCATTTGTAAAGTCATTGCGGCAGCTGATTACGTAATGCGCGTAGTACGAGATTGAAGTGTCCATAATTACATCATACAGAAAACAATGTATTCCAATGGTATTTTCGAAATTGGAAAATTTTCATAACATCGATTCCCAAAATATTTGACATTCGCCAACTTGTAATGTAATAACCAGCAAAGTTTCGGGCATAAGCCAATGTCTTTCCAAGAAATTTCGAGACAGGGATTTCGTCCCATCTCCCGTCTTTCTTGTCCCTATAAGCAGAATCGTGGGTTGATATTTTTTTTAGCATAGCGAATCATGCCTGAAGGGGTGTGAACCCCTGCGCGAAAGCATTTTGAAACGAGACTTATTAAAGTCACGACAAGCCAGGAAAGACATAGAAGCTGCAAACTTATTTGTTTTCTTTATCGCACAAGTCCCGCGTCCACGATAAGAGGGAATCAATGGACCATAATAGAAAACAGAGCCCGAGATATCGCGAGGCCATCTTCTCCGTCGGCCCATCCACCGTTGCGACTTGACTTTAGAGAAAATGTTCTCGATCCCCGGAGATTTTTCTCGGCTTTCGCCTCTAATAAAACTGCTACGATGTCACGGAGGACAATGCCCGTCGATATATAATCTAAGGACTACCCCTCTTACTTGAGAACATATAGCCGGGAGCGACGTCTCCGACGTCCTTTTCCAAAGTTCCTACTAGCATCTACATTCTTCTGTTTTTTGCGAAAAAATTTCGTACTTGCTCAAAATCCGATCTTAAGTATAGTAAGATTACTTTTTTATTTTAATATCCTCCACTCTCGTTGCCAATTACTAAGGTATCGTATTTCACGAGTACCAACGTCGGGAGATTTAAAAATCCGGTTGGGAACGGAGCTCAATTTGATTCCTAAATTAAATAAAATTCAGCCTCGACGAGGACTGAACAATCCACTCCAGGTGGAAAAGTTATATGTGGAAAATATATGGATCACACATGTGTCATGCGTAAAATTAATGAAGCTTAATAATTTTGTTTGTATTTGTACAGTGACAGGCTATTGATAATAAAACGTATTTAATGTAAAAATAATATTACTCATGAACATTGTATACGGGCCATATATGAATTACATATGACTTTAATATGTCCAAAATCGTGTACCGTACATGATCCATATATTTTCCGTATATCTATATTCCTCTTGTGCAAGCGAAAAAACAAATTGAAGCTTCTTGTATATTATTCCTTTTTCCGATAACGAAAAAATTCTTCCATTAAAGAAATTAAGTCACTCAGACACGCTGTCATTGAACTCTCATAGAATTAAGAGTTTTCGTGTCAAACCCTATAACCTGACACGTTCTAGCTCGCCGTTGAATTAGCCCTAGATAACGCAATGGGCGGAGTTAGTTCGAATTGATACTTTCTTGCCCCATCCGCACGTTATCTACGCAACAGTTAGTGGTAACCGCCATAACTCCCGATTAATTAAATTAATCGATGCGCAAGGGGAATGCTAAATACTCGTGACCTTAATAACATGACGTTTCAGTATAGCGTGTGGGATATGCCCAACCCGCATACTGCACGGAATAACCATAAATGTATTACATATCCAAAGTCATTGCTATGTACGACTGTTAAAGGTGCCTTCACACGTACAGATCATCTTACAAATAAACAGCAAATAAAAACAACAGAGATAAAATCCAAAAGGCCCTGCAATTACAAAAGCAGATGGATGACCCTTTTGATACAGCAATTTTTTATCAGAGCAAATTCACACTTAATCGACACATCCGAAACGATCGACATCATTGGCTTATACAATTGCCCTGGTTCGTCCTACGCTGTGGAGGTGACTTTAGGGTTGACCTGAGACCGCATTAAATCCGCAAACAGTTGCATGCTAGAACGTTATTGGACGCACGTTCCGTAATATCCATTTGTCGGTGCGATGCTCCTTGTAAATTATGTGCGGTGAGGAATGTCGACAGCGACGTCCAGTAAATTTCATAATTCAATGACTATCGAAGCGGCTCTCGTTATCAGCTTATTCCACGAAATCATTCCATCCGATTAAGCTTCCCCGTTCGATTTTGAATGTCATACAAATCCGACACTTTGACACTCAGTCATTCGCGTATACCTACGTAGATATACAATTGTTATAGCTAGCATTTGAAAGCGATTGTACAACCTTGTACGTTCAAATGTATTGGCGATACAACAAAATATCCCGCTTGTATATTCTTTGGATAAATTCGACCCAACCAAACCTTACCTAATGACACTTATCTTCGACAATTGGGTCAATTTCGTTCTGCACGTACGATTGGAGGTATCAACGATTCTCGTGTGCTTAATACTTTCAGTAATGACCGCTTTGATTAGCATCTTAAGAGCAGCCAAATTGGGTCAACGTGAAACGTGAAATGTCTCAGGACGATTTGGGTTATCGAATTTCAAAAGTATTTACGGCTTTACGCGACGAGGACGTAAGACGTGAGTGAGAGATTATTATTATTAAAATTCGAGACAATACCTTATTGCGCACTAGCAGCGAATTATACCGATTTGCTACGTCGTCCAACGAATCTTTCAATTCGCGGGGGCGAAAAAAGGAGAATTCAATTGAGAAGTTGCGACGAATACCCAATTTTTGAAAAAGTCTCTGTCGTAAAACAAAAGAGGTCTCAAGGTTCAACGGAAGGACGATACTAAACGTAGTCGATTCGTCTTTTCGAATTTCCATGTCTCTACCGTACATAGGCGTATGCTTAAAAATCTAGCATCACCTAGAAAGTCCAAGGAGTTGCATCCAGTCAAGGCAGCCGCGTTCAAGCAAAATGAAGGTATAGCCTTAATTGTTGAAAAATAAACCAACGGCTTGTATATACTTTTGCGGATGCCGAGGTACTGGTTACGTAATTTTGACTGTGATCGAGAAGAAAAAAAATGGCAGGAATGTCGCATAATAAATATTAAAAATATCGCGAACCACGAGGACAACGGCAGTAATGATCGGGCCAGCTTCTGAAATTGGATAGGGCAGATAGACGGCGTCGCGACGTCAAGAGAAATCGGGAGTTATCTCGGCGTAAAACTTGCTCCGTGTGTAAAGGAGCGTCTCGAGTGAGAGGTCGAGCACCTAAATTTCCTCTGGGCAATAAATCTCTGGGTTAATCGGAATCGGGGAAATTTCATAATAAAAATTACCATACGCCATTGTTCTTTCCCGAGGAAAGATCAATGGTAAACGCCGACGCTTTATTTAGCATTCGAAAATATTTATATAGTCACTCCAAGCCTAGTACTATATAGCGCTTTATTCTGTCTCCGAGGGAATTTTATTTTATCTCCTGCTAAAGTTTCAAGCACGTACCAAGCACCGTGCGATAATCAGAAAATTTCTATAGATTGTCCCTGTAAAATAATCCAACCCAACCCAAGCTCAGCTTTCTTGAAAACTTTCATATATGCAGATAGGTCATCGACAAGAACGAAGTGCGGGGAGCGCTTCAAGTTTTCGCTCCGTTGCCAATTTAATACTTTGTTATTTGACCGAGATGACGTAGTTCACCAGGCAAATAGGGAGGCGGGTATGGACAATCGTCTTTTGCTCCGTGTTAAATGAGGAGCCCAAGGACTAACGTCAAGTGCCGGGTTGAAAGAATGAATCTAGCACTTTAATAGGGGACGGTAACGAAATGAAAATTTATGAGGAAATAATAAGAATGAGTATTTCATTTTATTCCGCGAGAAGGAAGCGGCAGCTACGGGGAGGAGTTGGTGGAGATGGAAGAGGGGGTAAGGAACGACGAGACGAACGGGAAGATGAAGAGGAGACCCGGAGAAACTTGGACGACACGAGAGGAGAAATGAAAAAAGGGTCAGGAGGAAGGGAAAGGCAGAGTTTGACTTTTTATTTCATGCAGTCATCTGAAATAAAATAATGAGGAGTTGAAAATAAAAGAGCACGACTTAAATAATGCAACCAGCTCCGTTGCACCAGCTGTGCCCGTACCTGATAATAGCGTCAACTTTATTATTTCACGGATCTTCGCGAAGGTAGTGCACGTTAACGGTCGTGGAAAATAAGCATCCTTAGGAAAAGAACGAGGCGTCGCGACGCTCCGAAGACGACTGTTCCCCTTAAGTAAAATATTTAGCAAACGACGTGCCTATTCTGGTTCCTGCTGCCGATGCACATCTGTTACTGACTTCTCTCAAACTTTTACCCAGTCGCAAGCTCCTGGTTAAAGATAAAAATACACAATATGCTCGCGAACGAATCTTTAAAGTTATCCGAAGATCGTGCAACGTAGCAGCAGAGAAATAATAGTAAGAATCATTTTCAAAAAAATACAGATTTGCTTATACAAAGCCCTCTGTGCGGTATTTTATTGAAATTAAAAATATATATTACGATTTTGATTTTAGCCCGCATCGGGGTACATCAAAATTACTAGTGTAATTTAGACTTTTTTACGTTACGCGCGAGATTGAACGCAAAGTGATTTTAAAAAAATTTCAAATATCCGCGAGTCATTCCTTGAGTTCCGTTGTCATCGTCCAATGGAAACGGAATTTCAATTACGGTTTGCATTTTTTGAGAGTCGCGGTTAACGAGGGCTAGTACTTTTTTTTTTAATACAGTACCCTACATAAACCGTATAAAAACTGTAGCTCGCGCTATGTATAAGAACACGAGGAAAATTCACGGGCAGGAATTACGCAATCGTTAAAATTCATCACGCGTTCATAACGATATGTTAGATGATATTCGCATAACTGTGCATAAATTAACGAGGCTAATTTGATGAAATAATGGGAATGTTAACTTATGTACAATTAACGTCGTAGATGGCGTTATACCTTAATAACGCGAGAAACGGTGTCCCAAGCGAGTCGCAGGGGTGAAGCAGGATTAAATTTCACTTAGATACGCGATCATTCGTTGCGCCCTACTCGAATTGTTAAAGGATTTGAATAACTCTGCATAATGCGCCATGGGATATTACTATAATTATGCCAAAGCTACCTTGGAGATACGGAGTAAGGCGAATGCTCGTCTGTTACCCTACAACGAGTTACAGGTAATTCCAGTTGGCAGCTGACGGAAGTGTAGTCCAATCGACTGATGCGCGAAGTCAAAAGCTATATTGGAAAAACAAGAAGATATAGACATACAAGTTTTTCATCAAATTGATAAATTTTCTAAGTTACAATCGTTAGGCAACGCATCGCACAAACTTTCGGCAAATAATTTAAATTTCAAACTGAATCGCACAGCTTTAGGACAAACTTTAAACTTTATACACAGTCGTAGTTTTGCTTTTGGAATATTCCGAAAGTCTATTGAAATATTTCGCAACGATCACGCTCAACTGGTATCAATCGATTAGTTTGTTGATCCAAATATATTCGACGGGTGATAACGAAAAAAAACGAAGTAAAATAATTTTTGCGAGAACGAGAATCACGCTTTATGTGTATCGATATCATAACATCGTGGACGTTCGTGATTCTCGTGAAATTTGACCACTCGCTGTATAATGACTTTCTAACTTCCGGCGAACTTTCGGCCAATTCTCTGCCTGGTATAAGAGATAGCAGAGAGGTGGATAATGTTTAGGGCTAAAGGACAACGCCCGAAGGACACCCTGGTGACAGTTTCAAAGACAAAGAGATTTAGCCAAGAGACGTTCAACGCTCCGAGCGTCACGCAGTTTGCGAAAGATATTTTATACGGTTGGCATTAGTTAATTTGAGTAGGGACGTTGCGAGAATACGAAGACAATATGAATTTCAGAATGGAATAAAAATAGAGAGTCGAGATATTTCAAGCCGCAGCTTCCGTTTGGCTGGACAAAAAAAAATAGGAAGAAAAAGGGGAAAAATGTGGGACGACATTCAACTCCACCGCTGCACAGTTCCTGCATTCGTATACATTATACGTGTATAGGTAATGCGCACCGCTCGCGTTCGGCCATTACAAATTAGATTTCTCGAGAAAATGGAACATTTTTGCGGTTAAAATTCCGATAGACGCAAAACCGTTGAATTGCGTAACTTTTCTCCGGCCTGTTAAAAAGGCCAACACGTGCACGCGTATGACAAAAAAAACGCTGTCGAATATACAGCTGAGATGGAAATTTTTCATAACGAAAACGACCAATTGGTGAGTTTTGCCGTAAATTCTTTATGACTATAGAAATTTGCCAAATTTTTCAGACACGCGCAGTACTTGATCTTCCATCGGCGAACGTCGAGCCAAGCATGCAGCCAGGTACGCGAAAAACATTGATCGGCAATTAATACAATAATTACGGTAATGGCCAAGTTCGCGTGCTGCAATTATTGTAACGCTCCGAAGGTAGTTAATTAAAGGAAATTCAATTAAGCCCAGTTTGGAACCGCGACGGGTGCTCGTGAGTTACCTGCTACATGGTCACACACGTGCCTATGCAGAATTCAGTGCCATTTACATGGGCGTCGGGAATTCGTTAGGGGTTGATAGCCAGCACGATTTTACCAGTTAAAAATATATTCACACGCCGATTTATTTTATGCCATATGACGTAATACATAGCTTATATATATATTATATATATAATACGTCATATGTAACTTCATTTTCATCTCCCGTCTGATTGATGCCGAGCGAGAACAACCTTTACAGTATATGCAAATATAATTGAGATGAAAATCAATATCGCTGATAAGTCGCAGGTTTAGATCGGACGTTATGTGAAATTCAAAAAAAAAAAATGGAAATAAACTACCAGGTGATGAAACTGATCTTTCATTGGGCATGAGTAATTGGCCAGAGGGCGGGATGGGGGAGAGGGTTATACCAAAAACGGAAAATAAAATTTTGAAGATAGTTCGTCACCAGATACGGAATCTGTGAAATGTTTAAGTGAAAGTTTATTAATATCGTGGCTGACGTAAAATAAACAGGAGAGTTGTTTCATTTCGAGAATGACGGTCACAGGGGTGGCTTGACAAGGGAACCGAATTAAACGTGGGAACGGAATACTAATTCTTGCAATACTCGTAAATTTCGTTTGACATTAAACGACAAGCTTTTTTTTTTAAAAAAGCACATATATTAAAGCAAGATCGACGTTGAATCAAGTACACTTGATATCACGCCAACACCGCATGCTCCTTATCGTTAATGAAAAATTCTTCAACCTCGATAAAAAACATATAATTATTAGGATACGACGAAAAATAAATTTTGTTTTATTCATGCCTAACGTACACAAGTAAAATTACTAATGAGGTCACACAATTACTAAGATGAAAGAGCACGTCGTGAGGGACATAATATAATCATAAAAATAACAAGACATAAAAGTAAGTTGAAAATGGAGCGAAAGGGGTTGTTTTTTTGTACGGTAAAGGAATGGATGGAAATAAAGGAAATAGGCACGTGGGGGAGGGGGAGGGGAGGGGAGGGGGGGGGAGATTCAAGAGAAAAGCGCCGAAGAGATAGAGAATATTTATCATAGCTAGAGAGTGAAAGTGATAGCGACAACGGAGTGTGTCATAAGCAGAGAACGGGTAAGAGAGAAATGAAGCGAGAAAAGAGAGAGAGGGAACAAAAAAAAGGCAGACAGAATTCAAAAGAGAAAGAGAGGCGAATTAATATGGTAAAGTCAAACAACTGTAGGGTGTTAACAACCCCCTCGTACAGTACGCACTACGTGCGGTGGTATAGGGTAAACAGGGGTTAGCAAAAGCCTACTGTTTCTCGGTGTCGTGAAAAAAAAAAAGTTTTTACCGCAACATGGCCGCGCGTCCCACCCTTTAACACCGGAGGGATGTATATATTCAATTACGACTTGGTTATTTTTCAGGGAAGGGCGAAGTTCGTTTCCACGGTTAATTAATCAAAAGTTAATCGGCGCTCCTTTCAACGCTCTTGGCAAATATTGAATTATGACTCCGACTAGTTCAATTGCTTTTGGGAATTCGTAACTTTTCATTTCTATCCGGTACAGCGTCATCCGCGCGGATATGTCCTAGACCGAGTAACATTACGTTAATTCAATGTAAAAACTCCAAGCAACAAGCCAAAGTATCGAAAGTCCATTATCCATATCCCATTCAGATAACTATCGCATAATTACTCAAGAGCGAATTAACGACCCTCGCACGAAACTTTACGAACAGTCGAGTGTCACGATTATAATGTCTCATTGAATTTCTCGATATTTATCAAATCCGATATAAAAGCGACATGAACACGTAAAAAAAAAAATAATTAATATGCATCGTCTCCACTATAACGATGAATCTTTCAACGTCAAATTCTCCGAAAGACACAACTCGCTTTGCGAATTGGACGAGGCATAGTGAAAGACTGTGTATTAATAATGGCTTAGGCACTCTCGGAAACGAAGGGAGAACGAAGAGTATATAGCGTGAGGTGGGTTATAACGGGTGAAATTTTTCGTCGCCCTCTATGCCAATAAAATGCAAATGTCCCCGCGGCGCGAGACTCCTTCTTCCCTGTCATTCGTGGAAAAATCTTGATAAAGCGACTCACCTCTCTTCACGCCCAGTACATCACTGCCTTCCACTTCCGGCCAAGAGAGACTCCCCCGCTTTCTCTTATTCTATTTCTTCAATCTTCACTCACTATCCGCCACGCTCTGCGCTTTCTCTCGTTGCCCTCTGTCTTCACTGTCCGGCAACTTCCTCGCTTGTATCTTACGTGTAGGACCAAGAAGAATGCGTTGAAAATACAAAGTGTATTTATGCCTGCAGTAGGTTTTTCACAGTTTTTCTTCCACTTCGTCGACTCCCGTGTGTCTTTTTTGTTCTTGAACGAACTTCTCCCCTTGGGACACAATAAATATAGTAGAAGCTGCAGTTATCTGCGCTTACGTACAATTTTTTTTGTATGCAGTCTTACGTTGTGAAATGTTTTTTATTCCACCCTTTTATTTTTGTTTTGTTTCAGTCTCTTCTGTCTTGGATTACTAATGGCTGTCGTGGACAGCTTCGCTACTGGATGGACAGTATTGGTATTATCGCATACTGTGAATCAACGGCAACATAGTTGATGAACAAGTCGCAGCGAAGAACAGTGGAAACACTCCGGGGGATGATTCACTGACGTTCTATTACGCACGAGCTCGCTTTATTCAGCCGTAGTGTCGATTTACAACTGGCGTCGCCTTGCGGGGCTGCAACTAGGGAATTTTTTGTTTTTTAACGAAGCCATTGACGTTATTTCGCAGGAGCGAACGAACGAAACGCGGCTCATTCTATAGGGATGCTGACGCGTACTGAGATACGGAAGTCGAAATGGTGGGGATTCGAAAATGTCGGGTTTGAAATAACAAAAGTAAAATGACGAAGCGCACGGTAAACACTGACAATCGCGGTTTCGGGATGGAAAAAAATATAAAATTATGATATGGGGAAATTCTGGCGTGACCTCGTGTCCTACACAATCATCGCCCAGCACAAAAGAACTCGGATTGGTATTTGAGTTTCAATTTAGGCGTAATAATTGCATCGGATTAATATTCATTGAAACGCAAAACGATTCTACGAGGCGACCAGTGCGAAGCGAATATCGCACAAATGGAAATGCCTAGATGAATTTACCGTCTATGTGCTCGACGATGTCCAGAACCGTAAGTATGACTTGAGTCTGGTTTATTGATAACGTTTATATTCATGCAAAATGCATAATTTACAGCAATCCGAAATTTCGCAAAGTACCAACCCTAATCTGCGTATGCATACAGATACCTATAGGCGATAACGAATGCTCGTATGACCCACTTTAAGGTTGAACGATTAAGCAGGGTCATTATCTTTAAAGTATTAAAGGTCACCTACAATTGAAACTGAGGTCACGAAACAGTTTAAGGTGGTATTTCTGTTCGAAAGAAAAAGAAAAAAAAACTCGATATCGATAAGGTTCGATACACGGAGATACCGATAAGAACACTCATAGCTTCGCGAAACTCTTGCCACACTCGTTAAAATCGCAATAACAAACCCAATAACGCGTTCCGCAAACGAGCATAAAAACCAAATCTCTCCGGAGCGTTGAGAGCAAAGATAAAAGAAAACAAAAAAAACAGAGAACCAGTAGTCCCGTATAAATCCAAGCGAAAAAAAAGGAAGAAGCTACGCCGCATAAAAATCAAACGTACGACTCGAAATCACGCATCGAGCATTCTATCTCCAAATGCCAATAAAAAGCACTTCTCACGCGAAGGACGAGCGTCCCAGGTTATCAGGACGCTGGCAAGGAAGTACACATGCGATAAGGATCACGATCTTACAAGAATGCACTGACAGGTACATATAAGTTATTACTGCCGGTCCATACAGCATCCCGACTCGCGCCGTTGATCACCCGCGTAACTCCTTGACATCTCGCCGGAATTAGTCCAGACTACGTAGCCCCCCTCGCCATTTCCTGTCACTTGCCCAAGTAAATCCGCGGGAAACGATGAGTCCGGGTGCTCCTTAACGCGCGCGCGAGTATCCTCAGTGACAGCGAGGAAAGAGGCTAAAGAGCTTCGGCGCCTGCGGAGCGGCAACCGTACGTTCTTTGTGTGCGACGGGAGCAGGCAAACTGGAGCAACGAGAGACGTCGCGACGCTTACGGAGGCTGCAGCCGTAGCAACCGTCCGACGCAGAAATGCCTAGCGCCACGATCCTCCCTCGGCTCTCTTGCTCCTGCCTGCTCCTGCCTCCTGTTTCTCCTATCCCTCCTGCCACCCCCCCCCCCCCACCATCGAGACTCCCGACACCCCGCTTCTCCTCTTCACCCTCGTGGTACCCATAGCCGCGTTTATACCGACCCTCCCATCCACCCCCCACTACTATCGATCCTACAGAGAAGGCACCGTGTTCCATTCGCTTTGGTCTACTTCAATCTAACCGAGAATTCTCGCTTCGTGTTATGCTCGTCGATCTTGACTGTTACTCTTGTTCCCGAGGTGTCCTATATAGATTCTTCTCCGATATGCAATCTTCGCAGTAAGTCACTGCATCTCGCTGCAGCCAGATGATGCTCTTCCTGTAGACGCGCCCTCCCGACAGGGCGTAGTACTCGATCGGGATCGATCGATCGGATCATCTGTGTCACGAGAGAGAATCGCCGTGAAGTTGGTAATGCTTTAGGACGGTAAACATAATTTCTGTACTTACCAAATGAATTCCCGGGATTTTTATTTTTTTTAATCTTTCTTTTTCATTGCCTCTTGACTTCCGTTTCTCTTATCAATGTCGCTTTGCGCTGTACCAAGGATGAGCAGAAGATCGTCGAGTCATAATTCACGTCGTTCGGGTCTCGACGCTCGTGAGAATTCCGAAAGAGGGCAGGAAGACGTCACGGAGTTTCGTGCCTTTATTTTCTTGCCGCGTTTCTCGAAATTACTCACTGGCCGACTCTCGAGTTTGTCTTCGGGATTACTTCGACTCTCGTTACATCGTTTCTTGGCCGGGCCCATTGTCATTACTTCGACGGAGAGTAGTACATCCTCGGAATGATTCTTAGCGACTCCGCTTTCTTGGCTACGATCACTCAACTTTAGTCGTAATGCGAATGTCCTACGAATACTTGGATCTAAGCAATGCATAACTTATCTATCGAATATCCGTTGCTCGGTGATCGAATTTGTTATTATCTCCAAAAGTCATTTCCACGGTGATCGATTACCCGTGAGCCCATATTTCGGATATATCCCAGTACGAAATAACTGGGTTTCTCCAATCACGCTAATTGATACTCAAAATCGGTAGCCTCGTGAAACTGCAACATAAATTGTATGGCTTACAAAGATTACGGATAATACAGTCATTTGTGCAATTCAAATACTTCCTATGGGCTCATCGATGGCGTTTAATTGTTTACGCGACGTAATTACCCTCTTGTGGAATTAAATTTTGTAATAATTATGCAAAAAGGAGTTATTAATTTTTATTTAAATCATAAATTTATCCGTTTTTCGAGATACCGTCAAGCTTATCAAATATGTAATATTTTATCACAAAGAAATAAAACCTTGCGATACGTTGGCATCCGAAAATGGCTGTATAAAGAAAATGATATACACGTAAGATTTCTTCTGCCATATTAAACAGCACGAAGGGAACCATGAGCATGTTCACGTCAAGAACGTAACCTTGGCTGATCTTCCTCTTTATCTTTTCATGGGGTATAAGCTAACCAACCGTGTCAACCATTGTCCCGGAAAAGTAGGATCCTCTAATCATGAGGTTTCCATTCTTTGAATATTCCCTGAAAATCTCTCTCGTAAGTTACCCAAATAATAGTTTCGCAATTTCAGCTTTTTTTTAGCATACAAACAAGATCTACACGATTCTCAGATACAAATGAGATTTTTGAAATTACATAATTAAATACGATCAACAGAGAATAAGCAGAGGCATAATTAATTTTGAGTTTATTAATAAAAGCGAATCTGTAATTTTTATAAATTTACCAAAAATTCCATTTTTCATTTACTTCTTTTCAAATTCGACCCTCGATTTCAGCAAACTACATGAAGGTTCGCTAATTCTAATACAACGTTAACGTAGAAATTTATATTTACGCAGAAATGTTCGATCTGGCTTTCCCAGAGGTAAAATTTAAATGACGTCCAATGTCGATTCGCATGGCGAATGGAGCGTGGACATAACGGGTAACAAACATCATTCATTTGCGACCGGGGAAATCCTGCGTTCTCATCGCGAGTCGCGTTCAAACAAATCATCATTTTTTTTTCAGATTTCTCGCATCGCCCCTTTCCAAATTTATTGCGAGGGTCCGATATGCGACGTCTAGTCTGCGACGTCTAGTTACGTAACGGGGAACTTAAGACAAGTCGATCGTATTCAATAAGTCTAATACACCCGGTAGACACAAATCCATATATATTATTAAACTAAAAGCATTGTGCACAGTGCACGCACTGTACGAATAGAATAGTAATGCATATGCAAGATACGCGACTCGAATTGAACTTTTCAATATTCATAGTAAAGTTCCCGGAAGCTTTCAAGTGATGCTGCAGGCTGCCACCGAGAGACACTGAACCGTCGCAAGAGTGTCGTCCCCTCCCCTCAAAATCTTTCACTTCCGGAGAATTTTGAAAATTCTCAAAATCAGGTAACCGATAAATCGTACCTGTCAACAAGGAAGCTCAACGCGTTCAGCGCCAACTTGCAAAATTTCTAAAACACGGTCCACTGAAAGTGACAGACGAAATTTACCATGGACCATCGGGTATGATGGGGAGGGTCACGGATAATATTTGGTATGACGTATATCGAGATAAGAGTAAAAGAAAAAAATATGTTTGAAAAAACAACTTTCTTCTTACAGCTATATAGTCGCCAACGTTCATCCAGTATTGCGGGTGAATTTAGGTGAAAGAAGGGTGAACTCCGGCGTCTTGTTTTTTAGCAAGTTGTTACGGCTAGTCAGCTTCACGGAAAATTGGACGTTCTCGTGAGGAATTTTCAACGTTATCCCCCTCTTCCAGTCGTCCCTCCCACCCTCCCCTCGTACAGCAGTATCCATCCTTTCCTTCCCTCCGCCTTCCATTGGTTCATCCGCGTCTCGTGCCTAGTCGCGAGCTCGAAAAAGTTATCGCGCTTCATAAATCTTCCCCGTGGGGCAGGCCGAGGGTAGGGGGAGCACCGAATGATGTTAAAGCGACGCCGAGCGACTATCTCGCCAAATTCGCGAATCTCCAAAGCTGGCCTAACGGAAGTCGTCCGATGCAAATAACTTCCGGAACATAATAAAATTCCAGTTCCCATACTTCCCACGGGTTTCGCAAAGCTTAATCTAAATAACCGATTAAAGGATAATTTTTCCGATTCCCCGGTAAACGCGCGATGCAAATGGCAACGATCGGAGCTCGCGAATAAGAGATTTCGGGCTGAGACGCAGAAATCGTTATATGCGAATTCTGGAGTGGCAGGCGTCTGACGTCACGTTACCGCAAGGATCTCGCGACTTGTCGAGCTTGTCTTTGGTATAGGGCGATTAAATTTGCAAGACGAAAGAATTTCGCACACCCTGTGAAATTGGTATACGAAAAATAATGTAGCTTAAAAAATGTATAACGTACTGTATTCATATCGTACAGCAATTCGTAGCCTCGATAACCAATCTCTCAGGAAGCAACTATCAGACTCACTAATACCGTACGATATAAAAAATTCGCCAAATCGATTGTCCTGATTTATTCACAGGGACGAGGAGAGAGCAGGCGAGGAGGGTTATACGATAGTAATAAAATTCCCCAGTATGTCCGTGAACGGATACAGGCTCCTTCAAAGGTACCATTTCGCAAAGCTCATACGAGATAGATATGATGATTCTATTCAAGATGGTAGATACGTATTGGCATTCGTAGTGCCAATCGTGGACAAGAAAAAATTGACACTGAAAATCTGTCAATAAAATTGTCTTCGTAGCGATCGATTGGATGCTCGACAAAAAGAGATTACCGATATTAATCAGGAAATATTTGGCACTCCTCGCATAAATAGTCTACGCGATTATTGCGATTATTTATCCTTTGGCAAAATTTGCTTCTCGTTACAAGAATCTCGCTGTCA
Source organism: Trachelus tabidus (assembly GCA_030142655.1). Classification (NCBI taxonomy): domain Eukaryota; kingdom Metazoa; phylum Arthropoda; class Insecta; order Hymenoptera; family Cephidae; genus Trachelus; species Trachelus tabidus. The sequence goes on from JARQTI010000723.1 coordinate 1,734,353, forward strand.
ATCGGTGCCATCAATCTTTTTTGCTGCACCGACATTAATGGCCGCTATCCTGACTAGTTGATGTAAATATGTGAGGGGTCGGAGGGGTGGCCGAGGGGTTGTGAATGAAAACAAAATGGAGGCTCAAAGCTGCTACGTCAACGGGTAAGAGCGTAGTGTATTTGTCGCGAGAATTTATCAAGTTTAAGTAATTAGGAACCGGGGGCCTAACAATGGAGGTACGGCCCCGCCCGGCTAGCGCGCCAATTACAAAAGAACTGACGAAGACGAAGCGATGCAATTAACGGAAAAAACTTTTCTGATATGCTATAGAGGGAAATAATTGTTAATTACGTAAGAGCCGAGGGATTGTTAAAACAGTGCGGCGGTTCACCAAGATTTTAAATCCTCGTAGCTCTCGCGACATTGGACAGATCTTTCGCGTAATTTACTTGCAGTGTAATAATAGATCGAGCTTAAGCTTTGTGTTCTATACAGGGTCGTATTTATGAACCGATGCCATTGAAAATGTTGGTGAACTTTTGTCGCTGTTACATTCAACAGATCGATTGGACGCTTAATTGATCATTCTATCTTAACCACGTAGAAACAATGGCACCACTTAACCAAACTGGTAAGGTCGCTTGAAAAAACAAAAAAAAATGAAGCGTAGTTTTGACGAAGAAAAAGCGAATGAATTTTCTGTAACGAATTTTATGAAGAAAGTAGGTAATCTTTTAGTACGATGGAAACGGGGATTTATGAGGTGCGTGGTGATAAGAGGAACTACTTTAACGTGTAGCGTAAAAGATGGGAGAAGGGGAGATAGAAAATTGCAAAGATACATAGTAAAGTAAAGGACAGCAAAGAAGGGTCGACAAAGAAGCTAATTAAAAAGGATACAAACAGCCCAAAAAAAAATATGCATAAAGGCACGTTTCGTGAAAACGGAATATAGCAGATCGACTTTAAGGAGGCATACGAAAAGGAAAATTATGAAAAACTGAGAAAGACAGACAGAGGGTTTTAACGCATTTTTGTCGGGATGAGAGACGTAGAAGATTATAGAATAATAAAACCATACGTATCCGGAATAACCAGAACCTCATTAGCCATGGTGTTATCAGATTGCGAATTTAAAAAAAAAAATGAAAATAACTATAGAAAAAAAAAAGAAAATCCCCCAAAAATCCTCGAGCGTTGGGTATCATTAAATCAGTTTACCCCGACCTTCTTCATCTACCCTACGGGCTCCCCATAACATCCCGTTACCCACTTACCGACCTATGATCTTCCCTTCCTCCCTGGCTGGTTACTTGCTTCCCTTTATTCCTTTCTCTCGGCCGCTCCTGCCTTGCTTTATTCCCTTTCGAATCTCTCGGACCTCTTTGCCCTCTCTTGATCAATTAGTGAGCAGAAAGTAAACTTCCTTTCGTAATAGGACCGACTAATCGGACGTAACTCCACTATGCGCGCCGAAGAGAAACTTGTTCTGAAAGCTCATGAAAATTTTCACACCGGCGAATCTTCATCCTTGAAAAACTTCGTTATTTCCCACAGCAGTGCGTACATGTAACTTACCCTCCTACGTTTTGGTTATAAAATGGGTCACGGGTTAGAAACAAGGAAAGCCTTTCCGTTGGAGCGAATGAATAACGATGAATTTGAAAAAAATTTTAATAATAAAAATACGACCAATTCTTTGCAATACTTTTGGAAAATACATTTACCAACTGTTCAGCCAGTGACTGACTGACTCCCATGAAGATTTCTATGAAGTATAAAGATTTTCGCGCACGTGCTCATCCGCACTTGACCGAACTTAACGTACACTCTAGATTATACGCAAACTGTAAGAGCTGCTCGGAGCCTACGTGACATTGCAGTCTAATGAAAACAGTCATGAATAACTGTTGCGACATAACAAATATACACAGACTGTGTACACCGTGTCTCCAAAGTAGTCTAGCCTCTTTAGGAATCCCCTTGCAACGCAGACACACATTCCCGATGGTATTTTGCGACAGAGAAAATTTCACGACTTCGCTATGGCGCACCTACAGAATTTTCTATATAGCTTTAGAATTTTTTTTAAATTTAATTCTTTATCTCGACCACCAGGTAATTTCGCGCTGGGTAATTTCTCAAGAGATTTACTGTCACTCTGGTACGTATGCATGTATACACATGGGTCGGTTCGTTTTCCGCTAGTGAGATCAAAAAACAATTTGCTCCCTCGCTACGTCAATTCACATAAAGAATTTCTTACTTTTCGATGAGAATACATCGTGAACGCTGTCTGGACCGGTATCAACGCTACCACCGACCACGTTCGTCTTGCAGGAAACAATTAATTTATCCTCGACCAACGACGATCTGAATTCCTCATTGTCGTCTCTACGAACAATTCATTGACGGTGAGTTTATATACTTTTCGCGAGAACCGCACTTTACGAAGTCACACTAGACTCTCAAAGACCGTGAAATCCTACGGTAACGGTCACTGAGATAACTTGAACAGGAGTATCGACCAAATTGAGTTACATAAATACAGTTACACGCTAGCCATAAAGCTCGTAGGATCCTCCTGAATTTCAAGTGAAAATCCCTTTGTAATGATTTTCACCGAAATTGCACGCCCTGACAATCCCTGGAGCACCTACGTTCCTTATAACGATACGATAGAATGTCTTCCGAATACGGGAAATAGGGGTTGAAGAAGACATTAAAAAAAAACGAAAACGAAGAAACAGAGAAACGAAAAGCCCTATCCACGTAAAGAAAAATATGCGATAGTCAAACATTTTCGCGGTACAGTTAACTGAAGAAGCAGAGGAATATCAAGGATTTCGAAAATCTCAGAAGCAGTTAAGCGACAGAGGGCAGAATGAATAAAAAAAAAGTTTTTCGCTGCACTTCCGGCAGGAAAGGATAGGGGCACAGGACGTACGAAGGAAGTGGAAATGAAATCATGGAAAAACGAAAACATCTCGAGAACTCGTACAAGGGAAATAAAGTAAAGGCAGGAAATATCGACGATGGCCCGGAAGCTTGGAGGACCCAGCAACGAGTACCTTGTACACGTATCGTGTCGAAGGGATCGGACTAACAAACAAGAAGATCCTCGCGAGTAAGACAGCCGAAGGAAGTACTACTAGCGGAGTTTACTCGCGTCATCGTGTCAAATAAAATAAACGAATCGGTTGCTACTCGAATAAAGATGAAAGAGCGTGGCTCTTCGTACAATGAAATAAGAGACAGGACGGTAAAAGAAATCCGGGGAATGGCTGGCTGTTGACTGTTCCACCCCGTTAGCTGAACGTGGCGGGGATTTATTAGGTTCAATATCGAAAATGTCATTTCTTTCATAATAGCATTAGTGTGTGAAAACTCGGCAAGGAACTCGCTTGCATCGGGATACTACTGGTGCTACACAGTGTAACCTATTGTGCTTAGTACTTTTTATTTTCAGTCTCCCTGCTTCAAGGACTCTATACTCCGTTTCTCTTCATATTCGCACTTTACAAATACCTACGTCAAATCTCATTGGGTTTACCATGTCTCGTAACAGCGCCTGGGACGTTTTTTTGCGTTTTTTATTACCTGGACGATGTCGCGCGTCCGTTTTCTTTTCTTTACTTGGATATTTACTGAAGCAGATGGATACTCTTGCCTTTGGCATATCACTTTGCGAATACTCGATGCTGTAACTGATATATCGGTGAGTTGATAACAGTGATCGATATCTTCGCGAGATTCGTGAGAAATTGCTTTTCAATTTGGTGATATTGGTTTTCCATTTGATACACAGGATCGGCGATATGCTATCGATATAAATTATTATTGCCGATAATGGCGTCTGTCTTTTACATATTAAATGATCATTTAGGTATTTGAAATTATAGTCTTCTATTTAATATAATAGAGTGAATTTTTATAGAGATCTATAGGGACTATCGATTATGGAATTAGGGAATACGATTGACTGATATAGTTATAAGACGTGTAATATTATGCACTTTTTATTTTACATTAACATGGAATTTCGAGAGGATTTACTTGCGCTGCTGTTCATAAAAAGAGGAAATGCAAACAAGCAACGATGATCCCTTAGAATTTGAATTCATATAAAACACATGTAATGAGCAAAAATTATGAAACTGTGGCAACGCCTGTTACTCTCGCGGGATATTATCCCCAAAGCCAACTAGACCAAAACCGCAGTTTCAGCTTTGCGTCCGCCTATAAAAGAATTTTCTTTAAAATGCGATTACACTGGTTCGCCCAAGTATTGCGCTTGTACAGAGATTTGGAAATCCGTACGTATAATAGAAGTCGCAACAATTTTTTTGGAAAAGACAAAATAATACGATTCGACGAAATTTACTTGAGATAAGGATTTTGAAAAGCCAAATATCTGTTTTATATAAGATTCGAATAATTTTCTAAATAATATTCAACATTTTTGTTCCCTTCGCGCGAAAATCGATAAGGCGCCGTACGTTGGTCTTTGATAAGATTTTGGAAAAGAGGGGGAACAAAAAACGACGTGTTCCTCAGAATTTATTAATATGGAGAGATTCCCTTGGTACATTACGACTTGTTTTTCTAAAGGACTACTAGGCACATACGCAGAAACGCAATATATTGTATTTACGCAATAATAACGAAGCTGCGTGCAAGAAAATATTTTCGACCTTGTACCCATTTCCACTTTTACGACAGTAGTTACCAACACGTGCGCCAATTTACGGGAACGGAGAGATAGGTTCCGTGGGGAAAAATAATAAATTTGTCTGGGATGGCAAACGCAGGCATCCCTTAAAGGGTGCTGGCGCGAGATCCCACCTTGAAAAATTCATGGGCTCTTGGCTAACTCTTTATTCTCTTCAAGCAAGTGTCGATATCTCCTATAAAGAAACGATTTTACTTCCCATCGCCTTTAGATCACCGTTATAAGCTTTAAAACGATCGATTAAATATTATTCCTCTATTATAATTATTATATATCTATACTAGATATAATAGAAAAAAGAGAAAGATCATGATTTTTAATTTAAAAAAATATACATTCATGTATAATGAAAATAGCCAAATTTCTGTTTTTACCAATTAATTATTCCAATAAACTATATTACGCGCCACAAAGCACGATCGTCATTAATTAATTGATTGTCGAGCAATTAAAATCATTAATATAAGTGTGAACCAATAAAGTTATCATAAACGACTTTAATTAATATATGTATGATAATTATGTTAAGTAACACGAAACTAATGTGCGCTTTAGAATTCCTCCTGGACTTTATAATATATGCATAACGAATTATGAAAATCAATACTAATTATGGCTTCGAATATATTTAATATGATAATCTTATACTTCAGTGACACTGCAACGATACCAGAGGAGAACCGTTTAATCAAAAACTCGTATAAACACTTTCCTAAGAAAATTCCCAATTAGTATAAATTATGAGTGAATAGAGTGTCGAGTATCGCACTAGAAGCTCAGATTAATTTCATGTAAAATCATCAGCTTCGCGAAGATTAATGCATTGTGACAGATCGGATAAGAAATTTTCTGACTAAAGTTTTATGAAAACTCCAAAGAGGATTAACGGTAATGCCATTAGTCCCGTGTCTCAGGAATCTCACCTACCATCTTCTCTCGGTATCTCCTTCTTCCGGAACAGCAATAAGGTGACTTAAAATTTGCGTAAACATTAATGTAAAACAAATCTCATTAAAAATCTAAGTGTTGAAGTCGATTACAATCAAAGAAAAAAAAATTAAAGAAAATAATCCTTCAATTTAACAAACCGCAAGTAATAATAACCCACCCATTAGAAGAATCAAGTGTCATCATACCCGCCTTGATAAATATGAGGAATACAAGATTTTTCAAGAATCCTCATAAATTCAATGTAAGTTCCGTATAAATCTAAGAAGAAAAATCTCGATTACCATAGCCGGATCATTTTTATTCTTGGATAACGTCTAAGAGGTAAAAAAAATTACAGAAACGTCCTGATACGAACGACCGTACCGAGTAACGTTACGAACGTTGCGGTGAAATCGTGCCGGAGAACTCAAATCTATTTTTAAGCGGCGAAAGAATTAGCACAGCCAAGAGGAGATAACATTTGCGTGAAATTAAGATAATTCCGCACGAGCGAGGGTCCTGTAGGTGGTGGGTTTAGTAATTCCTGGGAAATTTCTCGAACTTTCCTTTTACTCACCGGCAGAACCGAGAAGCGCAACTCCTGCTCCGCGAGAGTTCCGTAATTCCACTATGTCCGAGTTATCGATCATTTAATTGAAATATATTCGCTTTAATTCTACCTCCAGCACCTTGTAATATGAAGGATCGAATTTTAAATGAGATCAACTATTAAAATAAAAATCAGTGTAGCAGATTTTCTCAAAGCTTACTTAACGGGGATACGTGTAAGCTAAGCAAAATATCAATCACATACTTTGGAAATGCATGGTCTCTCTCGCTCTCTCGTACCCCTTACAAATGATAATACTCAGGTGAATCTAACCCTGGTCTGCCGTAAAACTAGAAGAAACCGTGAAAGACAACCATAACTACACAATGCTTATAACAATACAATAACACTAACAATAAGATTACGAAACATTATTTTGTCTCGAAAGAAATTTGTAGTTACAGCCACTTTAATTACTCTGAATTATTCGTTAAAAGAAATACCATTAAGACGTCATCACCAAATTTAAACAGTCATTAATTAAACTCACCCCATCGGATTTGCTTTGCCAAATCGACGTAGTTTTCTCGTGTCCTTTAATATTGCTGAGGTAACAGTCCTTGGGGTAAATAACAAGGTAATAAAAAGATAACCAGAACGAAGGGATCGTCGCACTCAATGATGTTTTTGCCCACGTAATAGTTTCACAGTAAGGCAAAATGGCGTTTATCCTTGTCAAGCACATATTGTAACGTCGTCGTAGTGGATTTTCACAGCACGAATGAAAAAAAAAGGATCAAGAGAACCACTGAAACAAACGGTAAATAAAAAGAGAGATAAATGGAGCAGAGAAAACACGAAGACTGTAGCAGCTGTCGTTACGATCTCTCGTACGATAAATCGATGTTATACGTCGCGAGTGACTCGTAGTACAAAAGTCTGCCGCACGGAGCGCTATTGTACGAATTTTCTCCAGAACTGGCTTGGTGACCGAGTTGCTGCAACAGAAACCTAGAAGGACTAGGTAATTCCTAGGGAATATACATATTTGGCAACCAGCCCATTCTTTTGTGCAAAACTACTATCTTTCCTAACTTGTACTCCCGGGTGTTGTGCGGCACAGAGAACAAACACCAAGGATGCTTAAAGATTGCAGGAATGTACCGGCTTTATTTGGCGAAGCGCCTCTATATATACGAAATGCTATCTTTTGCTATGCTGCGCTACGAAATTCGTATTCTCCAAGTGCGTAGAAAAGTTCTACCTGTGATATATGAATTTATATATATAATATTATCGGCGAGGATTGGCGCGAGTTACTGAAAATTCGGTGGGCCATTCAAACTTCGTTAATTCGTATATTCACGTCAAATTGTGCAATGCAACATACAAGCGGCCGACGAAACATAGATTGTCTCTGATATCGACCCTAATGATTTTTCATAATTGTTGCTCCAAGATAATTCTGCCATGAGAATTAATGTAGAAGCAATCGAACCATCCTGAATAACCATTTATGGTATCTAGTTATAGTAAATACTGACGAAGAATATGTAACAATGCAACATTAAGATCTCTTTCCCCATTGTATGCCTAAAAAAAATACGTGCGGGAGTTGGAAGTTTTCGCAAAAAAAAAGAGAAACAAAAGAAAAAGAAACCCTGGAAGAAGTTCACTGCTTATCGGGAAAGGGAAACTCTGAGGTTTCCACGGTGGCGGCTACGGAAGAGTTTTCAAGGCAGGAAAACGTTTCGGCCGTACGGCGCGTACTGCGGAAACTACTGAAAATTGGAAATTTTGTTCCGATGGTTGAAAATAGTAGGGAAAACCTTCATTTCCGGAAAAAGCTTTTGGAAATCGACGAGACTTCAGCAGTCTCGAGGACTTTGCTGATCGTTAAAGTTTGTTGCTGTTTTCCAACCTCAAAACAAGGCACGCAGCATGGATGCAAGCGGCAACAGTTTTTAATAAAAAAAAAAAAAAAAAATCCCAACCTACCCTTACGCCACGGATTGCTTTACCGTGTTATCCGAGATATACGTCGAGAAAGCTCCGAAAATTATGCAAAGCATCTCAACTTATTACAAGCTTCATTTTTGTAGGCCTCTCTCGACGAGCACAGTGGGAAGAGAGAACAAGAGATCGAGGAGGAAAGGGAAAACTCGTAACTCTAGGTATCTTAAAATTCCTGATATTACTCGTGAAAACTGAAACGAGCTCTAGATAGGATTACTGAATTTACTCGATCGAGTAAATAACAGCGATTTAAAGAGAAAAGACACATGTAAACTATACGGCGAGTAACAAAGCCGTTAAATAGAATTTTGAAAACTGTCTAAACGTATGTAATATTACGCATCTTATTTCCGAGTAAACACTTGAGTGGTTAAACCGTAATTAGACAACGCGGAATTAATTACCACGAAGATCTTTCCGCGAGATTCAACGGGCGTGTTAAGGGAGACGAAAGCGTGAATACATAAATGTTGTTGAACAGTTGAAGACACAAGAGCCAGTTAATCAAACTGGCTCTCTGATTAACTCATACATCTCAAGGCTTCTAAAGTACAATTAAAATCCCCGAGAAATCTCGTGTCTCTTCCGCGAGATATTAATCGCCGCCATCCTGGGAACGAGGCTGTTTCAACGATTTACAATTTAATGGTCCGTCTGCGTATTACGGATTTATCCTTTTGGGAGCCTAAATGCCCCAGCAAGGGATGGGGACGCCATTCGAAATGATAAAAGTGACATTCGCTATTAGACACGCCTCATGCATTCCCGAATCCCATTTCTGGTAAAGAATAATGCACTTTTCAGCATCGGAGAGTAAAAAGATAAAAAAAAAAGAAAAGGAAAATTGAAAACGTTTAATAGGTCACGGACGCTCTGAAATACGCCATAGGAATAAACTCCATTATCGCTCTTTCCCATGCACACTTTCTGACAGCGTACGTATGAAAGTATTAACGGACGAGAAAGCCCCAAAGAGATGGAACGAGAGGAGAAAGGGACTGGACGAGGTGGCAGCCAATGCGACTATAAAAAGTAGACAAATTTAATTAACATAGAAGCTTTTTCGTTCGCCCTGCCGAAGATCCCCCATTTATTATTCTTCGTTGGCTTCGTTCTGGCTTTTTACCCCCAGTCCATATCACCTCATCATTCCACTTCACTCCGTCTCATTCCACCTCACACCATTTTAGAAGACGTCGTCGCGGCGTCTCACTGCGTTGTTCGGGCCTTTCACAAAAATCCATCTAAAAATAAGTCAGACTGCTTACTAATGCATCTGGACCTATGCACGTCCTTTTCGATGCCACCTTTTCGCCGCGACGATTTTCGTCTTCCAGAAGCGACGTAATACCAGTAAAATTGAGAACGAGCCTTTACGCGATTTACGAGGAGTTCACACCGCGCCGTAACTCAGGTCGAGCGTGTGCCTCGAATTGAAAATCCGTAGCGAGGCAAAACATTAGAATAGCTATATATCCAATAAGATTTTCCAAGCTTTCGCTGCTTAGCGTAGAGCTTACGTCAAACATGGCCTTTTATTGCGTGGGATAGAAACGGAAGTCGTAAAAATCCAACAGGGAAGTTTCATATTCCTGCGTCGGTATCTCATCCTATAGGAGCGAGGTAAACACTCGGTTTTTTTATATTCCGAAATATGCTTGTACGGTATATCGATTTTGGTTTATCATTATAAAAAATTATACACCGCAAATTCAATCTCTAATTTTTAATATAGTATTCGTTAAAAATCAAGGAAAAAGTGATTCCTCGTTTACCTTCGTAGTCGAGAAAGTCATTAGTCATCTAAAAGGACACTATTCTCTGCGCCAATTCGATTTCAAAAGAATACCCATCGTTTGGTAATAAATGACTGTATGGAATTTCGTGTACTATGTAGATGCGTCCATGAATTTTTCAAGGGGTAGCAAATCGCATCAACAAAAATCAACTGACATTGTCACAATAATTGGGTGGTTCTTTAAAGCACGTACATTGCCCGTCGTTCATGCCTTTTTCACAGTTTCAATATTAATTTTAATATCTATGTGCACTGACTCCTTTCGATGATCGACGACACGCTCTGAAATTAGTCAGTTCACGTAGATGGGAACGAGATATTAAAACTGTCTGGAAGATATGAATGACTTGCAGGGTACGTCGTGAAGTATTTAGTAATTTTTTTTTTTTCGTAATACACGCCTCGCATTTCTTGACGACACGTCTTCGGCTACCGCGAAACGTAATTGAGCAACTGAAAAAAAAAATGCAGGAATCTTGAAATGGCAATCCGATTGGCACGGTAGATAGTGGACGGGCATGTCTAGCAGAATATTTAAATGATTTCACAGAGAGCGGCAAGGGAGGCTGCGCATCTCATCTCCGAACTTTTCCAAAGTAATTCCGACTTCTTTGACAAAACTTTCAGCGGGCTTGAATTCACAGCCGAGGTAAAAAGTTTCGTTCTGTTATGTCTCCCACATTTTGTCGGTGCGCTTTCTGAAAATCCGATGAACGAACCGAAATTTCTTTCGTTACGCAATTACTATGCCGCAGCATAGAACCGCCATTGTTGCCAGATAGAAAATCGTGTGTTATGGTTATTTCGAGCCTGAATACGAACAGCCAACGCTCGCGATGTATTTAAGCTATACCCTGTGACAAATTTAGATCAGTACGTCGCGCAGCATCGAATCAGCGTTCTCCACGCGGTAGACTGAATACATTCAGAATAAATCCTACTGTGTACTAGTTGCCGTGCGTGCATAAAAAAATGTCAATGTGCTAATCAGTGACTGAAAAGTACTGTTTATCAAGTATCATCGTGTCAGTGAAATTACAATGGGAAACTCGCTACTATAGTTGCAGGTAATTAAACAGAAAAAGAAAAAGTGCTTAGTGACAATTAATGTATAGTCCATGTGAGTTAATTTTACTTACAACCTCATATGTTTCATAGGGGTGGTGTCCGACTCGGAATTATAAAAATTATACATTATAATAATATACGTGAAATCTTAGTATAAAAAAAAATAGGAGCGTTTCCAAGAAAATAAATTAATATATTTGCAATGTTGATCGCACTGAACGGCAATTTTTTTACTTTCGTTTTTCCACTATCCTATTTACGTGATCGACACGTTAAATAGTTACTATGTAATGTGTCGGGATAGGACGAAAAAAAATAAAGCAACGCATACCTGATCTCACGCGTAACTCAAGACGAATCATTGACCCGACAATCGTAAGCCATGCAAAAAACTGCAAAGTCATGAATTCACCATATCTGCCATTCCCGATTCCCGTATCCAAGCTATTAATTTAATCAACTATTAATTATCCGAAAAAAATTGTCGATTATTTCTATGCAATTTATTCTCCTGGTAAGCCAGGCATTTTCCCACGGTATTCCCTAGATCTCTTCATAATGGTTCCCTCCTGCATTAATTTCACTGTAGCACCATTGTCCACGACAGTGGCCAGGCAATCAATCCTCAGTCCTCAATCGAGAGCAGTCTGAGCGAAGAATGAAATAAAAAAAAAGAAAGTAGGGATCGACATTCAGAATACGTGAAATGCGAAATTATAAATCTGTTCGGAGAATTCCCCCAGTATATTTCCCCAGTGCAAAGAAACGAAAAAAACCAGTGTAACAATCAGTCAAATTGTTGGAGTGGCTGGCAAGCGTTCGTTAAAATGATGAAAATTGCCAAATGAAAGTTGACCGAAATTATTTCAGGTTTCCCGAGGGAAGTGCGACATTCGTACGATACGATTCGCGCGCCGATTGCGGTATAGGAGTAAACTAAAATGAATGAGAAATCGTGGATACGAATTTATATTTGATCTGAAATCCTGTTTGGTGTTTTCGAATGTTCGACGAGCTCGCAGCATACGTAGAAATGTGTACAGTAGCGAGAAAATCATACTCTCCGTAACTTTGCTACACTCTGCAATAATTACCGTCTGAAATTATACTCGCAATTCAATTCAAAGAGGAAACAGCTACTGCAGGGGAAGTGAGAATTTTGGCACAGAGCAAAGCGACTGGAGTGACACGTATACTTGAACGCCATGATGCAAATATTCCAATACGTCATTCAAAGATATGCAGCGCTTTGACATCCAACCACTAATTCTGTTTCCCCATGCGTATTTATACCATACGAGTATGCATATGTAGAGAGAAGGAAAGTACGTTTAAAATTTCGTTATCTGCTATAGTACTGTAGTACAGTTTTTTTGTCATTAAAATTACTGACAGGTTAAACATATACATGTAAGTTTTCCACTGGTCATAATGAAAATTCAGAAAATAATTGTTAACGGGATACAACATTTTTTTAATGATTTTTAATCTTTTTAAATTATCTAATGCGAATTTTTTAAAAAGAAATCGATTAATATGCGCGATACAAGCGAACGATATCCGGATTATGGAAACTTGGCGGATTTCCATTGGACTGTAAAAGCACTGTAATTATGTTTGCGCGTTACCGTATTTCAGTACATTCCAACACAAGTGGCTGACATTAACATAGAATGTTGAACGTATTCTGATATTAGATGGAAAAATAGGTATTTGCGATATCGTCATTTTGCAGCCACGTGTTCCGTTATACTTATCACTCTAGTAGGATAGGTACTGAGATGTTGCATTCGGTGCATTTTTTCCTTTTCTCTTTTTTCTTCAGACGCTTCCCATTCCGTCAATAATGAAACGACAAAACAACACTGAGCTACTTCACGTGTAGACCATTTTACGCGATAGGAATAGTTTATTCGAAGATTGGAGTACATACCGTGTGCAGAATAACTCCCTCGAAACCCATAACGTACTGCAATGGCTTTTAGATCGCTTCGAAACGATATCAAGATTAATCCACTTTGCGAAAGCCCTTAGCTTAAAGACAAATTCTAAAGAAGAATAAATTCAAGAAATACTGATCAAATTTCTTTTTCAAATTCCATTTTTTTTTATATTTCAGCCATCTAATATATCCCAGTTACACCGAGTGTTCCCGTTGAAAAGTGCCATTCGCTTTGACACACTTCCGAAATTTCGGAAAAAAAAACACAAAAACCAAAAAATCCAAGCAAGTAGCAAAGTGAATCGCAATTGACGTGCAGCATTACTGATTGTAAACTAAATTAGAAAAACCCGCTACGTGGAACCGAGAATAAAATTTTCAATTGAACTTTTAATTAAATAAATCTACAAGAATGTCGCCCCGTATGCGTACGTATACGTACGTTATTGCGACACTGCGCAAGCTCTATTTCCACAGCCCTGGTAGTCGTAATGAAGTTTGACACAGATTTTCAACGAGCCAGTCAAGAGGCGTTTCTGTATCCGATAAAAATCGTGACGGCCGTCGCCTATCAGGCTTCCGTCATCTTGACCTTCTTTTCAAACGGTCTCATAGCTACGTTTCGTATATTGAACGGATATGGACAATAGTCGAAGTATGGGATTCGACGTTAGTTAAAACAGGGACAGCAGCATAACCACGTACATGAAACCAATAACGAGGGAGCTTCGAATTTATGTCTTTCATTATACGTTGAACAGCCATATATAGAGAATGGTCCATTCGATTCTCTCAAATACGAATTCTATCGATCCCGGTACGACTTTTATTTCGTTATCATTGTTACAAATCGATATCGTTATTTCTCACAACAACGACTTTCGTTCTTTCAATTATCAAGAATAAAATACCAAATATTCGAGCACCTCCGGTGCTCCGCGTAAGAACACGACAAAACTTCATTAATTTCATTGCTTTGAATAACACGAAAGATTACGTCATCCTAATGAAATTCTCGTAACGATGAAACTTTGATTTATTCCTTCATCATTTTAAGATTGCTCGTCTTTACTATTATCTCGGTTCTCGGGCGACACTTTTAATCCAGAGTGGTGATATAAATGCGACGAGCCTTAAAGTTTCACCGTTCGACGATAAAACAACTAAACGACAGCGGATAGGAAACTCTCGTAGACGACGTGGTTAAGTGTTTCTAGCATAACAGGATGAGTTTCCTTATCGGGGGTAAATGCCGAGTCTGCGATGCAAAATATAGAAACGGTTTTAATGAGAAAACAGGAGAATGGCGATGAATTAATTAGCTTAGAGAGAGTCGTTTTACGGCTTTGTTTATCAATGAATTCATTATTATTATCGGTGCCTTAAGTAGACCAGGTATGCATGCATCGTATAACACGGTAAGGATTCAGAGTACTTCAACACAATCCGAAACACGGTATAATCATTAATTATAATAAATTGATACTTTTATTACCTCACTGTACAATAACCAGAATCAACGTCCACGATCGTATATCGTCGTTCGACTTGATTTTAAAAAATTCCGCTCTCAGGCAACATCCTTTTCACCAGTAAATATTCAAATCCCGACTGATTTTTGCCACTGTCAGTAGAAAATTCAATCACGGTAATAACTATCGAATTTCACGTCACGTAATACCATCAATCACACAGGTCCAGAGTATTCAAAATTTTTAATTATCAGAATCAATGATAATTAATCATTATCAATGAAGTTAATGAAGCATGAAATTTTGTATATACGAGAAAACTGCATTTAATGATTAGACAATGTATAATCAAATATATAAATTCACATGGTAAAATTTCTCGAGATAAATATGTTCTACGTTGAGAGAGAGAGAGAGAGAGTAGAAAAGAGAATAAGAGAACACTTCGAATCCAGAATACGATTTACGGGATCGCACGTAGAATTTCTCTGAGAGCAAGCAACGTGTTTCAGTGATAACGAAAAGCGGGTAAATTTTATGTAAACCAAAGTGGAATATCGGGGAAGCTATCTGAAAAGTTGTCGTCGGCAGGCGCGGCGGGAGTCACGTGTGAGAAAGCTCAATGAAGAATCTTCAGGCCCGACGCGAGTTTCAGGCGGATGGTGACGAAGAGAACGAGTAGATAGTGACTGACGGGGCTAAACGTAGGGGTAGATGGGAAACGATGCACACGTGTACGTGAGAACGTGACTGCATCAGTCAGGGCGGGGCTGGGAAGAAGGGTTAGGTAATACCAGGCGGGAACGAGTACAGGGTCGCAGTGGGTGTAAGAAGGGGGTGAAGGGGTAGCGAGAGTGACTGAGAGAGAGAGAGGGGGGGGGGTCGGTCGCGCATCGTTGCCGTCATTTATGCGGAACTGCTTATCTCGCACCGAATGGGGCTTCGGCTGTAATTACTAGAAAATTGATTAGATTGATCTGAGTGACCTCGTGACCTCTTGGGGGAAGAAAAAGGTTGAGGTCACGCATGATACCAGCCGCTGAAGAGTCTTTCTTGGTCCTATATGGATGTCAAATATGTTGTCTGATCTCTCAGCTGTATAAGGGATGCTGGTACCATCCCCTAGCACGGTATCAGAGCCTGGAATGAGTAAACGACACCCCCACGTTTGACGATCCCACTCAAAGGAAAGAGCATTGTCGGATCTCATGCTGGGATTAAAAGGCCGGTTATAAATATCCGTTCCGAAAAGGCGAGAATCTCTTAAATTTTTTTGGCTAACGATACAGCTGAGCGAGACGAAGCACTTTAAAAATCTGCCTAAATGAAATATCGATTGGAATTTATTCGTTACGGAGGAGCAGCTTCTATTAGGATACGTTACGGATCAAAGGCAATCGTTACACGAGATTTGGTTTGGTATTAAACCGAAATTAAGAAAATTAGCATCGAATTGATTGGTGAGCTTTGCAAATCTACCGAACGAACGATTCACTGGAAATTGGTATCTGGGACTGTACCATACGGCTTGGATCTATGGAGCTTCGTTAGGCACGTAGATTTTTCGTTTTCTATATATAAAAGATTGACAGTAATTGATAATACATATTTTTCTGTCTCGCATCAAAATATCCAATGACTGTGTACAGTGAGTTATTTGTCAATTTTTTTACCTCACGTGACAATTTTTTTTCTTCTTTCTCGCGTTAAACATAATCCAATATTTATCGACGAAATCACTCGAGTTAACGGCTGTTCGATTGCCGTTCTCTATCAAACTATCGGACAGTCCATAAGCATTTGTTTATCAATCATTCACGGAGCTTTTAACGTTCCGTAAAGCTTTCAGCCGCTATAAAATTTGACTATGATAAAATTTACCATTTGGCTGGTGCATGTTACTCGCACCTTCAGCAAGGACTCGTATGCTGCAATATCGTAACTTCAACTATGACTACTTGTTTTGCGAGCAGCACTTTCCTCGTGTGGCTCTTAACGATCATGCGCTATGACGTAAATTACTTTGTCTAACGATACTGAGTACATTGAAGTCCTATAATTACCTTGTAGCCCCAATTAATCGGGTGATTTGCCTCGCGCCATCATCTATAATCCAATTATTTTGCGGTCCACAAATCGCAGAAATCCACTATTGGGAATTGATTTGATTCAAGATCAATTTTACACGCATTGCACGATACGAGAAACGATACTGTTATCTTTCGAATCAACAAGTTACATTACGTAACCACTGATATCTCATGATGGAGGTCGTGTTAAGAAATGAAAAAATTTCCAAAAAATTGACGGAAATAACATATTTTAGTATTGTCATCGCAAGATACGATGCAGGTATATAGGGATATATTTAGAAAAAAAGTAAAATTTCTTCTTGATAAAATTTACGAAGATACATTAAAAGCACGCTCGCTTCCACTTTTCACGTTAATATTCTTTGTCGGCCACTTGATATCGCCATTAAATTATATACCAGGGCAATAACCGTGGAATTTAATCGGAAAAATGCGAAATTCCCGTTCGCGGATCTAATCGGTCTACCACGTCGGAACACGTGTAAGAAAAATAAAGCACGTGGCCGATCCACTTTAATTGACGTGCTACCCATCAGAAAGTAAACAGCAGAATGTAGAAGATAAAAAAAATCTCAAATTTATGCACGTCAATTAAAACTTACATTTTGAAAAAAAAGAAGTAATATACCCTCTTTTACATAAAATTTTATCGAAGTGCACACATCAATGTTCATCTCACCACTGGCTCGTAGTTTTTCACTCGTACGTAGACATTTATTCGAGACATTGTTATATACCGTAAATAGCATTAAACCAAGCCTACAAAACCCGTTAGCCTCTGCATTCTTATGCAATCCCTCGTTATTTAATTAGAATAGCTTACCGACACGCAAAGTAAAATCCAGTTTTTAGCCATTGCCTCAAAGTTATAGCGAATTTCCAGCGACATAGGACGCCGTCATTATGCCGCTAATTAGTACGTGGATTAATTGGGACACGTGCTCGAAACACATCGCGATTGTGCGCACTTCCATTTCCAACCGTTAAAACGACCATCCCCCCCGTTAATGGAGAACGGGAGCAGCGGCGTCGGGTACAGGGATGTAATTGGAAAGCGCCGGAAGCTGCCGTTAAACGAACACACTCCGAATAAACAAATTAACCAATCTTTCGAGAGCGTCAAGAGGCAAGTTGATTAGATATCGATCGTGGCGCGGCAGTAGATAACCGGTGACACCCCTATATAAATGATACCCATATAAAAGAGCCACGAGAAATACATAGTAACGAGTAACCTAACATTGAAAATATTCCATAGAAAGAAATCGAAATAACATTATGTTTTATTATTATTCCAGAAAATATCGTCCTACGAAGAAAGAAAAAAGCCATGGCTCGCCCCCACGTGATTTTCTTTATCGCCCTGGCGTGCTGGCTACCCCGCAACCAAGGAGTCCCATTGCTGAAGATCGGTACGTGAAAACGTTGCGAACGCAGCTTAATGGAGTACGCATTTATCTCAGCGAGAATAATACCATCGGTCCAGCAAAGAGGCGTGCATAGATCAAACGAAGTAGACGCAGGGACGCCGTTTCCGTCACGAAAATCGCACATTTCGTGAGGGTGGCTCCCTCTAACCTCCTCTTATTCCATTTCCACGAGGGATTCTTAGCGTTTCTTCCTACATTCGCCATTGCCATCTGCAAATCGTATACATGTAAACCCTGAGCGCTATATGACACAGACAGAAAACAGATATCCCAGCCAACCCCCAAAAAAAAATACCCGCTGCACGCTTCCATAGAGGCTTCGAGGACATTATCGCTACTCAGGATTCTCCAGGAGAGACAACCTGACAGACGTTGATATTATAAGAATCGAGGTGTTCCATTTACTCGACTGAACTTTCTTTATGCGTCTGCATATCTTCGTTCTTGTACGCCTGGCCGCGTGCTACCACGACGTCTGGGATGAGGACGAACTACGGAGTCTTTATTGACGTATTATACAAGGCGCTCGGTCGCGGTTTCCCTTGTTACCCTCCTTACCGTGAGAGACTACCAGCCCAGAAGAGAATTGTGTAGACATTTGTCATTCCTTTCTCTGGGTAAACAGCTCTTATGAAAATAACCCAAATATTTAAGGCGAACGAACGGGTTTCATAAAAATGATCCCAACTCTCTATAATATAGCTCAGCCATAAGATACACGTAAGTCGACCTGCTAAATACCTTTGCGAATCTTCGCGAAAACGTGCACAGCCTTCTTTTTCTGCAAAATTTTCATCGACGCACACGCGTTATTTTGTTTTATCGAATGAATCGCGTAAACGCATATTGCCGTGATATCGTCCGTGTGATCCCTTGAAATGTCGTCGTGGCCGGAAGTGACTTGAAGCATTGCGAAAGTCGATTTTACTTTATGCGTTTTCACGCAAGGGCGAGAAAGTACCTTTCTACTTATTTTCTCTCTCTAGAGAACGTTGAGAAATACCGAAGTCCATTCTGAAAAGGTTAAGGCGTCCGAGGATAAGGCTTACGTAACGGCAGCGAAGTCATGGTCGGCGAGCAAATCGCACCAAAGACACGAGGGGCCTTTGAGTCTATATTCACGAAGTCCATTAACGTTCGGCACGTTGCCTATGAGGAAGAAAAAGAAGAATGATTTAGCCGAAGAACGGGCGCGTGAATGTGGAAGCACCCACGTCTTTTATTCTGAGCGTAGCTCCCTTACGTGTCAATGGACTTAGCATGTTTTGTATAGAAAATGTCCGCTACGTGGGCAGGACAGTCGATCTCTATGCATTGTACGTCAACGACGTTGTTCCGTAGCATTCGGTACGGGAAGAATATCGAAATACATCGAGAACTTCCGTAGTCGCTTGGAGCACTTCCTGATAATGACACTAGCGCCGCGTATGGGATTTCTTGGAGACTAGAAAAAATCTTACAGGAAATTCATGCCAATCCTGGAGTTATCGTGGACTTTAAGCTCGGGTCGTGTATGCATTCCACGTCTCAGGTCACGCTTATAATTTCACAGGTAATAAATGAAAGCGAAAGATCTGAGAGAAAAGGAAAGATTTACGAGTGAAAGGAAAATGATCAGAGGGATAAGGCAAATATTTAATATTCACAGTCTAACCGTTCCGAGGGGATAGAAATTTTTATCAAAATTTTCGTAACAGCCTGCTCGTGACCTGTTAACTTTACAGTACACTTTGCCAGGTTACCCTGACCTACAACTTCGAATATGACCTACGCCCGAGCGCCAACGATAGAACTACCCCAGGGCTTGTTCACTTGTCGCCATTTGCGAACGGCACGGAGTTGCAACCCGAAACCACGTAATTTGTTTCGCTACGCTTCTGGAAAATCGCGTGCTTGAGTTTCATGAGAATTAACCTCAGTTCGGTGATTAGTGGATTGGAGCAATTTGGAAAAGTTTCTCGACCATATTCGCCAAGCGATCATTATTTTTTCTTTTCAACTTCTTCATATACTCTAGCAGAGTAAAAACACTAATAATCTAGCTTAAAACCTCGTTCTGCACGCGCAGTCCAAAAATAAGGATTTTATCATTCAGCATTGTCATATTAGTCAGCCCTTGCGATAAAGGCATATTACAAAGTCGTCTGGGTCCAAGCTCGTGACCCTATCTGTATGAAACTCAATAATTTCAAAAGCACTTCACAGGTATACATGAAAGATCAAAATGCTCGGAAGCCCTACGAAAATTGTCATTGACAAATAATAATAAAAATCGATACTACTCCGACACTCGGTAATATTTTTCAAAGAATTCCAATGAACCAAATTTTCCCTTTGACTCACGAAATCCCATACGATCTCAGAAAGTACGCGGCGAAAACCGAAATTGGCTCTACCAGCAAAAAATTGGCTTTGAGTAAAATTTCGCTATCTGTCAGCGCAGTGAAAAACATAAAATAAAATTCAAAACCGATTTCTACACGTATATTATCTAATGCACACCTAATGAAATACGTTATCAAATAGCTAAGACATTGATTGCATGGTCAAAGATAATTTTGCGACACTGTACGCTCGTTACGTCAGCGTCTTTGTTCTCATAATGAATAACTATACGATTGGCTCAATCACGGTGTATTCATCGCTCGGCAGCACCCAACTTGGACACTGGACAAAATCGTGCAACAATAACAACAGAGCACAAGATTAAATTACACTACGCCATATTACCCTTAGAAAATATCGAGCAGCGTTTCGCTAGCTGTTACAATTTCAGACTCAACGAATTTAATAATAGCACTACGAAACTGAACTTTGCTTCGGAGCAGATAATAATTATAAGTTTAATTAAACTACCCTCAGCGCACAGAAATTCACCCCTGCCGTTTTGCGATATTCTCAAGATAACTGCACGTACAGTGGAGTTACCTCTCGTGCAGTACTGGATAATAAAGAAACTCATTACACCCCAATAGGAATACAATTGCTCATCGATGCCGTAAAGGAAACAAAAGGCAAACATATATGTATACAGTCTGTTGCTGGTTAGGTAATGTCAATTTACATTTCTGTATCATATACGGTATAATACCATGTTTCTCGAATATTCCAATCGAAATGGCTATTTCACAAGGAGATATGGAATTGTCGATACTTTTCGGAAATCGACTTCCCTCCTAACATATTTGGCGCAAGCATAACGTTTTGGTTCTGCAACACCGGATATGCACTGCTGCACGAATCATCTCCCGCTATTTCTCCGTACACCCACAGTTTCTATGGGGAATCTGCAAACAGTTTGATTCTTCGTGTTTTTCATCACTTCCGGCTGTATTTTCCAACTTCCTCGACAACCCGCGATGACCTTTATGCCACACATGTATTTTCGATGACAGGCGCTTTTCAGTGGATTTTCATCTAATACTTGGAAATAATAGTCGAGTCCAATAGGTTACGTCATGACGTGATGTTGAATATAGTATACGAGGAGGCTGCTCTGGTCGCGACGGACGCCCACGCGTATCCGTTAATAGGAATTCCGAATGAATGGCGGGCGCGTCCGTTGACTAGACTGTGTGAGAAAAGTGGGTTCGCTACACGTGGTGCGAATGCCAAGTTTTAGGAGCATGGTACCGTCTTTGGAAGAGCTGGAAGGACCTGTACTACGATCGATGAAGAATCGTGCACCATCGGCAGAGTAAATTAGAAACAAACAAGGGAAGGAATGGTTTTTATTAATTGGGAAATGAATGGCTCCTATAGTTGATACCGATGGTTGCATTCGTTGATACTTGTCAAAATTGATCGTACCATTTTTATTTGTCAATACTCAAACAGTCAATTATCGTATATATTGTATATTTATTACGCATAGTATCTAATTGATGAGGGTTGATTAACCCTTTAAAAAAACTGGTATCAATGCTTCTAATAAATTTTCAATTAGTGGTCGAAATCCCTCCACCAATTAATAAATTGGGAGTACTCACCGGAGCTGGTTCGGTTGATCCATGAAGGCCGAGAACTGCATCCAGGGGATAGTCAGGTGAGCACTGCACTATAGCACAACACTGCACCTCCGAAACACACGCAGAAAACCGATAGGATTTTCTGGATACTGCGAGAGCAACGCGAGAATCACACAAGCGAAAACTTCCTATACCGTATAGGAAACACGGCTAGAAAAACTATAAACATATAGCACGGGAGCGCGAGTAACCTCGAGGCACATCGATCGGTGTCCCAAGACAGACTGACTTGACAATAGTCAAATTCTGGAGCTAATCATTCTGATTGGTCGAGATCCTTATAGCCGATAACTCGAATTCTTTCCCTCGAATCGTCCCTTTAAACTAAATCGAGAGCGTTCCTCAGCGAATCGGTACGTCACACCTGGAGATCCTCCACAGCGGCTTCTCCAGGGCATCGGCCGACAGATGAGCACCACATCCTCAACTCGGGTCAGGGTGTTCCTCCTAAGAGCGAAGCTTCCGAGCAGGGTGGCGATTCGAAGGAAACCAAAAAGCGAGAACGTTATCTGAATCGGTAGCTGGAGTCGACTTCTGATCATGAGTTACAATATATATATCGCTACTTATGTAGTTCAACTTTTTATTAATTTTAATTACATCCCAAACAGGAATTCTTTTCAAATAATTAAAATTTCGATCTCATAGCCAGTGCATTCGATTTTGAGCGAGATTAAAATCAATAATTCGTGGTTACTATACCAAATAAAATTTAAAAAAAACGCGAAGATGAAAACGTGTTCCAATCTACCACGCATTGAAATTGACCCACTATATTCGATAAATAAAATTTTCCTGTATTTTAAAAAATAATTTGCCAAAGCTCCATGGTCGACGGCGGATTTGATTCTTCAACGTACAATACACTATATTATACAGATACGCCGAACCGTGACGTAGTACGAGTTGGTTAGGATCAAAAAGAATTAACCCTGTTGAAATTACGCTGAATGCCTCTAAACCGTTCCATCAAGAGATGAGATATATATACAAAGTCATGAAATACAATGGATTACTACTGTAGTAGAACCGAAACGCTTGCTTCCCACACTTTGCAATGTAACCAACGTACATATAGCAAATAGAGGGAGGGTGACATTGCTTTGTCGATATTAATAGTCAAAATATACCCTCACGTGTAAGGAAGACGTGTAATGTTTTCCTAGCGCAGAGATTGTACGCAATAATTTAAAATTATGATAACATTTTAGTGGTTCCTTAAACCTCATATCTGTCGAGCTAAGACGCCGACAGGGTGCGCAAAGACAGGACGAAACACTGTAGGATACAATCTTATGCGCCAACTGCAATATTGTAGCAGCAGGTATACTTGTGTATACAAAGAGTGTCAATGACTTCAGCAGTAGCATATCTCATAGAGCAAGACAGCAAAGTACCTTTAAGGCTAAAATAAGAACGATACACCGTAGTATACTATAATTTCACCCTCTCCTCCCAAACCTACATTAACCCCGCTATTAACAGTCTTATGTAAATTTTGTTTGCGAGCAGTCGCGCTCGACAATGCCGTGAAAGTGAGTAGGTAATGTTTCCAGAGTCCCTACCCCGCCTTGAATAATATTACTTGAGTAGCACTAAAGTACAGAGCCCCTCCTTTTTAACCTCTCGAAATATCTTTGCACCCGCGTACTTTTCTCCCTTTTCATTTATAATATAAGCAAATTCTCCGGTAGACTATAACAGCCCTTAAGCTATCCACGGCGTGAGGTAATCCAAGGGATGAAATAAGTTATCCCATCCATCGATTTGAGAAGAGAAACGCTCTCTGGGTCTAGTATAGACGATGCAGTGGTACCATTAAGAATCCTTCACAGCAATGGTCATCCGATAGAGAAATCAATCGGAAACGATAGATTGCTGAACGCTCGATTACACATCGGGGATCCATGAGTCGAAGAGTAAGAGAAATGCAATGCGTCCTGGAACATATCACATCACCGTCGGCACTGTTGGCGCACTGAAACCAAGATATTATTGTTGTATAAGAATAATGCTTTGTTCGCATAATTGTTATTTAACTTGGATACGAAGTCTGCAAGGCCACGGGTTCATTACGTGGCTAGATAAGCGACTCTGGCTCGGTTTCTCTCCCCCATCACTTTATCCAGTCTCGGTCGACGTCAACTCTGTATCTACTTGCCGACGTTCTCTGTTTTCTTCTTCCTTCCTTCCTTCCTTCCTCTTTCTTCCTCGTTCTTCCTGCTTCCGTGTGAACGATGGTGTATTACCAACTTTTCAACTCAGCAAACGGATAGCGCTGCTTAGCTAAGCGAATGACGGAAGACGGGGTTGAACATGAAATCAAGGTAGTCCCACAAAGCTATAAAATGATTGTGATTTCGTGTAGAGCCTAATATGTTATTGAACATTTTTCTACGATCTTTTAAATCGAGAGTATTGGAGAATATTCTCGGTTAGTGGATATACGAGTATTAATTATGTAGGTCAGTGTTAAGTACCGATAAGCGGAAATTGATCAGATGCATTTTTTTCGACACTTGGTCGAAAGTGGACAATATCTAAGATAACGGTGGAAAGATAATTCACATCGCGGTTTGGAAGAACTACAATTCACGCTCTAAGATCAAAGGAAAGTTTGTTGCTGGCGAGTCTGACCGAACTTGAAGTAAACCGCGAGCCCGAAGATGCATAGCCGTATAAACTGAACTGCACTGAGCATGCGCAGAACTCTGCGAGTCACGGTAACAATTTAACTGCAGTTGCGGCAACAAATCAGCCACTTCAACTCGAATTATATGGAGAATTACTGTAGGGGCTACTGCCTACGGGCACTCGTGTACGATAAATTTCGAGAATAACGGATGGCATCGATCACAAAGAGAATTTCGATCTGTGCCTAATGAGTCGCTGGGTCAACGAGGAACGAATCCGAGTAATACGATATTTCATAAAGGAACCCCTGCTTCTACGATTAACCAAAGAAAATCATCCGATGAGGGTTTTATTCTCTTTGTCGACGAGGCCTTCCTCAGGTGGCTTGCTAAGGACATTTGCTGCGTCTAATTAGAAACAATGCTGCTCATCCAGAGTGTAGTTAGCCTAAGAGCATTTTGGTAAATTGCCAAATATATACCTACATGACATTCTCAGGGAGGTGGGCCACGAGAGTACAACCGAAAGCTATGTAACGTTGATATACATTATTTTCTTTCTAGCCAAAGAGCTATTCTAGCGAATATGACGTCAGGATAACAAACAGTATCGTTCATTCACAAGAAACGAGAAGTATTAAGCTGATGACACTGTCAACTTATTGACAGAGAAAATCTATGGAGATGCGCAATAAGTATTATTTATTACTTTGATATATATTTAAAGATCGTTTACTCATTGGAAATTGAGATAGGTCAGGTCGAATGATCTGAAGCAATGTTCACTAAGGTTATACCAACGAATGGGATATATTGATTGCAAGAGACCAGGAAGACCACGTTCTATTTGTTCCTGTGCATTATAATACCCAGGTGGAAGTCCCAAGGGTCCTTACGATTCCATAAGATCGTATTCCAAAGTTACTGAAGAGTTTACAGATGGAAACTTCTTTTGTTCCAAACACATGAGAAGTTCTTTCAGACGTATAGGTTCCTGTTGATAGAACAAGTAAATCACGTTAGGTTGAATTTTCGCGATACTGGTATAAAGTCTTACATACCTGGTAGCATAATACTTCATTGAAGTAAACATGTTGATCAAGTAACCCGTGAGATACCAGTCACAGTGATCGCATCAATGATAGATTCAGCTGAACTATCTTGTGGTGTCGGACAAACGATGCCAGTAGTCAGAGTCAGCGTTGAGTTAGACTGATCTCTGTTCCCGTCTGCTCGACTACCCTTTGACTTGTTTTGACCCACATTGCTGTACTAGATGTCAACGACAAGTGGACGTAATAAGAAATCGAGTCGACCCCGATACACTGAAACATTAAATAACAGAAGACTTGGATGAGAAATCAGGATATTTTTACAGCAGATTTTTATAGTATGATAATAAATATACAATAAAAATTAATATTTATATCTAGTAATGGATTCTTAGGACTTTATGGATATTCTGTATGCTTTTATAAAATTATATAAAATAATCAGTCCTACAATCCGTGAACTACAGTGTCATTGAATGCCGAACTTTTTCGACGACCTACTTCAATTTCCGATTTATTCGTATAAACTCGATAGAAGTTCTCGGATCTCACCGCGGCTGTCAAGCGCACGCATGGCTCTGCGAACTTTTGACAAGGAAAAGACTTCAAAGCCCATTTGAAAATTGCTAGAACTCACTTATTCCGGACTGAAGATGCTGTGTGTCTTACGGTAACACAAGATAGCCATTGTCTGTACATATATGTTGTAAATAGTTGCACCTTGGATTTTGATCTCCGTCGCTGTGTTACTTTTACAAGACGTTTATCCATATCAACATTAAAATTGTTGAATGAATTAAATTCCTTCGGGATGGGATTTACGGGAATCCCTAAAAGATTAAAAAATGCAATTAATGACAATGTAAATTTTTAATTTCAATACTTCTCATTTGACTTCAATATATTATAGCGGCTTTTTATGTATACGATGGATATAAAAATACAAGGATACTGTTATCAATTAGTGAAATGGATGCTCTAAGTAATCAACAGGTTCTCTGATCGATCTACGACTCATTGGCTTGATAAAGAGTTCGCTGCTTCATCGCTCGTAATTAGCAGTTTCTCCAGCTGACTCGACGACGCGTTTTGAATCCTTAAGCCTTGTACTCCAGGGAACAGACTTTGGATGAGGAGAAAGAGGAAGAGCAGTGGTATCAGATGAAAAGGATAGACTGAGAAAGATAGATAGGAAAGGATCCAGGGGATGAGGATGAAGATGAGAAGAAGATTGAGCTGCACCCTCACAGTGATGCTGCCAAATGAAACCCCCCGAAATTTCTACTCGGGCAATTTGTATTATGGAAATAGCTCATTCGAAAATGAATATTTTTTAGGGAATTCGCCAAAACGAAATCGATTCGCGAATTTTCTAATCCACACATGCGACGTCGGCATCCGATCTAAAGTAGTTTTCAACCCTTCGTTACGGGAAGCTATACGATCAATTATTGATTATTAAATAAACAAAGATTGTGCCACCCGTTATATACTTATGTGTAAAATCTTGCACGATTTTAAGAACGAATACGGTACTGCGTACCTATAGCTACGTATGCATATGTTCATTCACACGTACCGATACGACGTTCCTGAAAAGCTCGGAAACTCGTAATAATTTACCAGACTAAACTCCATCGGCAGGCAGAACTCATAATTCACGAGGCGAAATAATTACAATTTATACGCGATTATACGCGGGAGTGCTGGATTTTCAGGGAAACGTTACAGCTGCGCATGTTACTGCAACTGCAGAAGCAGTAGGCGAGCATATAGGCCGCAACTGCGCCACTGCGTTTGGGACAATAAATACACGGTGAAACAAAGTGTGATTTGCGATGTGACGGGTTTACAATGCTGTGAAACGGCAATAGTTAACGTGGACTTCACGGACTTATGGGCTTTTTACGACGGTAGGACTTCTACATAAAATACGAGGCCGATGCGCTGTAGCTATAGCGAAGGGAAGAAGAAGATTTGAAATGGAAGGAAAATAATACACGAAAATTCTATTAAGTCGATCAGATCCGTTCAATTCGTTTCCACAGGACACTCGAGACTATTCGGATTCCCCGAAATCTCAATTTCGAATTCTCTAAGACCTTTAATCGAAATTCATCCGACTTTATCTCTTGCTCCGAGAGTGTAACGTGCGCAAGCTGCAACTGCACGACCCTAGCGTAATCCTAATCGGCCAGGGCTCAGGGATTGCTTAGTTTAAACTGACTAAATCGTATGCAAGTTAGTTTCTATGGGACACTAGTTGAACAGCTTGCCCGGTTATGGTAAATCCACACTCCCAAGTACGAAGTTATAAGGAATATTAACATACGTTATGCCCTTAGGATCTACGGATTCAGATATATATATCTTGTATCAGCCATAGATCACACGAATATATACGTCCGTTGTATGATACATGGCTGTATTTATCTCGATAAATTGGCATGTGCGAATTTTCAATCTATCCCTAGATAATGAACAGTGCTAATTAAAATCGTACTGAAATTTAAATAATTATATTGCTCAACGAGATCTTAAAACATTATTGGACCGTTCATTAGCTTTGATGATATTTTCCAAAATTGCTATATGGTTAATTGAGTATATGGATTTGTTGATTTTAATACCATTATTTATTTTTTTCAGGAGCTATCTTTCACGATGGAGATACGGAGCACCAAGCTGTCTTTCTTCATGCATTCGACCAAATCAAATACGACAGTGAAGAACCTGCTTTCGAGTACGAACCAACCATCAGATGGATATCTAGTCGCACCGACAGCTTTTCTACGGAAAGAGCTAGTAAGTGTCACGTAGTTAGAGATTATGTGAAAATGAAAATTTTATTTTTATTCAGTATCTCTAAGAAAAAATATATACATGTATATTCCAAACGGAGTACATTAAAACGCAAAAATGAAATGGTTTTGTATTTTTAATTAATTAAAGTATCTTTTATATAACAATGGAAGCGGTCACTGATCGTGGGTAAATGTTCCATTAGGTTTCGAATGAATTTAATTTTATTTCCCAGGAACGATGTTTCATCTGAAATAATAATGAAATATTTGTTAAATTTATGGACAGATTATGAAGGAACAGAAAATTTTTTCAAAAACATTTTTAATTCTGCAAAATTATACGGCACGTGTAATATTAAAAAAATGCTCGGTTTGCCTTGAGAGAAAATTCGATAAATTTTATTAGATCAAGGGATATTGGCATCTGCGAATTTCCTAAAAAAGTAAATACCATCCCTTACTTCTTCGTGATCTCCTACCTCATAGTAAATCTCCTTCAGCATCTCGTTCACAATCACCCTCACTTATCATCCCTTACCTTTTAAGGTATTCCGAGCGTAAGACGGCAGTCTTCAGAAATTAATAATTTGGCATATACATATATTGGATATATCAGAGATTAAGTATCGCACTTAAAAAGGGCGAGCCACCGAAGTTTTTCACGATCGAAAATTACAAAATTATATAAAAATTCGAAATTTCGTATGTTTTATGCATCACAGAGTTTAATAAAAATCTAATATCATTTCATCGCAATACAGCTTTATGTGCTCGAGAATATTAGGGACCCTGCTTGGGCATCCACAAAAAAATGGACTTTCGCCCTGGGAATACCTTAACGGCTTAAGAGAAACAATTTTCCAAACTTTCCGCTCATCGTTCGCTTAATTATTTTTTGTCTTCATTTTCAACGCAGCCCGCGAGCTGCTCGAAGAGGGCGTGGCGGCGATTTTTGGCCCGACGAGTCCACATACTCGTGGCATCGTTTCCAGCATCGCGGCGACTTTCGACGTACCTCACATAGATTTCATCTGGATCCCGCCCGAAGAGTCTATTTACCCACCTACAGGCATCAACGTCTACCCCAACAGCAAAGACCTCATCCAAGTAAGCTCAAATCGATTACCGGCTCGAGTAATTCCAGATTGAGGTCCAGAAATATCCTCGACATCCGATTCCTCCCAGGTCGTTAAAACGATAAACCGATATACACTATGCTGGATTGCCCTTTATACAGTTTACCAACAAAACTGCATCTCGAAAGCAGCGACACTTTAATACCCGCCTTGATGCAATTTGGCCATACCGCATACCAATATGTGCATGTATATAATATACTAACACGATACATCTATATATACTGGCATATATACATAGTTACTTACGGATCCACATGTGCGCGTATACATAGACCAAGAGAGAAAAACTACTTCCTAGTCATGTAGAATAACACAGTGGCACACGTGTACCCCCATTCCGGTCTACAATAATCCCACTTTATCTCCAGCGAGTCCCGCCATTCCCACTCTAAGAGGAATTTCGTGTATCTATATTTTATTTATTCGCCCCGCTCGGGATTTCTGAATAAAATAAATTAAAAGGTGAAAAAAAAGAAAAATTTAGAAAAAGGTAGAAAAGTCGAAAAGAAGGCCTCTCTGTCCTCTCGTTTATTCAAGTACATTGTTGCCCACTGATAATACGGTTAACGGGAAACGGTCGGCGCCTGCCGGCTTATGAAATCTCCAAGAATTCTTCAGGGGCTCTATATTGATACTCTTTCGACCATGAAAGACGGGACCACGTAGTACTCGGAATATTTCGCAAGCCTCTTCGAGAAAGATGAAGTTAATTCTATGCCCACGGAAATCGGAAGCTTATTCCGGTTGGTTCCCTCGAGAAAAGTTCTTCCTAGGAAGTATCTTCTTCTTCGTCATTAAAATCGCGAATATTGACTGTTTATTAAGCATTTGCATAACAGAGGCGACGAAGAGGACATTGACGCCAATCGTCGAATTGTTCTCATCCCAAGTTAGGTGGCGCTGGGTCCAAGTGGTAAGGTCGCCGTCGCGACGGCGCTAAGACTTTTCTTTGAGTGGTAAGGGTGGGGATATAGGACCAACCGTAACTTTTTATTGTCGAACTTTCGTCAATAAAGCTCCGCTAATAACTCAAGCTTAATTCACAGGGTCGAATTAACCGATCTGATCGGCCTCTTGCGCGTCCTCCAGACTCGCTTAACGACGTCTTAATTGTCACGATCGGCAAGATAAGTACTTATCGGACGCGTCTCCAATTAGTGTAATCTCGTGGGATTTCTTTAACAATCCACATAGGGGTTCAACCCCTGAAAAATATCGCTAATTTTTACCCATTTTATCAAAAGACATTCCTGAAGATCGTCTTTAATATCATTTAACGTGCGTCGCTCCATGCAATAGATGTCTCTCGTGGAAAATTCTATGACTAGGAAAAGCCGCATCTGACCTCGTACTATACTACAGTAATATTGTAAGTAAAATAGGTTGGGTAATACCTACATACTACGTAAACTCGAATCTTTCTTTGCCAGCCATTTTCAATCGGCCCTTCGTTCCGGATCATCCTATCTGAATAGTCGAATTCCAAAGAGACATAAATTCTTTGCCGAACGTAAAGTACCTAATTACATTAATCAAACCGACTTGATTTGGGTAGGATTTTTAAGATATAGATTATTGAAATGGGTATTGAAAACACTCGCGAAATTATTTGACGTCGTTGGAATTATCTGTAAAAAGGAGACTGTAAAATCGATAGTAACGCGTCAATCGATCGTCAAGCCCCTATTGGAACTCCGCATATTTGCTTTAACGTCCTTCTCTCATAACTCATTCCTTACTCAGTAGGAAATTACTTTGGCGGAATATAAACCTGATGACCTTTTAATCTTCTCAGGCTATCGCTGACCTGGTTAAAGCTATGAAGTGGAAACGATTAACGGCCATATACGAAACCAATGATGCACTGACTCGCATTCAGCAGGTTTTGTCGTTACAAGAACCAGATGTCATGGCAGTGAAGGTCCGTGAACTCGGTGAACCCGATTATCGACCTCTGTTGAAGAGCGTTATAAAGTCACAATCCTCCATCCTCCTGAGCATCAATTTCGAGAATATATTCACTGTATTTTCGAATCTGAAGGAAATAAGGCCAAACATGGATTACCTGTACAGCATCGTACCGGAACTGGTAAAAAGAATTTATATACTATTTAATAATCTTATTATAATAATAATTCATTTGATATACCAAGGAATATAACCTGGACAGAGGATAGGGACGGTGAAGAAATAAAAATTACATCATTGTTATTCATATAATCAATAAATAGTACCGTCTCGGTTAATTAGACCGAAAATTAATGTATCCATCTTGTAAAGAAATAATCTATACAAAGTAACATTTTATACGTCCTTTCAAGTCTGGAATTAATTTCACAGAAAAGATATTACACGGCTATTTGCAACCCCAAAAAATGCAGACCCTTATCAACGTCACTATCCTGACTTCGTTTTCGATAAAAATTTAATAACGTTACGCAAGAAAGCTCAGAGACGCCTTCATAAATTGTCAAGTCCGAGTGTCCGCGGGAGATGCGACAGGTTTGACGTGTAGGAAATATCACGAATAAATGAACGTATACAATAAAATCGGCCTGGCGCGTTCACCAGCGAATACTTTCACATATGGAATTGACAGTATTAATAATATATGACACAATCTCCATCTTGCAGGATATGCGGAGACTGCCTCTTCAGAAGGCGCTTAATAAATCCAGGAGTAACATAACAGGATTTGAATTACTCACAGAGAACGCTGTGGAAGTTTCTACCAGCCTTAAATTCGATATGCAGGTAATTTCTAATCATTTAATTAAGTCTTATTACATCAGTTTATGCAGCCATCTTGTTACACTCCTATTCACCCAAACCACTCGTCGTTTGTTTTCATAAAATATCAAATCGTTATCCTTCCAATACGACTCTCCCGAGTCCTATCTCGTATCTCAACTAACCCCAATTGAAAGTACCTCGAGGATATCCCGCTCGATTTAACCGTCGCGGCTGAACAGACGTGAACCTACCTATAGCTAGTATCGACGGGAGATTTTCGATCTGCTAAAATTCGGTGCGTTACGAAAGATCAAATCTCTCTCTTGAGAGTACAAAAAGTTCCTTACGTTTCTACAATATGATATTACAGTATCAATTGTTGCCAACTATGCGATACTAAAAACCCAAAACTTCTATGATTCGTTACATCGTTTCGCGTGTACTGGCATTTACATAGACAGCTACTGAGAATATTATCCAAAGTATTCTTGTTGAAACTTTGATGTTTTGCGTGCGAATTCATCACTGTTTGAAACCCTTTGAATGATCCAGACACTCAAACCCCGTTGGGCAGAATAACAATGTTACGTTTTAATCATTCATTTCTATGTGACCCCAAAGCCAGTTGTAACCTTAAAAACGTTTGGTAATTTTGTTATATCGATTCAATTATATTATGATAAAACATCTGCGATTATTCTACGACGATTTTTCTTCGTAATATTGTTTAAACGGGTATCAGAAATGAAGGACAATTGAATTCCCATCGAATAACCTCCAACTCGTTTTATGTCGAACGATATCGAGGAAGAGCTCATTTCGTAAGCGGGCACAGTTGAATTTTGGCTCGCTTGATGTAATTCCTTCATTAACCCCCTCGTACGGCAAAGGTACCGTTTCGAGCGTGCAATGGCCTACTCATTCTGCGTACCAGCCCACGACACGGTACTTACTACCAGCTGACGGCATCCCTTAATTTTCGTTTCATTAGCCTTACCCCACAGTTTGCATTGCGGGACTATACAAAGACGTTAAACGGCGTATAGAGCTAATGCCCCATTATTCTGAGAAAGAGACACTTACGGAACACGATAAAGGAAGACTGTACCCTCTGTTGAAAACGATTAGCAAAAATTTGTTTGGTAGTAACGACGGAAACGATAGGATCCGTTATACGACAATCCTGTGCGAACTGAACTTCACAACTTTATAAATGACAGTTATTGGTTTATTTTGTACTTTAATCTTTAGGACTTTTATTTTGGCATTATATGGAACACTTTTCACTACTTCTCATGTACACAGGTCGAATCTGCTCTGCTCTACGATGCTGTCTTTCTGTTCAACGATGCACTCACTGTCCTGAATGAACGAATACGAACACAAGATGTCGACGTGCAGAAGGTAATCGAGCCACCGCAGTTATCTTGTAACGGAACGGAAAAGTACTCTGCAGGTCCCGACATTACCAGCATTATGCGCGAGGTAAGATTCGTATAGAGAGTGATGATTTTAAATGAAAAGCGTGAATTACTGTTAGTTTGAATTGACATTTAGATTATCTTGCTTGTATAGAAATCCTCTTGTTAAAATAATAATGAAGCACGACTTATCTCACCAGTTTCTCATACTTTCGCTCTTTCTTATCAACCGAGTTCAGAAAAATACGCTACCGAGTGCACGTTCATCATGTTACGTTGAAGATAGCGCTTCGCCTGGGAAGAAAGTATGCTGCACTTAAACTTGCTTTGAAAAGATTGAAATAAATTTAATCATTTATTATCTTTTGTAACTTTAATTGAAGTCAATGATAAGTATTTCATTTTTTATATGGCAATGTTATCGTACGCGTGTACAGATATCGAAAGAAGGAAAATTAACTGGATACATGACATTTGACGAGGAAGGAAATCGTGAATTCGAATTACCAGTAGTAGAATATCAAGCAACGAATTGGAAACAAATCGGAGTTTGGACCAAAGATAACGGTCTTCAATTTACAAGAACGGAAAACGATCGTGAGGGTGATATAATTAAAAGTATCGAAGAAAAAGTTTTCAAAGTCACTACAAGAGTCGTAAGTATCCCTCTGTATATGTATATTATAAATATAAACATTCATGTGTAATTTCAAATTATTTTTAGGGTGAGCCGTACATAATGCCGGTTGAGGAGGGAGCCGAACGTGGAGTTCTTATTGGGAATAAGAGATACGAAGGCTACTGCATTGATCTTATTATCGAGATTGCGAAAAATCTCAAGTTCCAATATGCTTTCGAATTAGTACCTGACGGAAACTACGGGTCGCGTGATAAAAATACAAATGAATGGGACGGTCTCATCAGACGCTTACTGGACCATGTAAGACATAAACAGACATGTCGGATACTTTGTCGGTTGCTAAATAAATATGAGGCAATCTCAATACACACAAATCAAATGCAATGCTACATTAAACTTCCTTGTTTTTCTTGCAGGCCGCTGACCTCGCCATATGCGATCTTACGATAACGTATGAACGAGAATCTGTTGTCGACTTCACTATGCCATTTATGCATTTGGGTAAGAATATTAAGCGAGTTATTTAAGAATAAGCAAGGTATACTATTGATTAAATGCGGGTATTTCTTATTGCAATTTATTTT
The DNA here is from genome assembly GCA_030142655.1 of Trachelus tabidus. NCBI lineage: Eukaryota > Metazoa > Arthropoda > Insecta > Hymenoptera > Cephidae > Trachelus > Trachelus tabidus. Next base: position 1,769,400 of record JARQTI010000723.1, read on the forward strand.
TTGTATTATCTTAGGTATTAGCATTTTATACAGTAAATCGGATCCAGAGGAGCCAAAATTTTTCTCCTTTCTTTCACCCTTGTCCCGCGACGTTTGGATTTACATGGCGACCGCATATTTAGGTGTTTCTGTCATGCTGTATATTCAAGCAAGGTAATGGCATTATCTATTATAAATCGAAATCAAAAATGTTTCCTACGCCATTAAACAGAGACTTTTATATGTTTAAACAAAATTTGCATAACGATACATCTACTTACAATATATTGCTTCAACGGCATATCAATATTTTTAATCCTATTTTAGAATATCACCCGGTGAGTGGGACAACCCCCACCCGTGCAATCCGGAACCGGAAGAACTGGAGAACAATTTCAATCTAAAGAACTCGCTCTGGCTCACCATGGGTTCCATTATGCAGCAAGGCTCCGATATTCTCCCAAAGTAAGATTCACCAGGAGTCCACACCCTAATCTAACCCGAAGCTTCCGATCTATGCTAACTGGAGCAATATTGCAAAATTTTTAATGTTGGATTCAATATGACCACCAGAATTTTGAAAAGTGCCAAAAGTTGCTGGATAATCGAGAAATCCAACGAAAGCTCGTCGGTTACGATAAGATTTCTTTCTATTTGGTAAAATCAAGCGAATTAGAACCAGCACCAGGCATTATTTTCTCAGCAAAGATAAGACACTGTGGCCCAAGCGTGGAGACGATTACGTTTACGATATTGCATAGCGTACTTAATATCTCCCCACTCTCTTTGCACGTAACTACCTGCTGCGCGAAGAAAATCTATTATCCGTTTTCCAATTTTTACCCCAAATTCTTAATCAACGACCCAAAAAAATCCCCTAGTACCGACGACTATATGGATCGTATAGTATTTTCATATAAACCTCTTTCCTCTGAATCAAGTGGTTAGCGCGCTACTTTCACAAACTTCCCACTATTTTTCCGGCAAATATTATTGTCGTATTACTGTGAACTCAAGGAAGAATATTTTGAGGTTAATGTACATTCCGGAGCGATGTAAATTTTGTCCTAATTTATCGGACCTCATTTTTCCCTCAATACAGATCTGCCAGCCTTATCATTCTGCTTGTCTCGGACTAGTTTTCTACGAAGTACAAATATTCTCAAAAAATGTTTACCTCATCGTATATTCCTACACGGCTAAAAATCAATACCGTCTCATCGTAAAAATCATGAAAGAACGAGCCGACCGATCGTTCCGTCTACTGGCATTCTCAGCTTCCTTCAGCTTCCTCTTGGACGGCATTCCCCGCCGGAAGTATCCTTTGTGATTACGGCATCTCCTAAACGAGCGGAGCTCGTTTACTCGTAGGAAGCATCAATGTCGATAATTTATGCCCGATCTTCAATGCAGGCAAGATCGAATGATTTTAGCCGCAGATGGGCTTTCGCCCGCGGTGCATCCATTATGCGTCCGCTATGGCCTCACGGTGCTAAATGCACTCCATACAAAGAGGGCAGACTCGTCGCTCCGACGGTCGCCAGTTCCGAGGAAAGTTTCTAAGCAGCTTCCAAGGAAGCTGGCCTCTGGTGTCGTCGGCATTTTTTTACGACAATTAAGTTTAACGAGGCACTGTTTGCCGGACGTACTTGAAGCGGCTTCCCACTTATTAGCGCTGCCACGGCGCTAACTCTTCTCTGTGACATCACGCGTGTTTGCTCGCCACATACTAATGCTACTCAGTGTTTATGTTGTCAAGACTCACATCCAAGACCCTCGGCAAACACTCGTCACTTACGTGCACAGCTGTGATACGTCATACGTGAAAAGCACCAAAAGCCCCTTTTTTACCCTTTAACCCGAACCTCACTAAAAGTGCGATTTTAGATTTTTCATTACTTTCACCCGCGACAATTACTTTCATTACTTTCCTCGCTGATCGGGCACACCAGGGAAACCCTAATGATTTATGTACCTTCTTAGCCGTCCTACACCTCCGTGCAAATTCTTCACGTTCTTTCGCCAACTCCTCTGACAAGATTTATCGCAACTTTGACGTATCCGACACCTTCTTGCGCTTTACGTCTTGCATATCTCTCTCCCTTTCGATTCGAGGCCATAAATCATCAAGATCGACGCCTTCACGAGTACGACGGAAGTGCGAGATCTGCAGGAAGTTTATTACATTTTTTAATCTCTCGATCTGCCACGTAAACGTTTACTAATATCGAATACAAGGTACGTTTTTCTTTTTCTAGGGCCCCATCGATACGCATGGTTGCGAGTATGTGGTATTTCTTTACTCTGATCATGATCTCGAGCTACACTGCTAATTTGGCAGCCTTCCTTACCACTGGTAAAATGGAAACGCAAATTCACAGTGCTGAGGATCTATCCAAACAGACTAAAATTAAGTACGGATCTGTGGACAGAGGATCGACAAAGTCATTCTTTGAAGTAAAAATACTATTTTTTTATTCTTATAAGTATTTAATTATAACAGCATTGTATCTCTTTGGCATATCTACAAATAATATTTACAATCAAAGAATTCGATTTCAACAGCCTTATCGCTTTGATAACTCAAGTCTTCATTCAGGGATCGAATTTCTCAACGTATCAACGTATGTGGGCGGCCATGAATGATGCCAGGCCTCGAGTATTCACATCGAGTAACGACGATGGTGTTGAACGCGTTTTAAAAAGCAAACAAAAGTATGCGTTTTTAATGGAGTCAACCACCATACTGTATAAGATACGAAGAAATTGCAGTCTCGTGCAAATAGGAGGAACTTTGGACACCAAGGGCTACGGAATTGCAATGCCTCGAGGTAAATTAACATTGTCATACTAATTTCACTAAACTCACCGCTTTCTTTTTTTTAATTCACGTATTTCAGATTCTCCTTATCGCACGATTATCAGTGGCGAGATTCTAAGGCTTCAGGAAAATGGGTATCTGACGAAGCTCCAAAGAATATGGTGGGAGGAAAATCACGGTGGGAGAACGTGTGAAGGAAAAGACACGGAGGATAATGATTCGAGTGAACTGGGACTGGCGAACGTGGGTGGTGTTTTTTTTGTTTTAATGTGCGGTTGCGCATTGTCTTTCATGGTCGCCATACTAGAGTTCTTGTGGAATGTACGCAAAGTCGCCGTTCAAGAAAAGGTATCTATACTATACAAACATAATATGTATACAACCAAAAGAAAGATTCTCTCCCAATCCTGTTCATCATTCATAATGCGAGGAACAAGGCACACGTTAACGAGCTGGCCTAAAACAATTTTCTTTGGCAGATCACACCCTGCGAAGCACTAATAGCCGAGCTCAAGTTTGCCGTAAACATTTGGGCGAAAACGAAACCGGTTAAGGTGGCGAAAAGCAGTAGCGGTACAAGTTCAGCTGCCGGGGGACTTGGCAGAGCAGCGTCCACTGCCAGGTCCATTGTAGGATCTTTCCTACGTCTGGACAAGCTCGACAAATTCGACAAGGACAACAAAACTAATTGACATGGATAGTGGCGACAATGGAATTGACTTATTAATTTAATTATTGATACCGTAATCGATAATCGTATTAATTATTTTGACCGAAGGTATTAAACTTTTGAATGGTTGTTACCTGCGGTGTTGCCATTCGTAATCATAATTTATTTGCTGAAACTCTGCGTGAAGTTTTTCAAGTAATCATTGTTATGAAAATCTTCTGCGAGTCTCGGAATCTCTTATTCATTTTTATTATTATGACTATGGAAATCCTATACTGTATTTTGAATAGGTACCGAATAACTTTGGGTCGAAGGTGGGACGTGAAGACCACACGGTATAACGTCATACACTGTGCCCCACCATTGGCGACCCACAATATAATGCCATAACTTTTTAGGCACGAACCGTGCTGTATTTTATGGCATCCATAGACAATGCATTGTGTATTCTTCACTGCTCTTATCCGTAATATATCTGTCAGCCATGGCGACCCGATGGTCCAAACGAAACCTCAAAAACGCCGACGTGTTCATCGCGCGGTACCTCGTGTGGTTAGAGAAGCTTGGATACTTACGTTATGTTTTCAGAAGTTATAGCTTCCCCTTTTTTTTGGTTCACTCTTGCAACAAACTTCTAAATAAAGCTTGTCATTAATTCAGCATCAAACACGATTGTTGAATTTGTGAGAAAGAGTTTAATAAAAATGAAATTCCTTCGTAGCTTTAAATCCTACATAAATTCGTGTAATTTCAGCAAGAACGAAAAATATCTGGGACATACGTTATTTCTTTATTCGTATCCTTTACAATGGACAAAGTGAAAATTCTCGTTAAAGTGTACTCAAGAGCTTTATTCGAAACCGTAAAAGTTACGAGTAAAGTTTTTGGTGACGGCACAGCAATCCGAAGATTATTTAATTTTCTCAAAGTTTCGTATCTCCAAGAAAAATGTATTGCGGATGGAAAAAGTGAAATTTCATTCAAAAAGATTCATTTTACTGTGCTACTTGTATGCATTGGTAAAAAGATTATTGTTAAAGGTGATCAAATCGATTATCTCGAATGGACAGTGAATTATTGGGCAATAAAGTGAATCGAGTGTAAAAGATCAGACGTAAAATTATAAAATCACGAAAGACAGGCTAGTTAAGCTTAAGTCTGGGATCACACATGGAAACTTTTATCAATTCGGCAGGCGGCTCACTTTCAAGCCACGTTGCGCGGCTTCGGTCCTAAACTGCTGCGACGAGAGAAATATGAAACGATCTTGATATTAATTATCATCCAAGCGACGTATTAATGGCTTATTCTACGAGATAGCAGACAAGAAAACTGCGCCCTAAATCACAGCCAGCCCCCTGCACGGGTGTTATGATAAGTCCTTTTTAAGAGGGTAGACCTTATAAAAACATAGCGGGGAAGCAAAAGAGTCAAAGAAATATAGAAATAACTCTTTTCACTATTAAAATACAAAAGGCGCCCATAGGAAAGCCATACGCGCCCGTTGCTTACGGGATCTAGTGAAACCCACGGGATTAAGGAGTACTGCGGAGATCTTTTATCCTTTGTAAAAATAAAGTGGTCCAGGAGGATAAAGAGGAAGAATAGCCTCGAGACGATCGAGATGACGTTAGTGAATTTTGTGACATTACGCGACCTTAAGTCATATTGAGTACATCTAGCTGAAAAAATATTTCAGGATGCTGCTGGACCGGAGCTCCTTTAATACCAGCATCCTCCAAGATCTTTCACGTAATAATACAACATAAAAATATATCTCGCAGGATCTTTATGTTATTCCTATGCTGTAGGTATGTGCATCGTATAGCCGTAGAGTGATGGCGGTAGCGATGCTGTAGGTCCAGCGCAGAATCCAACAATATTTGGACTTGGTCATAATGGCGTTAACGAACCGTTCCCTAGGTTTAGGGGATTTTCGTCTCCAGCAAACCCCCGGGGTCTCCGCGTACCCCCCAGGGTACGCGGCACCTTTGTGTCATTATTGCTAGGGGACGTTTCGATCCGACTATGGCACCGAATGGACCTGCCAGGAATAACGATAACTTCTCAAAGGAAAAGCCCCAGCCAAAGTGCTTCGAGCGGGCGAGATCGTTTGCGCAACAAACGCTTTGCTTAATTTTATTTTCATTCATTTTCCTCCCCTCCTACATTGTCGAACGCGAATTGTCTCAAGAGAAATTCGTGGGTAATTGGGAAAAATTGCTGAAATCGATGAAAAAGGCTTAATTATTTATTAGCATTTCAACGGAACGATTACCAAATCTATGCATAAATAGTGGATGATAAACTTCGGTTAAAAAAAAATCAATGCAAAATATTGTACTGCAAAGGAAGTACAATTTTGCAAATCGAATAAAAGATAATGACCGAAAGATTTTCTCGCTCCGCGCCACTGTACTTCCACCGGTTGGTCTTAATTATGCAAACGAAGTAAATACAATGTAAACTCGAAGCCAGCAGGTTGCGAATTTTCGCAACGTGTGTAAATAACGTCGCGCAATTACATGCAATTTACGATATTGAACGGGTTAAAGTGCATAATAAATTTAAAAAATCCATGCAGCCTCTCGCGAGTTTCTTATTGTAATTTCGGCTGTGTTTAAGGAATTTCATAAAAATATATATGTATATATATATATAACCATACATCCTACAGAAGTACTCCTGCGTGTCTGGTAATTGTTTATGCTAAGTATCGAAGTGGAAATTTAGCTCATTAATAATGACTTCATATTCGGCACTAATAGCATTACCACCGGTGATCAGACGGCGTGTAACTATCCACATAAATATTCTGAATGGGTGAATTTCCAACGAACCAGCACGCAGAGACATTGACAGCGACAAGAAGAAGACCTCCAAGGCATTCGAGTGATTCATAGAAGTCCCGAAAAAAAGGAACGGCAATTATTCAAGATGAGGTGTTGTCCTGTACAAACAGTAGACGCGTGGGAGGTCCTCTTGTGCCGATCAGGACGAACCCCCTGCCGATCGTCCTGCCGACGAACCTGACGCCTCTATTTGACTCGCTAAGTACTTTCGTGCCGTTCCCTTCGGCTACCTCAAAGATCTTCAAAGTAACAATGCATCTATTTGCTTTCCTTCCTTGAAAACTGCGCCGCCCAGTGACGGTTACGTCGGGACCCCCCGTGCCCCAGGAAAAAGCAAGCGACGCATCCCGAGGGAATAAAGACGTGAGATGCCGTCGCGGCGCGCAGCGCCGACGTCAAAACGGTAAATGGAAAGCATGCTGAGTGAGTCGTGATATTATTGAAAAGCCCAGAGACACGTCTGCTTGACGACATACATGCGTGTGCCGAAGAGCGCAACAGGAAATGGCATACAGAAATGAATTTCCTGAAAAAAGGAACGGCGGGAAATTCAAATCGCTCCTTTTGTTTTTTTTTATTTCAAACAGACGAAGTTGGGTGCCAATGAAATTTTTCCTCTTCCACTAGCTTCTGTCTCCTCTATATATGTATTCCGTTCGCTCATACAATTTACTCATCCCTTTTGCGACCTCTCGCTCTCCTGAGAATTCTCTCGATTAGGTATATGTATATAATACGTCTCCCTGAAAGTTGCGCTACTCCTCTGCACAGCTTGCGCACCTGACGAGAGAGAAGGAGAGATGCGCGTGCGCGCACTTGTGGACCGGTTTTGCAAAATCCGAGGGATTCCGCGTAACAATCCGTTCCAAGTAGGGGATAGCAGGGATCGCCGGCACGAAGTATCATGGCGCGCAGTAGGCATCGGTTGGATACTGCACGTTTTTCGTTAGTTCGCAAGGGGATGGAGAATTCCAAAGAAAGTCCTGACTCCTCGCACTCGGCTCTCTCATTCATGCTGAGTCTTTTCAATAAAATACCATTGGTATATTACACTTACATTATGCTCGCAGCATTCCGCCCTACTGTTTACCTCTGTCTCCGTCTGCTCTTTCTCTCTCGCTCTTACCCGGAGACCGAAGCGATTGGTGTGTCGGTGCCAGCCAAAAGAGGCAAGAAGGTAAGCGCGGTAGCCGGCCCGGTCGGTAAACAGATTGGAATCCATTGAGCGAAGAAGAGTTCTATTTGATATAATAATACGATTCATTCCATTCCTGTGGACCAATTCGAGAGCCGCGCTCTCATTAGAGAGCAGCGGGAGGTCTCCGGCCAGGGTTTTCTATCCTACGTATACAGAGAGACTACATGGACTCTCTTCGAATCGCGGCAAATTAGAATTCTTACCCGGTGACGATGAGAATTTCGCTCGCTTTCTTATTTATCTCGAGCCGCGCTTCAACGCTTTGCTATACCAACTGAGACCTCTTTTTTTTATTCAGTTGATTCGTTCGAGCTTTTTTATTCACGCCTTATGAAACTCTTTGGACGGGCGAACGTAGATGGTCATTTTTCATAGGGAAAACTTGAAACAAGAATACATTTTTTCATTTTGAAGCATTGTCTCGTAATTTCTTTTAAATTAACGAATGTTATATAATCTACTATTGACGTTGCACGATTATACGTGCCAGAATCTTATTTTAAAAAAGGAAGTTTAATACTGTAAGAAACGAAGAAGCAAAATCGTGAAATCGTCTCGATTGAGAAAAAAACGAAGTAACTCGATGTAATTTACAAAAAGTCCCAAGTCCAATCTACGAAATGACTCGCAAATACAGCGGTGACTATCGCTTAAATCATATATACCGCTAATTTCAATTAATTAAATCAAGGTCCTTGCGGCAGGCCTTCGATGGAATTCAAAATGGCATCACGCGGCGTGATCGTCCGCCTCGATAAATATCATTTGTGCCGCTTTTCTTTTTTGCCGCTCATTACCTAACGTAATTAAGGCGATAATGGTCCGTAACCTTCGTTGGAATGCGGCTGCAGTTTTCGATTGTTGATAAAATATTTTGATCCCCCCTCCCTACCCCCTCCTTCATCTCAGATCGATCAAAATCGATAAGAAAATCAAACGCTCCCTTACCCCTTCTATGCTCCTACTCTAGTCTGTCTGCCTTATCGGCACCACTTCCCAAGAAGGATGAACCGACCTCGGAGTGAACCTATCGACCTAGGTAATTTGTCCGCGGAGACGCTCGTAGCGTCGCGACGGTCGATCGAGACAATACATCAGAATGGCCAATCTCAATGAAAAGCCAAAAGAATATTAACGCAGTCAGCAGGGAGGTTCAAGCGCGAGGAAGATCTCAGCTTCTTAGCTTCTGAGCTCAAAGCCCGAACCGCGTCGAGGGAAGCAGGAATTGAAATTGATTTCGGTCGACTTCCATTACTCAAAGACGACCAGAAAAATGTACCGACAAAAGTCAGGACTGATCCTTCGAGGATAAGGGCAACTTAGTCCAGTCGAAAGAGGTTCCCGGCGGCCATGGCCCAGGAATTCTTGGCGTGTTTACCAGCAGGAGAGGATCCGTGACTCTCTTTGCACCGAGCCGACATCTTCTGCCGAAGAACCTGGTGCCGACGACGTCCCTATCTTCGGGAAGAGCTTCGAATTTCCGATGGTATCGCGAGCTTTCCCAGACGATGTGCTCCCAACCCTAGGTCGATATGACTATAGCCACGGAGATTCGCGATTCGACGTTAGAAAAAGGAACGGCCACTTTATGACTCCTTCCGGTGTAACCATAATTACGGTAATATACCAATGGATCAACAAGCTCATCAATTTACAAGCTCAGGTAGAATATTTGTCGCTGATAAAAAGAGTACCAGCTGGGTCAAGCAAGGATCATCGGTACGTACCTATAGCAACCTTCGCGACAGAAAAGATCTCTGGGACGACCTCATTCATAGTTTATGTTAACGGAGGAATTCGAGCGTAGGAGGGCTCGGCATAGTGATGCGGCCAGTATGCAAAGCTAACTTAAGGAATACACGATGGTATCGGCGCTTGTTAGGCCTCCAGACTACCCCAGCGGGGTGCTTCCTCCGGCGGCGAACCTCCAAGAGCAAGCCAAGTCAAGCCGCCCCCGGCTTGGAATCACCACACATCAAAACAGATCGTTAAAAACTAAGAGAAGTAACGGGCTGAAGGTTGACTTACACGAGACACCATATTACTCTTGATCAAATACAATTATTACAACTTATTCCATATTAATGGCCTTCCTTGTTGCATACCTTCCGTTCGTTTTAGTAAATCATTTTGGGTGATTCGAGTTGGTTGGGTGTCATAGGATCGACCTGAGCATTCTATACCGGTCCCCATAGATATCAAGGCCCTTTTCATTGGGCCCTCGAAATTTGATTTATGCTGATTAAAAGAGAGGAAGAGGCCTGAAACCGTCTTTGGGCGGCTCTTTTCGAAAGAGAGGAGCATTAAAATTGTAACAGTAGTCGCGACACTGGTTAAGGTACCTGTATCTTAGCTCGGTAGCCCCGACGGTCTCCTTTAAAGTTTTAACGAACCGCCTTATCGGCTAATTATAAAGCCAGAGCTGTTGTACAAATAGCCAGGGTTTAGTGGATGTCGGTCGATAAGCCTCTACTGGCTACCGTGCTCCTTATAACATATAGTTATTTACCAGGAGAAGACCTTGCCTCTACCAATACTTAAACTCTGTCTGTATACGTACTTACGACGCCTTCTGACTTCCATATTGAAAGAAGAGTTTCGGTCCGGGCGAAAAGCATTCCTTGGGAAATTCCCAAAGCGTCGATACCGAACCTGCTACAGTGCCTATAGTATATCGCCACATCCCAGACTCCTAACATTTACGTCTGTTACCGGCGACACTGTAACCTGGCAATCTACAAAAGCTACCACTCAGGGACCTCCTATATCTTTTGCGAAAGGAACCAAGGATAACCGCCGAGTGCCGAATCACTGCCAGGAACACGTTAAACGCGTTGAATAATCTACGAGAGAAAACTTTTATACAATTTTTTTATAAGATTTTATACTGTATATATATATAGTTCCTGCCGACCGTTACCTTGCCAATTGCTACACGACCATGTAAAATCGGTAAGAGGATGCGTGCTTCGGGTACATAACCTGTATTACTCGGCAACATATTGACTCCATCCAGCTACTGGTTTTACGTTTGAAACCTCTTAGCGGGCCGGGAGTCTCTTTGGTTTCAAAGAGTCGTACAGGCACACCTGGGCCTTCGTAGTACATATGTAAATTTAACCAGGGCTACTATAGGGATAAGGAACGTTGTACGATAAATAATTAATTTTACGAAGAAGAGATTCGGTCATTTTTTTGGTTTCTTTATAGAAAAGTACAGCGGATATAATACTAGATGTATGATTTCCTTTGGAATTGAATGACAATCTTGCATTTGTTTCACAGGTAGGTACGTCCTTACGATTCTTGGGATTGGATGCTCGAGATAAGAGACGCCGGCGAGAAATGCTTAATTTATTTATGACGCGATACTTTCTCATTAGCATATCCATAATCTTGCGTCTCACTCCCACCGACTGACACGTCGTCTATCACCATCTGGATGCTTCTCTGAATCTCGGCTGCTGTTAAATATCAGAGCTATAAATTTTCGAATAATACGTCTTCCTTCAGCTATTACGAGTTGCTCGTTAATTGGTGGATTGCGTCTCGTGTGTTAACGAGATATAAAAATTGACACGTATTTTCCATTATGAAAATTGGACAGTTTCTTTTTGGTTTCATTCATATATTTTTAAAAAGCAAATTAATTGGCAAAAATTATGAATAAAGTTGGCAGTATGTTTTTTTTTAAGGAGATTGAAAAAGGACTCGCAGGATATCTTTAATGGGTCGTTGACGAGTCGGCTGAACGTTTGACTTTCGGAGGGTCCAGTTCCCTATGTTACGTAAATCGTAAACGGGCCCCCTTTTCTTTCGCGGAAACAATCAACGTCCTTCTTATGACGGATATTAAAAAAATACTCGTGTTAATATATTCCGTGGTATATGTGTGTTTTAGAGAAAATTTGCGGCTCTCGCAAATCACTTCAAAGCAAATTCGAATCACTTAGCGACCAGCCTACCGGCCACACTGGAATCGCTTGTAAAGTATCCTTGTTAGTTTTACCGATTAGTTGGATGATTTTCAGGAATAGTACGCCCAGTTTTGAAAGGAGCTGTATAATTATGTAAAATAAGGAGCGTTAATAATCTCATCAGAGGGAAGAACTTTTTGCTTTTATCCATGAAATCTTTTTTTTAATTGTAATATAAGGAAATCGAAAATATATATTTTTTATCTGGATAATAATTGTAAAAATTTAATAAAATCAAGATCACATGCAATTTTTTGTATTTGGATCAGAGGAATTTTTTATTTTGGTAAGACCAGGATAATGGACGGTTGACACGAGGATCGGACAAACGTTCACGTTCCAAGTTTATTCCAGGGAACATCTACTTTTTCCGAAAGGAGTCTCGCGACCGAGCCGGCATTTTAGACACGTATATCTCGGTTCCTAAATCTCGGTCGCTCACGATCCCTAACGATTTGTCCCGAAAGCAGAGCGGCGAAATATCTGCCGACAAATTCATCGGACCTAACGAACCGCCACGCCAAAAGCCAAGGGCCGAAAGATTGCAGCATTGCGATTTCCGGCGTTGATTTCGTCATGCCTTCTGAGAATTGGAATTTGTCACGTCCTCGTAGGATCTTTTATTATCCCGCGACCGATCCATCCTCCATCTCGATGCCGAACCGGCCGATACATCACGCCAAAGGACAATCCGGAGAATCGCACCTGATCGCTCGACCGGTTGATCAATCACAGGATGAATAACAATTTTTTTAAAAGGATAGAAAGTGCCGGCACGACAGAAAGGATCCGAAAAAAGAAAGAGCATAATGAGACATTGAGAATGACGCGGGGAGCAGGTCAGGACATTCGAAGGAACAATATCCTTGGATGCATTCTATCCCGATCCATCTTTCTAATTTCGTCACGATATTTGACCGCTTATCCGACCTGGCACTGCTCTTTGGATTCTTTGACGGCATCACTCGGGACACTCCACAGAGAATTTTCAATTACGATCTTTTATTGGCGCGACACGCCTTGCCACTCGAAATCACCACCATCACCAAGTGCATCCACCATCTTCAACCCCATCGGTCCACTACCCCAGCACCCATAACCTTAAAATCTCCGTAAACAAGCCCGAAATTCAATTGCCCAAATGAAAATGATATTTTGTAATAAAATTAAAAAAAGAATACCTACCCCTATTTCCCCTATATCTTAATTACACTGCAAAGATATTTATTTAATTCGCTGAGATCAAATCGTCACTGGCCTCCTTCCCTTATCGTATCCATCCCCGGGTTAATTGGCTCCTCTTTTTCTCGCAATAAACCTCATAACCATTACGATCGGCCGTTGTATACGATTAGGCTTTTTGCCGTCGGTTCTTCGCAGACAACAGCAATTATCCTCCTGCCGCGCAACGCATCCCAAGACGCACTGCATCTTCATGCTGGTTTCACATCGCGTACTCTCTCTCCATTCCGGGACATCAGAGAGGACTTCCGATCTTTTGAATATTCCCGCGTTCCCTGGACAAACTGACGGAATCTCTCCTTATATGCCCATGCGCCGTTGATGATCCTGCCAGCTCCTGGCTCTGCTCCTACGTCTTTGAACTGTCTGGCGCCCCGACGCCGTAGCTAGATCTCGTCCAACAAAATCACTCGACTGCCTGCTACGTGCGATACCAACGTAGACACTACTTGGCGCGATTCTCTGGACCATTTCGTCTCGTGGTTTAAGCCAAGTGCACACTGTCATCTTCTTGGCTGTTCAGCACTGCCAGATAGCGAGATAGACGCGCGTGTGCCTGGCGCCGGTTTCTTTTTTTGCATGGAACGCAGACGCCAGCTCATGAAGCCGAACCGACGCTGATCTCTACGCCACCTATGAATTTGCGCGAGCACCTCCACCTACCGATCATCAGCTTGGTCTTCGGGAACGTGCTGGATGCCGCGAAGGCCTGGGGTGCCTTCTGTAGCCAATTAGTGGCACACGTGCGTCCGTTCTTTGCCTTGGCGAACATTTCGCGGCGCGATAGAGACAAGGGATAACGAGGACGACGATCGTGACGAAGATGAAGTAAATCAAATTTCGTCATTGGATTTTTCTTCGTCTCTCGTTAACATCACCGATACTGCGGAACAGTCTGTATTCTCAGGTAGCCGATGATTCGAATTGATTTAAACGAGTACCGACACCCAGGCTAATCGTATTTACCGCGAGAACAAGCACGGCAAGCCCAGGAGGACCTCGAGTCTAGGAGTTCAACACGAGGGTTCCCGCGCCATTTATTCAGGCCCCAAGGAGACCCTTCTTGCGGGCTACGAACGAACCCGCGCCTATTGCCATTTAAAGCGCATTAAAGGCACCCCCGTCACGTTTCAGTTAACACACGACACCGCAATATCCAAAATGGCCGCGATCCTGTACCTCGAGTGCTTTTTGGGAAACGAGCAGGGACACACTCGAACCCCTAAATCGATCCGTTCGAAACCGAACGCGATTTAACGCTCGACCCTTCTTCTGCTACCCTCGCCAAACCACGGGTACTACCAGTAGGACCTAGAGGACCTATCCCCGAGAATGTCTCCTCCGGCCTTAAATGAAAGCATTCGACTAAATCGAAGATCAGCGATTCGATCCGATATCGAGTATACTCGTGTTATAGGGTAGGGCGGTTAGGTCGATAGCTGAAGGGTGGAGGGTGCGCGATGGCGAAGAAGGGCCAACCTGATGTACGCGCCGTTGAAGAAAGACTATGGCGGCATAGTTCAAAGCGTTGGTGACATGTGACCGCCATTGTGAGCCAGCTCCGCGCTGTTATATGCTTTTCTATTGCGACGAAACGGCGCTTTGTTGATCGTCGACGCCGCTCTTTCGTTCTACCCCCTCAAACTATTCTACAGCCCTTGGAGATAGCTCCTACAGAGACACGTAGACGGAGTACCGTATACCGGAAGATAATGGGCACGATACTCACGTATTCTGATTCTGGCTATCCAGAGGGATGCAAGACACAAGTGCAGCCCCATCTTGTCATAGATAAGGGTTGGTACAGAGAACACATATTCAAACTCTTAGTAAAATAAGCCTTGTCAATGGTACCAGCCGATAACGAATGCGATCAAAATTTACAAATATTATTTCGAGGCTGGTATAAGCTTGTTTTATATGATTTTAAAATTTCATTCCACTGATCCATGCTCGCGATGTTATCAGAAGAATCTGAAGAATAAGGCATTACGATTGTATGCTTGAGAAAGGGGACACGTGTTCTGGACACGTGTGTCCCAACGGTCCTATCTGTCGCATCGCGTCTTGCCCTTTTGTATGGGGCGGCGTCTTTCGGAACACTCTGACCAATGGGGTATAGATTTAACCCTTGGTTGATGAAGAAGGGTGCACCGCGTGCGTGGACTGATTTATTTCGAAAATTTCCGGGAACCTTGAGCTGCGTACTCTACGGCATACCGAGGTATAACTCATCGTGTATATGTATAGATACACGACGACATAACTTTATTACACGCTCTTTCATTCGCGTTTGGTTTCGTTTCACTAGGTTATACGAATCCAAGAGGTACAGGTAGACCCACGCATATCTATAAGGATGTCGATTTACTCATTCGAATACTCGTAGAGTAGATAGCGGGTAAATCTATCGCGCCTCCAACGAGCTCGAATCGGAGCTAATTACGATAAGCTGGATGCCATTCTATGCTGGCGAGGAGCTCGCGCACCATAACTTCTAGCCATCAGCGAGCATTACGTTTATTTATTGAGTACTCATTTACCCGGTCCGACTATCGTAATAGCAATAAAGAAGAAGCTTATGGCCGGGTGGATCGCTTTGGCGAAAAGGCTCTGAAACATTATCAATATTTATTTAGCCTCACGCCGGCCAGCGTTCAGAACGATTGCAGACATTAAACCGTCTCGAAATTGCTGGATAAAATGCCGCATAAACCGTGAGAATAATAATTAGAGGACCATCGGCGGTGGTCGACCAAGGTCGGTTTAACCATCATTTTCGAGCCCGACTATGGACATTTAGCCAGTATAAAAATGGTTTATTTAGGTAGAGTCGTCTAAGATTTCAAAAACAGGTCCATAGATTTCAACCGTGGGACTGGTTTCGCAGACACGGAGTCGCATTAGCGGACCTTATAAATAAATAGGAAACATGAAATAGTATCGATGACAGATTTATTAATTTTTTTTCGCTAGTCGTATATACAGCAGGCTTATCGATTCGGTATCATGTGCCATGTGACAAGAACCCCCTAACGACCTATATACGGTAGTCTCCTATCGTCCAGGACGTCGTTTCTCTCGCGATCATAATGAATTTAAGCACGAGTCCTCGAGCACAGAACAGAACAGTCTCTTCAAAGATCCCAATAGAGTAAAGTTCCTAGCTGTGTCCAATGCTAATTTTGCAAATTAGCTTGGGCCTCTGGGCCAGCTGGGTCAGCTGAGAGGCCCTGCTATGGCGGCAAGATGAAAGGAACGCTGATGTTTACATAATAGTGGTCCACCGCGATTCCCCCTCTCTACGCACTCTCCTCCCCTCCACTACTCTTCTCGTAACTCGTATACCACTACTCTCTCTCTCTCTCTCTCTCTCTCTCTCTCTCTCTCTCTCTCTCTCTCTCTCTCTCTCTCTCTCTCTCTCTCTCTCCCCCTCTCTCTATTCTCTTTCACTCTCCTATACTCGCCACCGATTCAACGATATACGCATCCCTGTCCTATCCCACCTCAGCCAAGATCAAACGCGCCGACAACCCTGATGTACACCTGCCTCCGTCTCGCCGACGACTGACGAGTCGCTCTGTCCTTCTTCTACCCCCGGCGAATTCTCATTAGCCCCACCAGGTCTCGCGAGCGGCGGACCAAGAAGAACTTGGGGCACGAGACCTCCTCGCTCCACCATTTTCATCCATCGACGATTCTTTAACCACAGCCACGTCAAGATTACGCAGGAAGAATGTAAGTACTGTGTATTAAAGAATCATACTCTGTATTACCGACTTCCTTTACCTTCAGCATTGCTTCTCTCATCGGAACGATAATCAGCCACCTGCTTCTAGCACATTCGTACGTCACCTTGTCGTCGCGACGCCACCTACCTCTGTCGTCACACTTCACTTAAATACAAAGCGACACTCAATTGTACGTGGACGCCAACTTTTACACCCTTCGAACCCTGACTGGTACAGCCACTAATTTCTGTACGCCATGAGGCCATTGTAAGAGCGGACCAACCCTTATGCATCGTTGAGATTTTACGGAACACCCGGCTGGACCGTCGTACGTGTTCGCAAAAAAGATATTTTTTTTCCACGCAAGTCACGATCCGCGAAAAATTTTATTAATTCTCGGATCGTAAACTGCGTGAATTGATTAATCAATTTAATTCTGAGAAGTTACAATTCCCTGGATCAGCGATAACGATTCACGAATATCTCTTATCGCTCGCTCGGCATCCGGCATAGTTTGAACTCGTTGTAAACACCAGTGAATGACAGAGACGGGGCAGGTAAGGGGTGGAGGGTGTAGAGCCGTGAGAGACTTGGCAAGAGGATGCTTGGTATACGAAGGGTGAAGGAGTCCCGGGAGGGGAGGTATATAAGGCTAAGAGGAAGGGATGAAAGGTGCCGACTGCCCTCTGGCCTTCCCTCTCTTAACCTACACCACCTGGTGATCTTATACGGCAAGAGACCACGAGTGTATCAACACTATATCACAACGTATAATGAAATCAACGCTATCGCGCGCACATAATGAAATCAACGCGAGTCCGTCTTTGTCGCGGGTCTAGATCTTCCTGGGATAAAACTGTTAGACCGCTATTCCACTTATGTCCCGACTAATCATAAATAACAGTTGATACCGTGCTTGTCAAGAGCGACATACTTTTCGGTTCTGTCTATGTGATTAATGGTGTCCACGAAGTGCATCGATTATGAGAACGTTTTCGTGGAATACCGGCATCGTTTTAATGACGTTCTATGATCTCTAAACACAGCATCCTTATGGACCGTTACGTACTGCATTATTTTCGGAATTTTTTATGGTACCTACTTAACTTTATTGAAGACGGCAGGAAGGGGGTATTACGTACGATCGCGTATTGTACCTGGAGCTTTGAAATCATTTTATAGAAATGATCCTGTTACCGAATATGGTAGTGAAACGCGATTAAACGTTATTAAGTAGACGATCGACTGTGGACCAGCGAGACTATTTTAGCGCCAACCAACCCAAATGCGTCAACCTACTTATTAGGCTCTGAGTGTTGGTACGTATTTCCTATTGGTTTATTCTCTCTGAGGTTGCAATGACGCAAGAAGATAATGATGTCGCGTTACAGTCTTTAGCTATAGGGTATTACTATAGCTATGGCTAAGTACTCCGAGAGTAACGTAGTACTCGGAAGTACCGTAATGCCAGTGAGATTATCAAGAGAGATTTAATGAGTAAGAGCGAGAGAATAATTAGGAGTAGGGGTAGTCATGAGAATGACTCCACCCCAAAATTACATTCTATGTATCGTTGCTGGACCCGTGGATATTTCAAATCGATGATCTCACTTGGCATAAGATGAATTTCAGATTCGTTCAGATGAAAGGATGGAAGGGGAAGCTGTGGATAAAAAAACAAAGTGATACGCAGGATGAAATTACCACGAAATTCCAAAAGTCCATGATGATGTCATGCGACGGTTATCTATGGTACATACGTACCAATTTCGGTGGTCGCCCTCATCATCATTATCTTGGATATACCGTAGTGATTTCTTCTTATGTCAGAAATCGTCGGTACAGGCCGGAAGCATTGAAATAAGTGGCACTAAACGTGCAGAACATTACGCCCGAACGCCTCCTGGAACATAGTGAAGAAATCATGAAGAGATGATTCAGCTCATAAAGCAGCTATAAAATTAATGCAGCGCCGCATTCACCCTGGACTTTATAGTTCCTCCTAGCCATTTTGATGCATCTCGCGCACCAACGATTCGGACTTGCAGTAAAGTTATTGCAGCGTGAAAGTCTTAATTCGCTAATGAGTCAAGGTAGTATTGGATGGAAATCGCATCGAGAGTATTATTGAAAAATTTTGGATTTTTTTTCGCATCCGCCGACCCATTTGTTCGTATCAACGAGAATGAAGATAATGGATGAAAAATATAAGAACGAGTCTCGATCTTCTCGAATGGAAGTACCAGTCGAGTTCCTTGAAGCATTGAGTAGCGTAAGAACTCGACTAGGTACTGTAAGTACCAAAGAGCAGCATCTTCTGGGCAACTCTAGACGTTAACGATCGCGGTGTACCGTAACGTTCGTAACGCGCTACACGATTCCAACAATATCGGTATCCTGTGATACGACGTAGGACACCGACTGGACCCCTAATACACAGCATCCCGTAAGAGCCAATCCCATTTCACGTGCCGCTACATAGAGACACGGATCTGGTATAACGAGATTCCGATGAACGCAGTTCGCGCCAAAGATTAGTTTCCGAGGACGAGCAAAGTCAGTTACGTAACAGTAGTTTAGGGCTCGTAGTTTCCGTAATATGATGAAACGACTTGGCCGAGATGTCGCAAGATCCAAAAGACGCTTGACGGACGGGATCTCGAAGCTAACGAGGTCCAAGGAAGGGGATCCTGGAACCTCTCAATCTCGAAGTTCGTTTTGAAAAATAAGGTAAGGTAAGCTGGCTCTTCTAATGAAGATTTATGATATGAGTCTGGTGGCATCGACCATCGGGTGGTAAAGGGAGCAGAACCCTCATTGCCATTATACGCGTATCAGTGTCCCTTTAGTGGCTGGTTTGGCCCCAGTTAGAGAGCAGGTCGTGGCGAATCGCTTCCCCGGACGTTATTGTCCATCTTGTCTAGGGTGTAGCCAGGGCGGAGACGCGGGACGGGAATTGCGACAAGTCCACCTGCGCGATTCCCTTTTGTCGACGCCGCGCATTTCGGAACTTTGATCTTCGGCAATGTCCAGACCACGGGAAACAGTCTCCAGGCCGCCGCGGGCCCATCCAGAGAAACGGCAGAGATTGCCCGGCACTTCGTCACGGCTGGCGCCTGCCCTGCTCTGCCCCGACTCACTGGCTTCTCGATAAGCACGCGGTATTCGGTATAGCGACTGCTCTTCTTACTCTTCCTACCAGCCCCTTGCCCCTCTATACCCCTAGTTCAAGAGCTTCTATTATACTTTTCTTAGGCCTCTCTCTCTCTCTCTCTCCTCCAACTTCTCTGCGCTTCTCTTCTGCTCTGTCTTGGTCTTGGCTAACCGCATCTCACTCGAATTCCGTGAATTCGCTGCAATTAGGATTCAGCAGGAATTAAATGCAGGAAGTCTAGGAACAATCTTGATAATAAGGAATATGAGACGTGACGTGATGAGATATATATATATATATATCATGTCTGCATCCTTGACGGGATCTTACAAAGGTACCAGTTACGTCACAGAGCATATTTCGCAATCCGTGCATCCTTTAGAGGAACATGAATGTCGCATAAATCTCATGGTGAAAAGTACCCCTGACCGAAAAAGCTTCGAGTTAATAGACGTCGCCTAAGGAGAAAGAAGTAACGAAGGAAAAAAGGAGGGCTTCCGAAAGACGAGTCCGGGGCTCCTCGGGTCAGAGAACGGTTCAAGGGGTCAGAGAGTGGAGTGGAGAGATATGAAAGAGGAGAGAAAGTAGGAGAAAGAGTGAGAAGAGTTTTTGTGTAAGAGAGAGGGGTAGCCGTTCGGCCCTCGGGCCAAGGATAGGCCAGTCGTGGCTGTAGGGGAGGGGTGAGGATTCAAGGGATAGGAGGGTGGAGAGGAGGTGATTATACGGCTGTTAAAGGTTAGCCTGGTGGCGAAGAGGGCTGATCCCAACTGGCAAGTCGGCAGTCTTAGAAACCGTACCTATATAGCCGAGCATCGCAACCCTCGGAATGCTGTAGGTGGGGGGTTACTCCGCTCTTCTCCGAGTGGTTACTTCGCACGGTTTAACTTGGTCCGATTGTCAGTCAGCGCCTGACTACGTTGGCGGAAGGTACAAGGAGATCCTCGGAGTATCGAAGTGGTGATCCACGGTGAAGAACGGCATATGCGCGCCCGAGAGCTTCGAGATTTGTTGTTTTCGAAGATAGCCTGAGAGCGAGAGAGAGAGAAAGAGAGACAGACACAAGTAGTCCAGCAGAAGGGAAGAAGCTACGGCAGTGTGGTGCGGGCCGTCATCCGCGACGCACGCGTGCTCCATAGACGCGTCATTCTCGTCTGCCCATGCGTTTGAACACGTGACTTTTTTCCTCTCTTTCTCCTCCTTCTCTCTTTTCCTTCTCCCTCTTTCCTACCCTCGCGAGTTCTTACCCTGTCTCTCCGCTTCGGCACTTCCGTCTAGCCCTCACCCATCCCTTCCTAACCTACGTACCATAAACCCAGGCGTACGCTCCTTCGCGCCGATTCACGAATCACGACAGTAGAGGCGAATAAGACCAGAGTTCTCTGCGCGACGTGTTTTCTCTCCGTCTCGCTCTACCCTCCTTCTTCTCGGGGAGCCCACGTAACTCTCACTCCTTTTCTCTCTCACTGGAGTCGGCGTTCCGCAAGAGATCGCACTCGCGATTATTTACCATCAGACACTGCATTGCGCGCTGTATGCTGCTCGACGATGACGAGAAGATGTTTGACGGATTGTGAACGAAAAACGTTTTGAGTGGGACTCCATCGAAGGTTCTTTGATTGTTGATTCGAGAGTGAATCCATAGAAGGAAGTGAATCTTGACGATTGGACAGTCGAGGACGACTGTCACAGCAACGAGATGAAAATCGAATTTCAGGTAAGAGATCAATCATTATTCCATTCGTAAAAGTTATTCCTGAGTTCATTATCTTCGAAAGGTGTTTATGTCTGTTTCTTGACATTCGGTTGGTGCGCGTCTCGATTATATCGAACTCGATGTCGTTCGATGTCACTCGGCCAATTCCAACAGTAAAAAGCTACGTCGATCGATATATATCGAGACGCTGGATGTGAATTATTCGAGTCATTTATTAACCACGGCCAGCTGACTTCGTTAGTCTACGACATTTTGTAAGAATTGCTCGCGCTTCGTAGAAACTCGACGACGAGTGTCATATAAACAATGCGAAGGATCCGCTGATAAAGTGCAAGTGTCTCGTGTTAGAAAGTCTCAGGGCAGTAATTGGCCAATTGACGAATAAGAGATTCGAACGTGTTTTACGAAGTTCGCGCGGGCTTTTTAAATGCGCTTAATTGTGAACTCGTTATAATAGCTATAGAAACTCTGACGCCTCGCACAATAACACGTAAATTGCTCGATACTCGGGACTTCCGCTCGATATTCACCCGCCACGTTTCCTTTCTTCCGGATAATGTGCCTTTGAACTCCTAATGACCTCGTGGCACGCGTTTCTTTCTTGGTCGAGCAGTCGGGAATTTACATAAAAAAATAAATGTACTCTGCCACCGACGCTGGAGCGTAGCATTGGAAATGAAACCGCAACTGGAATTGAATGAACAATTATTCAATGAAGTAAAAAACATGTCTGTAGAACTTTTTATTACTTTTATATTAACATAGAAGAAAAAGGTACGACATTCGGTAGCCGACTGTTCTGCTCGATAAAGATAAATAAAAATGGTTTAATTTATCTGTCAAATACAATCCGCATGATCGTAACGAACCAAGAAAATGCGGAAGTCATGATAATGCACGAACGCTCGTTAAGAACGTACCTTTATAAATCTTTTAGGTATCCTTGGGCTTGTCTGTTAAACACAGAAGATTAGCATCGTTAATAAAAATTATACGTGCAGCATGTATTTGCGTGTTCAGCTAATTTTAGATAATGGCGCCCTCTACAACATTTGCAACAAAATTCCAAAGTGCGTCGTGAAATAACCATAAATCACGAGAGCGTAATTTCGGTCATACAGCTAATGTCGTAACGTAGCCCTGCAAGAGTTTAATAAAATTTTCGCTGGCATTCCGATCGCACTTGCAGCAAGTGTAAGAGAATAATTGTTATCGAGTGACTTTTATTTAAGTGCAGTTTCATGTATTTAATTCCAGCAGCCAGTTCCACTTTCGTGGGACACCGTTTCACCGTAATTGACTGTGTACCGTCTTTCCGTTTGTACTGCCACTGAATTTTCTCTCGCATTGGCGTAGCGTCAAATAAAAGTAGCTCCGATTAAAACACACCCTTATGTCGTTGACTGTCTCATCTCTGGTTGTACTTTCACGCCTAACCAACTTCGTTCCTCCCAGTTTCTCGTTCCACCATAGCGCCTAACTTTTAACTGCGATTTAACGAAACTCTTTGAACCCAACTTTCCTCTGAAGCTTCAAGGGATATTTGATCTCTGCTGACTCAAGCAACTTTTAACCCTTTTGCCAGCGTCTTGCCTCTGTGTCTATCAGCACCACGACTCTCTTCCCCATTGACCAACTTCCGTCTTGCCTTATGAACTGTCAACACCTTTTGCTGGGATAACTGAAAGTCTACGTTCGTCATCGTACCAGGTCTTTGTTCACGGTAAAAAACTTTACGTCTACGATGACGGCAGCTCTTCTGGACCATTACTATTGTCGGCCGTTCAGTTGCACGCGTGGTATTCTCTTGCAAGTTCCGCCCTGGCTTGGCATCGTTCCTGCACGGTGTAATGAGAATAAATTGATTTCGTACAACTGCCATCCAACATCAAAGTAGCGGAGATGGGAGAATCAAAGCAACAAGTATAAATTCGCTGGGAGAACAGAGAGACAGGGATTACAGTTTGAGCCCGTTTACGTCGGAATTCCGTCTGTGATCTTCCGCCTACACACACTCTGCACCAATTCCAAATCTAATCTATCTCACTCTCTGTCTTCATCTCTCTCCAACAAGCACTCCTCTCAAACCAATAAATCGGAAGTTTAAACTCCTCGTGCGTACCCTTGGCACGAGAATTAAACACGGATCGGACACGTATACATATTTCTCGAATGCAATTGCATCGGGCGTCAATTCAAATTACCCGCCAGAAATTAACTAGTCAAGTTCCATATATAGTTATTACGATGCACAAGGTGTGAGGGAGGATAAAATATTCTTATTAAATAATTGTTAAGACTGTACACGTGCAATTTGTACTCAACCTGTCAAATATTAAAGTCGTTCACGTTGCTGCTAGAAAACTGGCCTGTCCGTCAAAATCGTCGCGTCCTGTCCTACCGGATCCCACTGCATAGCATAGAGAGGTTATGTTCGTCTTGCTCAGCGATTAATTACAATCTCAAAGCCGTCGACACGTGAAAACAATGTAATCACTACGATCATTTATAAGTATAGCCAGCATAATACTCGAAGTCAAAGGGCTTCCACGAATGGTAGCGACGAGAAATCACCGAGGCGACGTTTAGCTCCTCGTCTCGAGCGCCAAACGAAACCTTCGATGCGCCGATCTTCACTTCCTTCACCGAGAGTAACTCGTTCCAGGAACGTTTCACCTTTCCCTCGACGTCTCGAGTACCTGGAAACTCTCGAGTTTCGACGACATCACGAATCTTCTGGCTCCGCCAGGCACGACGGGCTCTCTATCATTCCCGCGACTGTACAATTAAAAATTGCAAGTGAGCGGTAGTATCCTTAAGGCAGCACGCACAACTGCGGGACATAGATACAGCAAGTGGAAGACGGGTAAGGAAGGCTCGGGCCATCCCTTATAAAGGGTACTAATGATAAATCGGCAGCAACGATCTACGCCGGAGGGCCCCAGAGGTCGTCGCGGAATTGTCTCGACTTACCACCGACAGAAAGGTGTAAATGGCCCCTCATCAAACGATTAAACCAATCAAAAGTGCGTTCCGTCGGCAACCCCGTGTGCGTGCCTACTTCCGCTGAAATCATCGTCATTATCGCCACTCACGAGGAACGGGGGAGACTTTTTTTTCCCAGACGCACGCACTTCTTGGACACCCTGTTATGCACTTTTTATATGCATACGAACGCGCTCTGTATCTTTGACGAAGAGTATAAAAGTGAATTGGACGATTCCGTGGGATGACCTGACGGCTACTGCACGTCCGAACGAACCCAGTGCTTGCTTACAGAGTTTTTGATTTTTGGGAAAAGCGCTGCCGTACCTCTTCTAAGAGCAGATGAAATTATTACTTCGATAAGAGGCTTCGCTTGGAGTCTTCCACGAGAGAGAAAGAATCTGCCTGAAGACGAGATCAGCCTCGACGACGAAGTGGACGGGTAACGGCAACGACAACGACAACGCGATGCTGCTGCTGCGGGGCGGTGAGCAATTAGCGACACAGCGGCGAGATCAGAGGCCGGGGGCGGGGTGGGGTGGTAGCGGTGGGGGGATAGGGAGGGAGGGGGAGGGCGGCCTAATTACACACGGTACCGACCGACTTCAAAGGAGCCGCCAGTTCCTCTCCTCCGAGCCATCCCCTCCGAATGGCCAACCGACAACAATACTTTTCTTCCTTCCTCGTAGCGTCCTCCTAGCGTCCTCGTACCGTTCTCGGACCTCGAGAACCGGAGTTTGCTTCGTCCGACGACGACCTCCATCTTCGCCTCGGGAGCGCCAGATGGAATTCGAACATATTACCTTTCTCAGAGGAAGCGCAGGGACAGCAACACTGACGTAGATGGCGAACACGTGCTGAGAGTGGAACGTTGTCGCTGGCACGCGTCACGCGAGCTGAATGACAACCAGCGGAGCATAGGTACCAGGGGAGACTGATGATTTGCGCAGGGTTTACGCACGGTGTCTACATCCAAAGGACGTCAGTGGGCAGTAAGCGGTGGGCAATGAGCCGCAGGCACCGGGCGCAAGTCATCAGTCAAGTCTTTGAGGGCAGCTCGAAGCTCAGCCTCGCAGAAAAAGGCCTTTTGCCGATCTGCTCTGGCGGTGAGATCAAACGCTGCTGTAGCCGAGGTTACTACGAAGCGAGTGTGGACGCAGGAGCGTGTGCTGCGGGAAGAACCGTCGAGCGATACGGCAAAGAGAATGAGGAACGATACGCAGGTAAACGATACCAGGGAACACACCAGGAACACACCTAAACAAATACGCGTGCCCTCGCTAACCAATCGCAAATTTGTTGAGGTCCATCCAGACCGACGACTTTTTGGCCCACTAAAAAGAACCGTCAAAGAGGAACAAAGTTCGTGGCTTCGCTATACGATCGCAAGGTTATACACTGGGACTAAAGGCTCCGGCAAACATGTACGAAGTAGGTAGCGGTACACCCTGAACGAGGTCTATCGCGCTCTTTTGATTTTCACGTTTTCGAATCGTACAGGATTCAAGATATTTTTTTTGCCAATTCCTTCAGCCGATCGTGTACCTCATTATCGATTTGTACGGAGAGTCGAAGCGAATGACCGGCTCTCGAAATAGTTTGGGATTGAAATTTTAAAGCGCGCCCTGAGCGTACTTCCGCAAACTGGGCGTAGGTACCGAAGTCCGTGAGCTGGACGAGCACGCGTGAAGAATCTTCGGGAAACGTATTCTCGAAATAAGCTCCCGTAAAATAATTGCCTCTGTCGCGCGAGATGCTACCGGCCTTAAACTCCGTTTTACATAACTTTCCAGCTGCCGCGACGGCAGCGGCGTTGCGCACACGTACTTCGATTCAGGATGCTCTCACATCAAAGAGCCATCGACCAGGGGAGTAACATTGAGGAATATCGACTCGAAGGCAACGAGTTGAATTGCCGTAGACGAAGACGCTGCCGTGGAAAGAAATTATGGCGCAGAGTAGGGGTTAGGGGGAGGTACAAGAAAATCCATCTAACGTAGAGAAGATCGAACGAGTCCTCGAGCAGAACGTATCTCGACCTGCCACTATCGGTCTTCGTAGATCCACGAGAATTTTTCTCGCTTCTGCCGACCGCGTGCTACCACTTTGCAAGGCCCTCGCGGCCAGAAAGAAAAACAAATCCGTATGGCAGAGCTCTTTCTCGAGGTATCGGGAGGAGTTAGCAAGAACGCGGTGTAGGCGGCACATCAAAGGCTCACCTCGGGCGTGAACGAGCGAGCGGGCACGCGGCTCAAGTAGAGAGCGGAAGACACCGCCACCAATCCTACCACCGTCCCACCACTATCCAATATATTTACTCCGATGGACCACCACCACTACCAAGGACAGCGTACACTACCACTCACTACCACTGCTCGAACCAGTGCTACCACTACCAGTCTCAAGTCACTCACGTCGGACACTTTGTACGCATCGCGTATAGAGCTCGTGTCGATCTCGGCCGGAAATGCGAAAAGAATCTTTTGAGTATGGCCGAGCATCATGAATTTGTATTATTTTACAGGACCTTTAGGGAGTGTCGGAAAAAATTGTATACGGATCGTATATTTTTATGTTGCGTTAAATGGGTCCTGACGAGTTTCGGACTCCGAAGGGAGACTCGAGAAGAGGAGTCAGCGGCGGGCTTACGGGGTGTACGAATGTATTCGTTGTAATAAAATAAATAAAAACGGTCGACTCTCGACAATAAAGACGCGCGATAAATTGGATAGTGTTGCCGCGTCTTAAAAGATCTCCTTTACTTTTCCTTGGGTCGAACGCGGGTGCCTAGTGCCTGGTGCAGAGCTACAGCGAGGCAAGGTAAGGCAGTCATATTTCAGCCCTTGTTAGGCCGTGGGGCCCCCGCCGTGATGGGAAGGAGGAGTGCGGCGGCGAGGAGGAGGAGGTGGGGAAATCTCTTTGACTCGCCGCTCTGCGCCTTAATCCACTGGCGTACCCTATCTTACCACCTGCTCTCGTAGAGGCCCCACTGATTACAGGGCTAAAAGCTAACGTGAAAAGACTGGGAATAAACTATAATCAGGAATTACTATCCGACAATCAACATCTGGAGGTTCGCGCCGCCGAGAGCGTGGTTTAAGGCGGTCCTCGCGGCGTGACCGTCGAAAGTTTAATTACCCGGTCTCGATTAATCGTATCGATTCGTTTGGCATTCGGTCCTATCGTATGCCACGTAACCCTGGACTCTCTATGGCAGAGTGTCCCAAGATTACCCAGTAGCACTTACGAGCTGCTTCCACATCCTCGAGTTAACATAACTAGACCCTGACACGACTTCGTTGTAGTCGCTTTGACATCCGCCATCGAGAACGGCTCAATCAGTGCTGATCGCTCGCACCTCACCTCCGACTCCCTTCTCGTTCCAGCCCCCCTTGTCACTGTCCTCGTGCCAGAGTCGTGCCCCTCGTCCTCCACTCTGCTTTTACCTACCGTCGGTTCTCCTCCGCCAAAGAGGCCGATTTCCTCCCGACAAGGAAGAAAGAAACGCACGGGGCCCGAAGAAGGCTTCAAACGCGCCGTCTTCTCGAGTGCTGCGCCAGACCCGTCGTCTACCTTATCAGCCGCTTCGTTGAATTTCACCGGAAAGGCCATTTCGCTTGGTTTGACAGTGTCTAGCTTCCAGGAAAGTTTTATCAACTCGAGACGACCCGGCCATCCACTCGCGATTCGCCGTGCTCGTTAAGCTCTTACGAAAGCTCGCGCAGAGCATCTTCCTCCAAGAGAACTTTGCTCGAGCGCAGTTATGGTAATGTTGGGTTTGTGCGTGCTGCCCGGGTGCGTGAGTAGCTCTCGTAATGATAACGAGACGGTCTCATCATCATCATCAGCATCCGGACGAAACACGATGCAAACGATGAACGACTCGCCGCGTCAAAGCAGCCGACTGCGCTACGACTCGGCCACTTTTAATCGTCTCTCTCTCTTTACTTTTGTGGCTCGGCTAACACCGTTCGTCTTATTGTCTACCTATAGTCTCTTTTATCGGACACTTTTTACTCTACAGAAAATCGTTCGCTGAGGTCACTCGGGAGACTCGCGAAATCATATGCGTGAGCATGAATCGTGAACGTGTCTCGTTCGCACGACCGTGGAGCCATCTACATACCAAAGAATCCGTAGCTTTAGCGGTTTCGTCGTCAAAGGCGAGACGGCGCCTAAACACGAGAATCCTTACGACTAAACGTTACTTTCCTTCCTTGTCGGCTTCTAACGCAACGCTGGTTTCTTTTAATTAATGTAATTTAGTGGCACATGAACAGCGAGACGCGGCCGTTTACTTCGGCGTCCCTCAAAGGGAACGAGTCACTCGTGCCATTAGAGAAATAGATAGAGGGACAGCTAGAAAATAAGCTTCCTATGCAAAGCCCCTCGCCCATCCATCCCGTGCGCCATAGAGACTCGAGTCGACGGTGGGAGGATTCTAGTATGGCGAGTGTGCTACCCTCTACCGGAACTTGTGCGATACGCGTTACCGAATAGTGAAACCACTTTGTCGGTCTCGGTCACGGGGATTATGCACCAGGTGGCAAATTATGACGGACACCTTTCGGATTAGAAACCCTAATGTCCCTCGAGGGATACGGATGGTCGGAGCGATCAGCGACTAGGACGTTCCGGCTTGTTTTCACTGGGCAAAAACGAGCGGCCGACCTACTCGGATCAGGCTCGCTCGGTTTCTTGCGGAATGAAATGTCAATGAGTTAAGTCGCCTTCGACCTGTACCCGTGACGGAGCCCAAAAATTTCCAAGGACCTTCCATCCTCGGGGACACGCGTACCACGTTCAATAGGATCCGCGCTAATGGAAGCGTGACTCCTTTAAAGTCGTCCACTGTATTTCTATGTTGTACTCGGAGCGACTTTGGATTTCCATCGACGCGACGTCAATAAAAGTTCCTGTCGCTCCGCAACACGCGTACCGTACATACCTGCGCTCGATCTATACGGGCCAAGCTAGCCAAGAATTCCTCGAGCACGGGCGCTACGCTTTGTCACACCAAAGATAGACGAAGATGTGGCGCTGTTAGCCGTCGTGTTTTTCGTCAATTAAATTCCTCGCCGGGTTTTTGTCGGCGAGTAACTATGTCACCGGCATCGGAGATTCGTTGCACGATGAAGTTGTGCGTAAGTGACCGTAACTTCTACGAAGGTTCGTAAACCTTCGTGACACCCATGGACCGTGGCGGTTGATCGTATTGGAAGCTGCGATATGCAAAACTTGATCGAGGGATTATCATTATTAAATATCAGAATTGCATTCATCGGTGATCCCCTGTATAAGATTATATGACGTGTACACTATGAGTTCGCGTGACGATCTATACCATGAGGTTAGTAAAATTAGTGGGACGGATGATTGACGTCGATAAAATTCAGACGAAGGAACGTGAATTATTAAGGAATAAAAAAATTATTTATAAGACGATTATAAAAGTGCACTATTAAAATGATTCCCACTCATATTACTCAAGGATGTCTATTTAAAGAATAGTCCAAAATGACGAAGGATCCTCAAAAAGTATTAAAGCGCGAAAGACCAGTTTGGCCACTCTTGGAATACTGTACTTGCGGCGTCTTAAAGAATTTTCTTTCTCTCTCTTTTTTTTTCTTTTACTTCCATTTCGATGCTTCCTTCTTTTTTTCCTCTCCCGACGGAGAAGTCCAAAAAGAGCGCGGCAAAACTACCCTCAGGGATATAAACGAAACCGTACCCTCGGTCCAGTGATTTACGACATAATAAAGAGGTTATGTAAGGTGGACACTTCTGAATGTCGGTTCTGTCGGCTACGGTACAGTCTTCAGCGCGGGAGAATTTGATTTACGGCCTACTTGAAAGTTCGGATTCGACGCGGATTCGTAAATCGGATTACGCGACCCTCCGATCATATCGAACCGTGAAAAGTCTGAAAGCTTTTCGAGATTTTGACCCCCTACGGTCACTCTCAGTAAAATCCTCGAGAACAAGTCGGTAATCAACCCTGCAATTCGGACGGATCTTTCCAAGCGAAGTGACGCCATAAATTCCTAAAGCACGAAGGCGAAACGTCACGGTCTGTTATCACAAGAATTTCTAAAATACTCAAGCGTTCCCGCCATTACTTCGTGCTTCCGTGTATACATATCTGAAATAAAGAAACCGTATGGTTCGGGTAAAATACATTGAGCTTGCTCGAGTGGGCGCAATACCATAATCATGTTCATGGCATCGAACTAGCGCAATGGTAATACGTGCCACGCCCTATCTTATTTATGTACTTATTATGTACAGTTCCAAGCCGCAATAATATATAGTTATACAACTGTACACTCGAAGCATTTCCAATGGTCCTCGTGACGCTGATTGCGCGTTGTCACGTCGTAATTAATATCAACAACTAATTTTCAAGTATTGCACGGCCACGCTGCGTCGCTGTAAATACAAATTATCTGTAGCTCATAGACGTCGTGATGGTGATAGTAATTTATTCGAGGAAGGTAAAACAGGGGACTTCAAGTAACTATTCTTTCGACACAGATGATATTTAAAATCCGGTTGAAATTAGAGCACAGAAAATTTCAAAAAAAAGAAACATCAGACCAATGCCATAACAAAGTCTGGTCTGCACGAATATTTTGAAAATGCGAAAACGAGCAAATATCATTTTACTAGATCGCAGAGTCTCAATGCACGGAAATTGAACGGAACTGTTAGTTCATCCGGGCGAATCGAAGGAAGTTATTTGATTGTTTTGCGAACACACCCTAATCTGTTGCGGGCCATTATGCTCGATCATATTGCGTCGCAGCTCCATTTCTCCTTGGACCAGGCGGCACCTTTCATCTCCGGAGTCTGAGAGTCCGAGCTTCTGTTTCACTGTTTCCGCCGGCGGCTACCGTCCTGGAACTTGACCCTAATCGCCTTAGAGAGCGCGCGCGCGTTTTCAATTATTTTGATTGTCGCTGATTGTTGTGCGGCCATTTAGATCTTAGGGGCAAAGACATGCCGACAGGCCATGGCGAACGCCACCTGTACCGAGGATCCGGATGGATGAGTTTTACGACGCTCGGATTCTGGTCTTGTACCCAAGTCTTACAGTTGGGCTCTTCGTGTCACGGAAACGTGTTCCCTTCAACGAGCTCAACAACAATAAGGTCCTCTTCCAATATGGCGCACCGATCACGGAATAACTATGATACGACTTCCGTCGAATCTTCCGAATCGTTCGTCCAGCGGCAAAGCGAGCAAAAAAAAGAGAATAGAAACCCTCCCCGACCGTTAACTCAGTCGAATGTGACTCCACGGACAAAAGTCACAATAAGGTCAAATATAATGGGACACCAGGGGATTACGTTGGGTGTAGCGTAGCGTGATGAATCTACTGGCTACCGGATTGCGCCAGAGACTTGAGGTCGTATCGTATCTCGTTTGCTGCGCTTCGCTGGCTCGCCCCGGGTGCCGACAAACTCCAGCCCGTCAACTAGACTTCTTAGTGAACACCGACATACTTAATGTCGGGGCCTGATGCCCTCGCTCGCGTACCTCAATCTGACGGATACGCTGTGGCTTCTCGATATTACTTACACGCAGATCCCTCGTGGCTTTGATAACGCCGAACCATCTCCACGGGATCATCTTCCCCTGCAGTCGAACCCTGTATCCATCTGCTTGGTCCCTACACCATTGTCCCGTTATCAGGACATCCCCATTCATCTCGCACCCAGCTCTCAGTCTACCACAGATCGTTAAGAAACCTTTGAATCTCAAGGCGTATAATAATTATACGCAACTGTTACGTGGGGCATTGATCACGCGTTTATCTGCAACACGTGAATGATTACGAATAAAAGCATGGGGTAGCGTTGCCCGGGAAGTGGCAACTAAATAAATAAAGATTCTCATACCGCTAGCGAGGGTGCCGGTGGTTATGGCATGAAAAGGATTATTTTATCTGCCGCTGTGAATAAAGGCAAATTCAGCTATCTCTTGCGCGACGCGCGCTAAGCAGCAAATGTTCACTTAGCGCGCACTCAAGCGAGATATCTCGCCACCTCGTTACCGCGGAATATTTACGCAGCCCTTCGTTTCAGTCGGTTCCCCAATTAGCGGGAGGCCTTTTTTTCCTTTTTCTTTCAACGGGGCGCGAGCCGCGCGCACTCCTTAACCGTTTTCTTTGAATTGGGACGCGCGCTCGAAATGTGAATAATTAAAGGCGGTTGACGCATTAACTGCTCCTGGGTCACGGCGGGTACCGCGAGTTAGAAATTTCTGCTTGTATACAGTGGCGGCATTTCAAATAAGCACTTCCAGCAAGAAAAATCGTTTCTCGTTCCGTACCGAAGCGGAGGAACCTGCTCTCCCGCCGAGTGGTACTCTTCTGATCTTCGGTTGCTTTACGTCCGACGATTCACTGTGCGCGCTCGATCAGTCGAAACAATCTTTAGGTTGCGTCACGTGACTAATGCGAATGTTTCTTAGGAACGGATATGAATCCACCCTTTCATTCTTTCTTCGGTACTGCTCATGACTATTCGACGTTTCGTAAATTTTTACTCAACGATGAGATCGTCGCCTTTGGCGACGTCCTGGAGCATTCGGATACCGAGGCTGGAAAGTTTTATTGAATAAAATACTGGGTGTTACATTTGTTTGTGCATTTCTCTGCATACGTAGATCAGATTACAGAAAGATTTCAACCGTGTCTCGCTGAGTCGGCTTGAGTAAAGGCGCCGCGATTTTCCATGCTACTCAACGCCCCACAGTTCAGTCCTATCCGTTCTTCAGACATGGCAAGAAACGTATTCTCATTCGTATGTGAATGTTTCCTTCTAGGCGACTTACGATTAGACCTTGTGTTAGACGGACGTCTTCAGTCGGCTGGACAAGACGATAGTCTGGAGTTGCGTGCACGTCCTTTCTGGAGAAAGTCATTCTCAAATCAGAGAACACAGGATACGTTAACCGACCTCTTGGATGACTGGAGTGTTTGAGAGACTCGGGATAATAGTCGTAAATATTTATGGAAATTGGACGCTAATTGCGAACGGCCTTAATCATAGACCACGAATAGAGCGTCGTGTACTGTACTCTTTAAGGAACATTGAGTGTACGAGGACACCGACCTTTCCGAAGGGATGCTAAAGACAATACGTCAATTATTTTCTATTGGGGAAGAGAACGTTCAATGGAGTCTTTTCTGTAGAAGAAGATCCTATTTATTTGAAATCAAGATCGAGATCCTGAGATAATAAAGTAGCAGGCGTTACGATGCGTCTTTCAGCTGACGAAGAGCATCGCCTTCCTGATTTATGGACTGTTGAATGAATGTGTACAGGGTGACATTTTTCTTTCAGATTGGACTGTGCCTCGCGGCCTTTGCCGTGCTGATCGCCGCCGAGGACAAGCCGACGAACACGGTCTCGGTGTCCCCGGGTTCTCCGGCGATCCAGAGCAACACCATTCAGAAGCTCATAAAAATTCTGGAGAAATACGGACCCGAGGAACCGCGTGGCCTTAAGAGGGTCTACTTGAGTAACAGATCCATCACGTGTAACGACGGATCCCAGGCGGGATTCTATTTGAGAAAGTCCCATGGCTCCAAGAGGTGGATAATATTCCTAGAGGGTGGCTTGTACTGTTACGATCATACGAGCTGCAGGAGGAGATGGTTGAAACTGAGACATCTGATGACGTCCACGCAGTGGCCCGTGACTAGAGAGGGTGGGTCAAGATGCATAGATTCCATTATAAATTCCTCCCAAGATACTCGCTAACTGGGTTCATTTAAAGGAAAAAGTCGTCAACAATAATCTAATCTGAATTCCAGTGGGAGGCCTCCTATCCGCGAATCCCGAAAAGAACCCATTCTGGTGGAATGCAAATCATGTGTGAGTACTACTAACGATCCATAAAGTTTGGACATTCAATACCGTCCACCGATTCAGCATCATCATTAATTCCATATCGTGGACCATTCTAGATGTGTGCCCTATTGCACAAGTGATATTTGGAGCGGTACCAGAGCTTCTCCGAATGACATGTTCTCCTTTATGGGCGCGGAAATAGTGTCCCAGGTGGTAAGAGACTTGATACCTCTTGGTCTAGAGAACGCAAGTTCTCTTATGCTTGCTGGTAGCAGCGCAGGAGGTACGGGAGTCATGTTAAATTTGGACCACGTCCACAACCTCATTCATCACGAGCTCGGTAAGTTGATAGCGTTGATACAAAATGCCTTGGGGACATTTTCGTTGCTCATCGAGTATCAGAGTCACGTTTGACCCATGATCATTCAGGTTTAAAGCACATCGCCATACGTGGTATCAGCGACTCCGGATGGTTCCTGGACAGAGCACCGTATTCTCCCAATGACCTTTCACCGACCGACGTCGCTCGGAAAGGAATGGAACTTTGGAAAGCGCGCATGCCCCACAATTGTGCTGCGAGACATGTTCACGAGCCCTGGAAGTGTTACTTTGGTTATAGGCTTTATCCAACCCTAACAGGTAGCTAACACGATATGGTTTCGTCGTGGTAAACCGCGACACGGTATATACCCACCCTGGGAACCGCCCTCTCTAATTGTACTTCCACTCCATGTTCTATAGCGCCGCTCTTCGTTTTTCAATGGCTCTTCGACGAGGAACAGATGTCAGCCGACAATGTCGGTGCTCCTGTAACCAAACAACAATGGGACTATATCCACAAAATGGGGGACAGTCTTCGTCAAACCTTTGAAAATGTCACGGCTGTCTTTGCTCCAAGCTGTATCAGTCACGTCGTCTTGACGAAGAGGGACTGGCAGCTGGTCAAAATAGATGAGGTATCCTTGCCACAGGCGTTGCATTGCTGGGAACAGGCATCGATTGGGAATAAACGTATTGAGTGAGTTTCGAATAACCTTTTCATTGTGAACGATATACTTGATTAAATGTTTTATGAAAATAATCACAAATTTTACCTACAGCACACACTCACAAATCGAGACTAATCAACCCTGTGCCAAATCAGCACGTAAGCTCCTGCGTTCACGACATACTAAAGGAAATGGTACAGTCGCAGAGAATGGAAAGCCTAGCAAGAATACCACGGCTGCTGATATTCGATTGAATATTGCAGGTATGGCTGGTAAAGTGAATGAGAGAAAAATGGTTAATGATTCCGTAGAAGGAAGAGGGAACAAGAAAAGGCGGCGGAGAAAGCACAAGGCACGAAGACGCGAAAGAAACAAAGAAGCAAGAGCCAAAAAGGAGAAACGCGAACGAAGGAAAGGTAGTGAGTTTGATGATTCGTATTTTCTATAAGCTAGACAATTCTTTAAACAAGTCAGTAAAGAAATTTAACGAATTCAAGTACGGGGACTAATGATTTATATATTTTTATTAGGCCGAAGACAGGGTGCTAAACATAATGCCAACAATCATCATACGGCTATGCTGAATGGCACCAGACCACAGCGATCCGTAATTCCTTCGAGCAAACGAAAATGTGGTCAGAGTTGTCAGTTCCGTCTTATAGAAAGATGCACTTGGCCGCAGTGTAATCACAGTTGCCCAAAGTTGCATAATCCCTTCACCGGCGAAGAGATGGACTTCATCGAATTGCTCAAGAGCTTTGGACTGGACATGAAGAGCGTCGCAAATGCCCTTGGTATCGATATACAAACACTCAACAATATGGATCACGACGAACTACTCAACTTGTTGACACAGCAAGCAAATTAAGATCGCATATTCCAGTACAAAATGATACCAATCACCTAGTTCGATGATCGAATCATTGATCTTCTTGAACGCAGGTGAGTCATCGACTCGATGAACTTAAAAATCAGTCTGAATAATAGAAAATCCTTCAAGACTGGTATAATACGTAACAATAGCATTGTGAACTCGATGATTAAATTTTTCCTCATAATACTGTGAAAGACTCGTTAATTGTTTACTTCGTCATGCAATTGTTCGTATGGTCTTAATTGGTCGCATTCTGGTACACCGAACTATTCTCAATCATCTCTTAAATTGCAAATTATTAATATAGTATACCTGAATTTTGATTCTCTTCATCAATCGTCCGCACATGCATACATTCCAATCGCAGATAAATGCGAGGTATGTTTTCAATGTAACCACCGTTGTGGAGGTTTGCATTTTAATGACGTTTCAATTTCATAATGTCACGTTGATTGAAGTTTCACGAATTCTCGTCGAGTGATCGCGCGTCTCGTTAGTTGAATTCTTGGAATGCCTGCAACGAGAACGCAAAGGAAAGTCAGTTCCAGGACGAACTGGTAAACGGTTGCATGCAGTAGGACTTATGTTAGGCTCGATTGTCGGTTGTCATAAATCACTCGAGGAATAAAACATAATGCTATTATGTTACCAACAGAGTAGAAAGCACAGAGACTAAAGTAATTACGTTATAAATCAAACATGCTAGACAGCGGTATTCAACCAAAAGTATTGTACATAACTACCGAGAATTTATATTATTGTATTTCTAATACATAACGAAGTATCTTAATTTATTGTAGATTCTAGGTGAAATAACTGAGTACGAATGACGTATTAATATTAATTTTAACTCTTAAGCGTCACTAGATGCACACTCTTTATACAATATTGGACACATAGTCGACACTGCCAATTTTCTTACGGTCCGTCGTAATTGAGAGCTCAATACTTTTTTATATGTGAAAGGTTCAATGATTTTTCTCGGTCCTATTACACTTCCTGTAATTAAAAAGAATAATTGTATTATGTCACAGTGCCTTCGTGTTAAAGAAAAAATTCACACAAGGCAATATAAAAAAAAGACTAAATATTTCTTAAACAAAGCTTCGAATTTACTATTAGAGAAAATCATTAAAAATTCACTACAAACTCGGTATTCTATGCACTGTAATAATTCAAATTATTCTTACAGATGAGATGACTGCATCACGTAATTTTGAAAACTGAACCCAAACATATTCTCTGATAGTGAGTTCGATATTCACGAATAATTAGACAATCGTTCAATGCGTTTGATGATCATTTAATATACCACGTAGGTTGGAAGAATCACGTAGTGAAAGCGATCACGTGCTATAGATTTTTCGTAAAATTTTACAAAGTTAATCAATAATCGTTTAAGTCTGAATAATAAAAATGAAGAAAGAAGACTATGGCATTGTTCGTTTTCTTAAAATCATAGATGCGATGCAACATTAATGCAATTATGCAAAGAAATCTCGATGCAAACAGTTACTAACTGATCAATCCCCTTTATAGACTGATTAAATTATCTACCTCAGCAAATCAAATTGTATTATCGTCTTTTGTGTACACTACACTCATGAATCTATCGATGTAATTAACACTATCTAATTAGACTAGTGAGTGAACCACTTGTATTTAATGCTTGTAAAATAGTAACATATCTCCAACGATAATATTATTTATTTTTAAGTACCTGTACTTAACGGACAACGGAACCCAGTGCTTACTCGAAGGGTCATTATTCGACAGGGTATCCGACAATTAATTTATTCTACTGTAATTAGTAAAGTATTAACGAACTAATAAAAGGCCTCTGTACCTGGCCCGATATTTTCTATGTGACTACTGTACGTAATCGTAGGTGGACGTGAATTTGTAAATAAATTGTATATCTGTTGTACTAATCACATCTACAATCAGTCGCTACCTACGCCATTAAAATAGTATATAAGAATTTTTAATTATCCTATCTATAATTAATTACATCTAAACACATACTGATCGAAATTCATAGTTACGTAATATATCTATTTCGCTATTAATCTAACACGTCACAGTCCGGGTGATAATAATTCAATAAAAAAGAGAGTACTCTATAGCGTCCTCTCGAAACTGTATCCTGACATACAGGAAACGATATTTAATGCTGCCAAGTCAGGTTAGCTCGGGTCCGGGTGGGATGCAGCAGAGAGTGCTAGTCCCCCAGCAATTGCTGTGCCCGAGGAAGTGATGGAAGGATGACACTATGTGTATGAATATGCATACGCGCCTGAGTTCTGTTAAACTAGTCCGGGACTGGTCGTTCGGTTAGTCAGTCGCTCGGTTAGTTAGTGGGGTGCCCCTTCTGGCTTTAAATACTGAAAACCGTTCACGGGTTCAGTGCGAGGGGTTCCCCCGCATTGCAAGTCACTTCGCCATGTTCAAACCGATCGTCTTCTTGTTCCTCCACGCATTCTGCGACATCGGTAAGCTCTCCCATTCTTTTCAGTCTTCGGAATCATTCAGTTCCGGTTCTTCCTCTAGTTCCGGATCTATACTACTGTCTTTTATCCCCACCTCTTTAACCAATCCTACCACTCTCTGCTTCCTTCACTTCATGTGTTTCCGTTCATTTTATCTTCTGGTTTATCTCTTGAAAGATCGCACTTTTCTTGCTATGATTTACTTTTGCAATCAGAGCACGTTGTGGAGTCTCACTTTTTTTTTCAACTTTTTAAAAGGAACTGAAACGCGCCATGTAACCTCGTTTGTATATTTATAATAGACGAGATAAAAGAGCTTTCTTGGATTTACGTTTGATAATCGCAGCTGCTTTATTTTTTCTTCTGCGAAATGAATTTTTGAAAGATTACTATAACGTACCTGTTTATTTTGACCTTTTGGAAGTATCTTCTGTTAATTTTTATTGTACAGTCAATCACTCTATATCATCGCGTTGGACTCGTTTTTGAAAATGTCAATGCTGCTTTGCTTTTCGAAATTTATTCTTTTACGTATTTTATTATAATTCTCTTTGATTCTTCATTTACTTCGAATCATCTTATTTATAGATTGATCGTATTTTCAGCTCTGACAACGCAATGTGGAAAAGTGTGGTTGACAGTCTCTTCGCTATGGAGACCCATTGCGGCGGGCAACAAGGTCGTCGATGCGGAGCTCGAAGTGAATTGGGATCTCGATTGCCCCCCAAACGTAGGATATCCTGATACCATCAAGGTGTTCACTGCTGATCCAGCACATAGTAATAAGTTTTATTTTTTCCCACCATTATTGCCTGCACCTCAGCTTGCAATTTCCGCTTACGCCATTATCATTGAACATTCACCAGAATACTCTGTACCAACCTCTTATGTTATTACGGACATTATTTAATGCTTCAGAGAACTATATACTTAAGTTAGTAAACGCAGGTTTGCCTTTTTTTCTAGACAAAACCATCAAACCCCAGCTGACGTTGTTTATCCTGGAACAAACTCGAGGATACTATCGTACCAACATCACCGTTGGTAGACCTTCATTGTCAGGAGGCTGGGATGCCACGGGTGGCGCTACGCTTCCCGGACCACATTGTCTGAAACACTACGCAGCCCTCTACAAGGATAACGTTATATTAACGAGCTCCTGCTTACAAATCTGGCCCACATGGATGTACGATTTAAGGTTTGTCTAATAAAGATTCTCCAAGTAAAATATGTCCTAGTTATTTTTCAAGGCCCAAGACTGTTTTGTCATTCGTGATCATTTTTTAGGAGACAACTTGGAAGACTTCCGATCGGAACTTTAATGATTCCTGGAACACACAATTCAGGCTGTTATCAACATGGCGATTTGACACGTCGCCATGCATTCGAACGTTATTTATTAACTCAGGATCGCGACGTGTGGACTCAGCTTGTTCATGGAATACGATACTTGGATATTAGGGTGGGATATTACTACTCGATGGCCAATAACACCACATTCGATGAAGAAGTCAGTCAGGTTAACCGGTTTTGGGTTAATCACGACGTCATTAGAGTAACTCCTCTAATGACGATCATCAAAGACGTGAGAAATTTTTTAGATGTGGCTAGAGGCGAGGTTGTAATCCTGGACTTTCACAGGTAAGTGCATTCATGGATTTTACATGAGATATAGGAAACTCTTACCATAACCTTTATTCGCAGATTTCCAATAGGATTCGAAGGAAGACCCAGTAGTCACAGACGACTCGTATCTATTCTTCATCGTGAATTCGGGGGTCTTATTTTAAAGCCTGACAAAGGAGTAGAAGGTTTGGGACCAACGTTAAACGATATCTGGAACAGCGGAAGACGATTGATAATCTGTTACGGAGACAAACATACGGTGAACGGTAATATTTATTAAACAATTAATTTTAAGCAGTTTATAGGTTAAAATTTATCTCCTGAGTCGCATTAGGTTAAAATCATAATTTACGTGACATTATAATTATCTGTTGCTCTTAGAGTACGATTGGTTGTGGCCACCAATGACGCAGGCATGGGGTAATCAGCAAACTGTAGAAGGACTTTTTAAATATATGGACGAAGCTATCATGGGACATAAACGATCACGAAACAGTCAGAATCCATTATGGGCAGTAATGGCGGAACTGACGCCGGTACCGTTAGATATGTTATTCGAATGGACCGGCGGACTTCGTCAGATGGCGGATTCTATGAACAGGAACTTGACGGCACTTTTTCAAGATGAATGGTGGAAGCAGACAAATATTGTTGCTACTGACTTTTTCTTGGGAAATAATCTCATAGATATATCTATACAATCAAACATTAAGAAAAGTAATATTGCCCAATGGCGTCTTTAAAGATGATGTCATTTATTTGAATTAGTGCGTATACGTATACAATTAGTTTACCTTAGTACTTTGCATATTTTCTATTTTTTAACAGATGAGTCTTGTGAATTAATATACGTTGAACTGTCGTATACAAATTTTGCATTCCATACGATAAATACAATATCACGTAAAATAATATTTTATAATTCAAAGAAATATTTCATTATCGAATTTAGTTAATGGGTAAATATATTTTTGCTACTCGATATCAAAATAAACTTGTATGAAAATGTTTACATTGTAATGGATATCGAATGGATTAAGTTAAAATGAATGAACTAGGTAATTAAACGGATGTAATATATTATACTTACTACTATGTATTACGTGGACCTATGAATTTATCATGTCGAACGAAATAAACAACTTTGCTTTCAGAGCTATAGATAATGTTTAGACTCAGGTTACATATACTTTAGTACATCTAAGGGCATCAAGTTGATAACAATATATTTCTGAAAACAGGTGTTTTTAATTGTATGTACTATTATAAAGCCTATTTTGTATTGTCTAAAGAAAAAAAATCTATCCTAGATAAACTTTTTCTTAGTTTACTGAAAACGAATATCATCGTGCACTGAGTTTTAATACGAAATACCACATGTACTTTAGAGTGCCAAGTTTACTTGAATAGAAAACAAAATGTGCTATCTGCGTAATAAGTTATCTCCGCAGTGCGTAGACAAGGTTCATAATTCGACTACAAATTTTAATTATGTATTACTGCTGCTGACATACATAGATATGTATGCAATACCTTATTTAATAGGCGAATATGCCAAGTACGAAGCAGTTCAACGGCAAGCCGTTCGTTAGACTGTCGTTTGTCGCCTATCGTTTTATTAACTATCTAATTAACGTCGTATTAAGTTTCAAGATAGTCGAAGATTTATAGAAATTGAAATATGACAAGTCTAACGGCAGTTATTAACGATGATATTTATCATGTCTTTAGGTTCGGATCAGCAATATTGTTTCTGAGATTCGTTATAATATATTTTCGAAAAATGCGAAACTTTGCAATTCAATATGTAATTATTTATTAAATTTTTTTCTTCGTAAATATTAATATCTGTGTCACATTCATTACAATTTCGTTTGTATGTTCAGATTTTTGGAGTTCCAGAAGAAGTACAGTTCAGTTCACACTCAAACGTAGCTTACACCGGTCGCAACAACGACCTAATCAAACAATCTGAAGAGGACTTCCAATATGTTGCATTGTGGATGCTGTGTACGTGGTTTTGGTTAACTACTTCACCACCCTATTGGG
The DNA here is from genome assembly GCA_030142655.1 of Trachelus tabidus. Classification (NCBI taxonomy): domain Eukaryota; kingdom Metazoa; phylum Arthropoda; class Insecta; order Hymenoptera; family Cephidae; genus Trachelus; species Trachelus tabidus. The sequence goes on from JARQTI010000723.1 coordinate 1,811,610, forward strand.
TGGCTGCAACACTTATTAGGATTTTCGTAATTACTGAAACAATTGGTGAAGTATTGTATACGAAATTCTCATCTCCATATGCAGTGCGTTTAGTTTCCCGTTGCATAAATCAAATAATATTGAGCTACCAATTTATTTCATTGATATATCATTCAATATAGTTAAAAGGGAATAACATATATATATATATATATAGTTTTAGAAAAGATAATAATTGTAATAAGGAAACTGTAAATATCGAGATTCATCAGTCAAAAATTAATTTTTGTTCACATTACAAAATACAACTGTACAGTATAACGTGAAACAAGTAAGTACTAATCTTGTATTAAAATATGAAGAAATATATGGAATGATTATTCTTAATGATGTATACTTCATCAACACCCTTTTGAGAGACATGAATCAGCCGATAAAATATCTAATTTAAGGATATCGATAAAACAGAACAAAGTATACCATTATAAATGACTGTATCACCAGCACTATTTTCTTCACCTATCAATTACCGGTCTGATGTATACTAAAAATTGTTACTGGAATACCAGCCAGAAGTGTTATCTTTCAGAGCTGTGTTCTAGCAACTACTTACGTACATGATTTGCCTTACAAATGGCCATCTTGATCTCAAAAACGTTTGTAGAATAGCTGCTCGGATTTTGTTGTATAGTCCATCCAGCGATAATGTATTCCTCGATCACTGGTAAGGATCAGGGGGTTGACACTCCAATGGGCTATAGTAAAACATAGAACAGTAAAATAACCAACTGATCAGATCGCGTTGCTGCTCGTGCTAACAGTCTATAGGTACAGCAGTCTGTGGTGGGGATGCCGAACCGTGTTTAACTGAAAGGTACTCTTTCGCTAGTTTCCATATGTATAGTTTCTTCCTGTCGAGCGGACGCGAAACGGAACTGAACCATGCGTGAGGCAATGGCTCTGGTTACAGCGAACAACGGGAAAGAAGAGTTGTGGGCTGCGTATGCTTGCTGGGGAAGCATTTGTATTTTACATCTCATGCTTTTAACATGGTTAACGGGTCAAGTGCGAGTATTCAGAAATGTACGTGTCAGTGAACCTTTTTTCAATTATCTACATAATTTCATGAAAGATTTTTACATTTAATATACGTAAGCGACCTTGAGTTTCAAGTGTCTTGATCCTCTGTCACATGAGATTTTTAGAATTACCTTTGACTATTATATTTTTAAATGTAGAGCGATTTTACTTAAATGCATATATGTATTTTGTGTACAGGTTATACACAGTGAAGAGGATCGAAGATTTATGAAAGAGCCCTATATAATCATTGATCCTAGAGCAGGAGGACATCCCGATGTTGATCGAATCAGAAGTGCACATCGTAGCGATCTAGAAGCCATAGTTTTATATCTTATAATTACACCTATATGGATAAGAACATCCCCGCCATTATTTTTAGCAAAAATTTTGTTACACTCCTTTCCAATATTTTGCATTACGCATACGGTACTATATATGAAGATTATTGATATTCGTAATTCTTGTACGAGTTTTCTTTTCACAATCAGTTACTGTATTCTAGGATATATGGCTGTTTCATGTGTTATCTATTTTGCGTGATATGATATCAAATTATATAAATTCTACGGATGTGTATTATTATTTGGGTGCATGTTGAAACAAAATTTTAATGTATGCTGAAATATACCCTTTGAGGTTGTATGAAATATAGTTTATAAAAATACATAGTGACATGTGCTACCTGTTAATGCGTTGTTTCATCTCTAGATAATCTACGGTAATGTATTGCGTGCATCCATTTTCATTTAGTCAGACGAGGTATATTATTGTTAATAGATAATAATTAGATTATACCCTTCCATGTGCTCGTTATCGGACGAGTCTGATATACTCGTCAAGTAATATGAGGGCAAAGATGAATTTTTTATCTGTCTAGCCTCAGAAAAACGGGTCAATTCTTTGATCATAGAAAATAATGTTAGTTTCTGCCTCTGTAACGCAATTTTTCCATGTTTGAAATATACGCCATTGAGGTCGGTAAAACAGTGAGCCTACGTTAAGTTTGAAACTTCCGTTCCGGTTCCTTTCTCTACTCTTCTTTAGTCGGCTGCAGTCGGCTGACAGTTCATCGTGCGGGAGTCTGCGGGAGTCTTGCGATCACCTCCTCAATTGTCTAACGTTAAAAAAGTTGTTAAGTACATTTTGATTCGAGATGGGTGATTCTTTAGACGGATCGGGGGAACCGTCTCCTGAATCGCAAAATATTGCGATTGTCGAGTATTCCTCGTTCGCTAATTATCTTCGAAAGGCCGTTACGATCCTTTTGCCTGACGAGGATGTGGTCCCACCCGCATTTAATACTGCTCTTGAGGACAGAAATAATCAGGAGTGTATTCGAAAATTTCTCAGTGATTCACAAGTTTGGGCCCTGTATATTCAACGCACATCCAGCAAAGGTAAGGACCTTTTTTCATTGATATTATTCGACAAGAACGGTTGCTTCACATCGTGTAACCATATACATATGTCATCCATTATAGCTTCTGGAACAACGGTACATTTAGTCGCGCATGCACTTATAAATTGAACGTAGAATAAAAATCAATATTGTGCACTGTGTAGTTTTATTTGATATGACGCATTTACAGATAAACTGACATTCATTTCCATTTTATCATTTATATAACTTTTTTTTTTTATATAAAAACATATTTATAATTGGAGTTTGAAGAAGGTGGATGTCATGCAGAAAATATGAAAATTTGAATTTTAAATGAGATTGGATCATGTAACAATGTAATGCGTCATCCCTTTATATATATTATTGAATAAAAAGACGATAATTAATTTTTATATATCATACAACAATTTTATAATAAATAAAATATCCTTGATTATGACTCATCACGTATTAGTCAATGATTGCAAATATGTGAGTCTAGTAATATGTACAAGATTTTATATCATAATTTGCAATACCTATGGTAATACATATCTGTTTATTTTGTTGCAGAAGAAGATAGTGGTGAAGGCGATGAAGAGAAAGAAAATTCCACATATTATATATCAAACGATATTCACTTTACTAGTCCTAAAATGGGCTCTCTCATTGTGACAAAACGTGGTTCTGTAATAGAGGCAGATAAGTCGATTCATTCACAAGTACGACTTGTTACCATTTCCGATGGACCAGCATATGAAACTCTACACGCTATTAGCAAAACTATGGCACCATACTTTAAGAGCTATGTCAAAGAAACAGGTAGAGCGGATAGAGATGGTGACAAAATGGCACCCTCCGTTGAAAAGAAAATTGCTGAACTGGAGATGGGATTGTTGCACTTACAACAGAATATTGATATCCCAGAGATTTCCCTTCCAGTTCACCCAATTGTTTTACATGTGATCAAACAATGTGCAGATGAAGGAAGGAAACCCAAAGTTGCTGATTTTGGGGACAAAGTAGAGGATTCAACATTTTTGAATCAATTACAAACTGGTGTAAACAGGTGGATCAAAGAGATTCAAAAAGTAACAAAACTTAATCGTGACCCAGAGTCAGGTACAGCACTTCAAGAAATATCATTTTGGTTGAATTTAGAAAGAGCTTTACACCGAATTCAGGAGAAACGTGAAAGCATTGAAATTTCTTTAACTCTTGATATCCTTAAACATGGAAAACGTTTCCATGCAACTGTCAGTTTTGATACAGATACTGGCTTGAAACAAGCCTTAGCAACTGTAAATGATTACAATCCATTGATGAAAGATTTTCCAATCAACGACCTTTTGTCAGCTACTGAGCTGGAGCGGATTCGAGCAGCTGTGCAACAAATATTCATGCACTTAAGGAAGATCAGAAGTACAAAATATCCCATTCAGCGAGTCCTTAGATTGGTGGAGGCAATTTCCAGAGACTTGGGACAACAATTGCTCAAGGTTCTTGGTACCAGAAGACTGATGCATATTCCCTTCGATGAGTTTGAGAAAGTCATGGGACAATGTTTTGAAGTGTTTAGTACCTGGGATGATGAGTATGATAAACTTATTGGATTACTGAGGGACGTCGTCAAAAAGAAACGAGACGAACACTTAAAGATGGTCTGGCGAGTTTCTCCAGCTCACAAGAAACTTCAAACTCGTATGGAACATATGCGTTGTTTCCGTCGTCAGCATGAACAACTAAGAACTGTCATTGTTCGTGTATTGAGACCTACTATTCGTCAGAACAATAACAACGCAAGCATAGAAAATGCTGACAATGATAGTGGAAAGCTGGAATTTCCTTTGGACGCTGCTGATGCTAACGCAATTAGTGAGGTCAATCTAGCATATGAAAATGTCAAGGAAGTTGAATGCTTAGATATTACCAAGGAAGGTTTAGAGTTCTGGGAGGCTGCGGTACATAGATATGAAGAACGCATAGAACGTGTAGAAGCTAGAATAACAGCACATCTGAGAGATCAATTGGGTACCGCAAAGAACGCTAATGAAATGTTTCGTATTTTTTCACGTTTTAATGCTCTTTTTGTGAGACCACATATCAGAGGTGCCATTCGAGAATATCAAACTCAACTGATCCAAAGAGTCAAAGATGATATTGAAGCACTGCATGAGAAGTTCAAGGTATATATCTTGCATTCATATAAAATAACATAAGCTTGTGTTATATATTAAATAACTAAACATATTGAATATGTAAATCACAAAATGAATTCTTGTTCTTAGGTTCAATATGCTCAGAGCAAATGCTGCAGGATGAGTATGGTAAGAGATCTTCCACCAGTTTCAGGGTCGATAATTTGGGTGAAACAAATTGATCATCAGCTGACGATGTATCTAAAACGTGTCGAAGATGTCTTGGGTAAGCTTCAAAGAAATGCTTCGATGTTATTTCACATAAGAAATTTCACAAATAATGAAATCCCTTAGGTAAGGGTTGGGAAAATCATATCGAGGGTCAAAAATTGAAAGCCGATGGAGATAGTTTCCGGATGAAACTGTCTACTCAAGAAATATTTGATGAATGGGCACGCAGAGTGCAGCAACGCAATACTGCTGTTAGTGGGCGCATTTTCACAATTGAGAGCGTTCGATCACGTTCTGGTAGAGGAAACGTCCTCAAGTTGAAAGTGAACTTCTTACCGGAAATTATCACGCTGGCCAAGGAAGTGAGGAATCTGAAGAATCTAGGATATCGTGCTCCGATAGCTATCGTTAATAAAGCTCACCAAGCCAATCAAGTTTATCCATTCGCTATCAGTTTGATTGAGAGCATCAGGACGTATGAGAGAACTTTGGAAAAGGTAAGAAAGTTTCTTATAAAATCGTGTAAATATTCGCGATACTCATAAATGGCAGTTTACGTTCAACGGATGGGGATATCATTTGTTAGAGAGCCACATATTTTGTAGAACTATATATGATATTTCTGTATTGTACGGATTCATGTTATACTAACATAGTTTGGAGTCAAAACTCCATATAAGTAAAAGACAGAAAAAATCCTAAATGATAGTGCCAGGATGAAAATATTGATTTAGCTGTTCCGAAATTTCTAATCCCTCCGATGTCCAATATTTTTAGCTTACCAATCGGAGTCCCCACTGTCCCGCACTGAAGGTAGTCTTACACGATGCTTCAAGAAGTTATGCATCTTGTCTAAAATTGTGATCATTATTAATGTCTGCCTGCTTAGCTATTGTAGCGATAACCTTTGGCGAGATGGAACAATCCTTTATATTAGATTAACAATTATAAATGAGTTTAGTGTTGAAGCAGTTGATACTTAATGAGGATAGCTTACCGCATTTTAAATTAATGAAGTAATATATTTTACCAATATTATGTTCCATCTCTGATATGTGTATGTGCAATGAAATTTTATTCTATTTTTCTAGCAATGCCACTTGATACATATTTCATATACATACGAAATCTTTATTTTTCTGCATTTTGTTAGTTTGAATAAAAATGAATGACATCAAGTAATTTGTGTCGTGAGATCCTAATGGAATCATTCGCTGTATCATCTAGACAACTCGTAGTTAAATAAATATCTTACGGTTTTATATTTTTTAGATTGAAGACAAAGCAAGTATCATACCCTTGGTTGCTGGAATGCGCAAGGATGTTCTATCACTCATTTCTGAGGTGAGGATAATTGACGTTAGTCAGGCAAAAAATGTTAAATTCATGTAATTTTAATATCCATTTGATTATTATATTAGGGTATTGCCCTGGTATGGGAAAGCTACAAACTGGATTTGTATGTTCATCGTCTTTCGGATGCTGTCGTGTCTTTCCAAGAAAAAGTTGAAGATCTTCTTGTCGTCGAAGAACAGCTGGACGTTGATGTTCGATCTTTGGAAACTTGCCCTTACTCGGCAAATACTTTTGCTGATATATTATCTAAGATTCAGAAGTCTGTGGATGAATTGTCATTGAAGAATTACTCGAATCTACATATTTGGGTAGCTAGACTTGATGAAGAGGTCGAGAAGAATTTGGCAGCACGATTAGAAGCTGGAGTAAAAGCATGGACCGATGCACTTATGGGACAAAAGAAAGAAGTTGACCTGAGCATGGATACCGATGCACCTGCGCAACCAACGCATAAGCCTGGCGGCGATCCTAAGATACAGAATCAAATCCATGAAGTCCGGATCACTAATCAGACAATGTACTTATATCCCAGTATTGAGGACGCCAGATTCCAGATCATGCAACAACTTTTCGCGTGGCAAGCGATCGTTACGTCTCAGATTCGTTTACAGAGTTCCAGGTATCAAGTAGGTCTTGACAAACCAGAGTCAGGAACTTATAGAAACTTGCTGACAAAATTACCTGGTGGGAAAGTACCGCTGGAAGCAGCTTACGAAGCCGTTGAATCAAAGATGAAGGATGTTGCTGATTATGTCGATCAATGGCTTAGATACCAATCACTTTGGGATCTTCAACCTGACAACCTGTATGGAAAGTTAGGTGAAGACATCAATTTGTGGATGAAGTGTTTGAATGATATCAAGAAAACAAGAACGACTTTCGACACTTCGGATACAAGACGAGAGTTCGGTCCTATTATCATTGATTTTGCTAAAGTACAAAGTAAAGTCTCCCTAAAGTATGATTCTTGGCACAAGGAGACCTTGGGCAAATTCGGTTCCCTCCTTGGAAATGAAATGGCAAGTTTCCACGCACAAGTATCCAAGTCCAGAGGTGATCTCGAACAACAGTCCATCGAAGCTGCAAGTACTTCTGATGCTGTAGGTTTCATAACATATGTGCAGTCTCTTAAACGTAAGATGAAAGCATGGGAGAAGCAAGTGGACGTCTACAGGGAAGGTCAAAGGATTTTGGAACGTCAAAGATTCCAGTTCCCAACATCGTGGCTGCACGTTGATAACATAGAGGGTGAATGGGGTGCATTCAACGAGATCATCAAACGTAAAGATACCAGCATCCAAACGCAGGTAGCTTCTCTACAGATGAAAATTGTTGCTGAAGATAAAGCAGTTGAGACGAGAACAACTGAATTCCTTAATGACTGGGAAAGAGTAAAACCTGTTGAGGGTCATCTGCGTCCTGATGATGCCCTGCAACAGCTGCAGTTGTTCGAAAGCAAATTCGCTAGACTCAAGGAAGAACGTGACAACGTCGCTAAAGCGAAGGAAGCTCTGGAATTGCAGGAACCAGGCGGTGTGTCCACCAGTGAGGATAGAATGCAAGTTATCTTTGAAGAATTGCAAGACTTGAGAGGCGTGTGGTCAGAATTGTCAAGAATTTGGGCTCAAATAGATGAGACTAGAGAAAAACCATGGTTGTCGGTTCAACCTAGGAAGTTACGTCAACAGCTGGATACAATGATGGCTCAGCTGAAGGAACTGCCTGCAAGATTAAGACAATACTCTTCATACGAGTACGTGAAGAAGATGCTGCAAAGTTATACCAAGGTTAACATGTTGATCGTGGAACTTAAGTCTGATGCTTTGAAAGAGCGACACTGGAAACAACTAACGAGACAGCTGAGAGTCAATTGGGTATTAAATGAACTAACGCTCGGCCAAGTGTGGGATGTAAATCTTCAGAAAAATGAAGGAATCGTTAAAGATATAATCCTAGTGGCACAAGGTGAAATGGCTTTGGAGGAGTTCTTGAAGCAAGTGAGAGAATCCTGGCAAACGTACGAATTAGACCTCATAAACTATCAGAGCAAGTGCAGATTGATTCGAGGATGGGATGATTTATTCAACAAAGTTAAAGAACACATCAACTCCGTAGCAGCCATGAAATTGTCACCGTATTATAAAGTGTTTGAAGAAGAAGCTCTAACTTGGGAGGAGAAGCTTAATAGGATTAATGCACTCTTCGATGTTTGGATCGACGTTCAGCGGCGGTGGGTATATCTCGAGGGTATCTTCTCAGGTAGTGCTGACATCAAGACGCTTCTACCAGTGGAAACATCACGTTTCCAAAGCATCAGTTCCGAATTCCTTGGATTGATGAAGAAAGTCTCGAAATCTCCAATGGTCATGGATGTCCTAAATATCCCTGGCGTCCAAAGAGCTCTTGAACGACTTGCCGATCTTCTTGGAAAGATTCAGAAAGCTCTTGGAGAATATTTGGAAAGAGAAAGAACATCCTTCCCGCGATTTTATTTCGTCGGAGACGAAGATTTACTCGAGATCATTGGTAATAGTAAAAATGTCGCAAGATTGCAAAAGCATTTCAAGAAAATGTTCGCCGGAGTGGCTGCTATTCTACTCAACGAGGATAATACCGTTATTACTGGCATAGCATCTCGCGAGGGTGAAGAAGTCACTTTCCAAACTCCAGTCTCAACAGTAGATCATCCGAAGATCAATGAATGGCTGACACTCGTGGAAAAGGAAATGCGTGTCACCCTAGCTTCTAGTCTCGCAAGAGCAGTCCATGATATTAAGCAGTTTAAGGATGGAAATATTAATTCTCAAGCATTCATGACTTGGTGTGACAATTATCAAGCCCAGATCATCGTCTTGGCTGCACAAATTTTGTGGTCTGAAGACGTAGAAGCAGCTCTTCACGAAGCTCAATCCGATTCTAGCAAGAATCCACTAGAAAGAGTATTAAACCAAGTCGAAGTGACATTGAATGTCCTTGCGGATTCTGTACTCCAGGAACAACCGGCTCTTAGGAGAAAAAAATTGGAGCATCTCATTAATGAATTTGTCCATAAACGTACCGTCACGAGAAGGTTAATTGCCAATAAAGTATCAAATCCAAAGGCTTTCGAGTGGCTCTGCGAGATGAGATTCTATTTTGATCCACGACAAACCGAAGTTCTTCAACAACTTACGATTCACATGGCAAATGCTAAGTTCTTTTACGGATTTGAATATCTAGGCGTACAAGATAGATTAGTCCAAACGCCATTGACAGATAGATGTTACTTAACTATGACACAAGCTCTTGAAGCTAGACTGGGTGGTTCGCCATTCGGCCCTGCTGGAACCGGAAAGACGGAATCAGTTAAAGCTCTTGGACACCAACTTGGAAGATTCGTACTTGTATTCAATTGCGATGAAACGTTTGATTTCCAGGTATATATAGTCATTTTGCATTATATTGATATTAAAACTGTCAATATGAATTTAGTCTTATCGTTACGTTATTATTTCAGGCTATGGGCCGTATATTCGTTGGTCTCTGCCAAGTCGGAGCGTGGGGTTGTTTCGATGAATTCAATCGTTTGGAAGAGCGTATGCTTTCAGCTGTTTCTCAACAAGTACAAACCATTCAGGAAGCTCTTAAGAGTCAAATGGAAGGCAAGAAAGAAGGAACTCTTTGCGTGGAGCTGGTTGGAAAACAAGTTAAAGTCTCCACAGACATGGCGATCTTCATTACCATGAATCCTGGTTATGCTGGACGGTCTAATTTGCCAGACAACTTAAAGAAATTATTCAGATCACTAGCTATGACAACACCCGATAGACAGTTGATTGCCGAAGTGATGTTGTTCAGTCAAGGCTTCAGATCTGCTGAAAAATTAGCGTGCAAAATTGTACCGTTCTTCAAGTAAGTTCTTATAAATATTTATGCATTGTACTTACATGATTTTAACAATTAGCAATTATTATTGATACTAAAAAGAGTAAATAATTATATCATATCTTTGTTTAGGCTATGTGATGAACAATTATCAAATCAGTCTCATTATGACTTTGGTCTCCGTGCTTTGAAATCCGTACTAATCTCAGCCGGAAATGTGAAACGCGATAGAATCCAAAAAATTAAGGAGGGTATGCAAAATCGTGGAGAAACCGACATTGATGAAGCTTCGATCGCTGAGAACTTACCAGAACAAGAAATTTTGATCCAATCAGTCTGCGAGACTATGGTGCCTAAATTAGTTGCGGAAGACATTCCTCTACTCTTCAGTCTCCTGAATGATGTATTCCCGAATGTAAACTATACTCGTGCCGAAATGAAGGGTAATATTAGATTTTTTAATAAATAAACCATCATAAATGTCCTTTAGATATCTGAATAAGCATTTCTCATGAATATTTATTTGATAGGTTTGAAAGATCAAATTCGAAAGGTCTGCGCTGAAGAATATCTTGTATGTGGAGAAGGTGATGAACAAGGTGGAGCCTGGCAAGAAAAGGTAATATTTATTCAATTACAATGTTATGTATTCGTTTTGCTTTTTCTTGTACATATTTTTATCATTATAACATTATCATCTCATTAACCATACTGACAAAACTAATAACACTACGCATGACTGTTACTGAATATTTACAAAATGTAGAATTAAACCAAAAACAAAAATACGATGTTGCTAATCCAGTGCTACAGTAAATTCTCACATTGATAGCCTAATCATTAACATTTTTATATTGTGCCCACTCAGGAAACGGTCGGTGAGACCTGGGTTGCGAAGGTGAGACCGAACTGTATATAGATGTTGTCATTGTCCCACGCCTATCAATGCATGTCTATCATCTGATCTCTATGCTTCCCAATCCTTCATCTCTAACAATAGTTTTCTGTATAGGTACTTCAACTATATCAAATCTGCAATCTCAATCATGGCTTGATGATGGTTGGTCCAAGTGGTTCTGGAAAAACGACGGCGTGGAAGGTGCTTCTAAAGGCACTGGAAAGATTCGAAGGTGTAGAAGGTGTAGCCCATGTCATTGATCCCAAGGCTATCAGCAAGGAAACACTATATGGTGTATTGGATCCCAACACCAGAGAATGGACTGATGGTCTATTCACTCATATCCTCAGAAAGATCATAGATAACGTCAGAGGGGAGATAAATAAACGACAGTGGATCATTTTCGACGGAGACGTTGATCCAGAATGGGTTGAAAATCTCAATTCCGTTCTTGACGATAATAAACTTCTAACGTTGCCAAATGGCGAGCGTCTCAGTTTACCACCAAACGTTAGAGTGATGTTTGAAGTACAAGATCTGAAGTATGCAACATTAGCTACTGTCTCTCGTTGCGGTATGGTCTGGTTCTCAGAGGATGTTCTTTCAACGGAAATGATCTTCGAGAATTACATGTTACGCTTGAAAAATATTCCACTGGAAGATGGCGAAGAGGATAATCTTGGCAAGAAGGCGGCAGATAAAGAAGACACTATTTCACCTGCTTTATCTGTGCAGCGCGAAGTTGCAAGTATTTTGCAAAGTTACTTTGCGCCTGATGGTTTAGTAGTGAGGTGTCTGGAGTACGCTATGAAACAAGAACATATAATGGACTTCACGCGGTTGCGTGCACTCAGCTCCCTGTTCTCCATGCTGAATCAATCTGTGCGCAATGTTTTACAATATAATCATACGCATATGGATTTCCCGCTTCCAAGTGAGCAGCTAGAACGTTACATGCCAAAATGTCTGGTTTACGCGTTACTTTGGAGTTTCGCTGGTGATGCTAAGCTGAAGGTTAGATCTGACTTGGGTGACTTTATAAGATCTATAACTACAGTACCCTTACCAGCTCAGAGTAATATACCCATCATAGACTTCGAAGTAAATATTCACGGAGAGTGGCTACCGTGGAGTAACAAGGTACCTCAGATTGAGGTAGAAACTCATAAAGTGGCTAGTCCAGATATCGTTGTACCCACGTTGGACACCGTCAGACATGAGATTCTGCTTTACACGTGGCTAGCTGAGCACAAACCGCTGGGTAAGTTTAAAAAATTAAATATAGTTTTTCTAGATACTCGATTACTTTTCTTTTGTTACATTTACATCATTTTCAACAGTACTGTGTGGTCCACCTGGTTCTGGTAAAACCATGACCCTTTTCTCTGCCCTGAGAGCTTTACCGGATATGGAAGTTGTTGGCTTGAACTTTTCATCCGCCACAACTCCAGAACTGTTATTAAAGACATTCGACCATTACTGCGAGTACCGTAAAACGCCAAATGGTGTTGTACTATCACCTGTGCAGCTTGGAAAGTGGCTCGTTTTGTTCTGTGACGAAATCAATTTACCCGATATGGATAATTATGGCACTCAACGTGTAATCTCATTTTTAAGACAATTAGTAGAACACAGAGGATTCTACCGCACTAGCGATCAAGCTTGGGTCTCATTGGAGAGGATTCAGTTTGTCGGAGCTTGTAATCCACCTACTGATCCTGGTAGAAAACCACTTAGCCATAGATTCTTACGCCATGTACCAGTCATCTATGTTGACTATCCTGGAGAAACATCTCTCAAGCAGATTTATGGAACATTTACACGTGCCATGCTCAGGTCCGTAATGCTACGACATTCTTTTTTTTTGTGTAACAATATATGTAATTTATTCGACTGATGTTTTTGCTAAATTGCAATTGAATGCTCTGATTCGTGTCAATACCTATTATTGATTTGTTTGTTCTAACAATTATAGGTTAACTCCTTCCCTGAGGGGCTATGCGGAGCCTTTAACAAATGCAATGGTGGAATTCTACCTAGCCTCCCAAGAACGGTTTACCCAAGATATGCAGCCACATTATGTTTATTCGCCACGTGAAATGACACGATGGGTCCGTGGAATCTGTGAAGCAATTAGACCTCTTGATAGTTTATCAGTTGAGGGGCTTGTACGTCTCTGGGCACATGAGGCACTTCGCTTGTTCCAAGACCGATTGGTCGAAGATTCAGAACGTGGTTGGACTAATAAGAATATTGATATTGTGGCATTGAAACACTTCATGGGCGTTGATAAAGAAAAAGCACTGTCCAGACCAATTCTCTACAGTAATTGGTTATCTAAGGATTATGTGCCAGTTAACAGGCAAGAGTTAAGGGACTACGTAAGGGCTAGATTGAAGGTCTTCTACGAGGAAGAGTTGGATGTACCTCTGGTTCTCTTCGATGAAGTTCTCGAACATGTTCTGCGAATTGACAGAATTTTCCGACAGCCTCAGGGACATTTGCTGTTGATTGGCGTTTCAGGTGCTGGTAAGACAACTCTGTCGAGGTTTGTTGCGTGGATGAACGGATTATCCATCTTCCAAATAAAGGTACAGTCTTATTGAACTTAATTAAATTATTACATTGAACATAAGAAGTGTTTAACGGTAATTATTGTTTAACAGGTGCATAATAAATACTCTGGAGAAGATTTCGATGAAGATTTGCGACAAGTATTGAGACGCTCTGGTTGCAAGGATGAGAAAATAGCTTTTATTCTTGACGAATCCAACGTACTTGATTCTGGCTTCTTAGAACGAATGAATACTCTCCTTGCTAACGGAGAAGTTCCTGGTTTGTTCGAGGGCGATGAATACACTACTCTTATGACTCAGTGCAAAGAAGGAGCTCAACGAGAAGGTCTGATGCTCGATTCCAACGAAGAACTTTACAAGTGGTTCACGGGTCAAGTCATGAAGAACTTGCACGTTGTTTTCACAATGAATCCAAGCACAGACGGCCTCAAGGATCGTGCTGCAACCTCACCGGCGTTGTTCAATAGATGCGTGCTTAATTGGTTCGGCGATTGGTCCGATAATGCATTATTCCAAGTTGGAAAAGAATTCACAAATCGCGTAGATCTGGAAAGGCCTTCATGGAAATGTCCAGATTTCTTCCCATCTGTCTGCTCATTGATACCTGCGCAACCCACACATAGAGATGCAGTCATCAATGCTTGCGTCTACGTACATCAGACTTTGCACAAAGCTAACGCAAGACTGGCAAAGAGAGGTTCGAGAACAATGGCGATCACTCCTCGACATTATCTAGACTTCATTAACCACTTCGTCAAGTTGTATCAAGAGAAGAGAAGTGACTTGGAGGAACAGCAGTTGCATTTGAATGTTGGTTTAAGCAAGATTGCTGAAACCGTGGAACAAGTTGAGGAGATGCAAAAGAGCTTGGCTGTTAAATCACAGGTTAGTCCAGAATAGCAGAGTTTCATGTATCTTGTATGACGAACTGTGTTTGTCAGTAAAGTGATTAACGGAAAGAAGTTTTAATGGTGTATTCTTGTACTAGGAACTGCAAGCCAAGAACGAAGCTGCCAATGCTAAATTGAGACAGATGGTGAAAGATCAACAGGAAGCGGAAAAGAAGAAAGTGCAAAGTCAAGAGATCCAGCAGCAGCTAGCTATCCAAACTGTGGCCATTGATCAAAAGCGGGAAGACGTAATGGCTGATCTTGCTCAAGTTGAACCAGCTGTCATTGACGCCCAAAATGGTGAGTACTATGTTTCCTTATCTCGCTGTGTATTAAGTATCCTATACCTCTGAAAAATCAATGTTTACACCAATTTATTTAGTACCTGTATCACTTGAATTCGACACTGTCACAAACATCGTTTTGAATGAATTTCATTTTTCCACGTTTTTATATTTGTCTCGTAACACTAAAATAAGAGATTTTCGTTGGTACCCCAACAATATTGGAAAGCTAATCTGTTCCAGTTACAAAACTATTTTCATCTAAATGAGTTTTGTGTGAAGCATTTCCTTTTTTTTTCTTTTATTGTCAAACCTTACAAATTTTTTCGCACAAATTTTTCTTTATCATCGAACTTAAGCGTTCGACTCCTGCCGATAGAATCTTATAAAGAAAGCACGCAATTACGCTATGCATTACGCTTATAATTTTGCAATGAGTGTAGCTGTGAAGGGGATTAAGCGGCAGCATCTTGTTGAGATCCGATCGATGGCGAATCCGCCGGCAATTGTAAAGCTGGCACTAGAATCGATTTGCCTGTTGCTCGAGGAAAATGCCAGCGACTGGAAACAGATTCGTGCCGTTATTATGAAGGACAGCTTTATTCCGACTATCGTCAATTTCAACACAGAGGACATCACGTAAGAGAACCACTAGGGGCCTGCTGAATGTTCAACGCTCGCCTGGGAGTCTATTAAACAACATCTAATATCCGCTTGTTATATGTCCTGTTTCTATAATGTTTGTCGGTTGTTAATATCATGCTCACACACAAGTATCGACACGAGTACAGTATTGAACATTATTATTCGTTTTCATTCAAATAAAGTTTTACGATTATGTATGACTAAAAATAGCTATCGCTTTACGGATTTATTAATCTGCTGCATTCGTGTCGATGATTCGCGACTTGTACATAGACATATTACTTGTGTTTTCTTGCCCTGATTTCTAACTTTATAGGTCCGCCGAAATTCACCTTGCAGCCTGTCGCCGCGCTTTTTTCTTATAACTTTATCATAACATGCCTCTAATGCCTGCCCATTTTCTTCTTTGTACTATATGAAATCATTTAATTTTTCGTATAGCGGTGAAATCAATAAAGAAACAGCATTTGGTTGAGGTTCGCTCCATGGCGAACCCACCAGCGATCGTCAAGGTTGCGCTGGAGTCTATCTGCCTGTTGCTCGGCGAAAATGCCAGTGACTGGAAATCTATCCGCGCGGTCATCATGAGAGACAATTTTATCAATACCATTGTCTCGAATTTCAGTACTGAGGACATTACGTAAGCATGCTTTCACTGTTTCTTTCCTCCTCAAAAACAATTAGGCTATGAATCTGACATGGACCAGCCGACACGAATGAGAATACTCCTTTTTAAGAAGATCAGTGAAAAGCCATGATTTAATAAATATCGTTTATCGATTAAGATTGCAAATTCATATACCACTATTATCTCAAATATTTTTCTCGTATCCCTTTCTTTGGAAAATCTAATTTTGAAATCATTGTTCTATTTTTTCTCATTAAGTCATCGTCTCTATGCCCAATTGGTTCATCTTTCTAAATTGCATAAAATCATACACGCCTCTCATGATTACTAACACATTAAAGTCTGCAAAGTTCATTTTATCAGTGTCTACTGGTCTCAGATTAAAAAAAAAGTCCCATCTTGAAGCTCCTGCGTTGCAGTGTTGCTTTATATCCGACAGTTTGATAAAGTCCTTCACCGCAAAATTCTTGTGATCAGATAGCTTCGATCGCTTTTCACGAAATAATCATCAGCAGACATTCATATATCAGCACACGTAAGGTAATTGGGCTGGTTGAGTTGGTATTCGCTTTGGAAAAGTGAGACATTTCGTTTGATCGTTATGGACTTCATAACAAGTAGGGAATTGATTATAGTGAATGGAAGGCAATTATCTATCTGATCATTACCGATAGAATTGGTTTATCTTATGTAATGGTATATCGTAACACGCTATGTTAGTTGCCATACATCCCACCCCTACTTCTACCAAAAGCTTGCGTTTTAATTGGCAAGCAGTATTAGAACAGCTTTGGAAATAGGCAATATATTAACCAAGTCACAAAAGCGACGATAAAAAAGAAGAAATTGTTTTTTTTATACTGCATGCTAACAATGATTGATAAAGTTGTCACTAACCACACAAATTGTGCATTAAAATTATTCTAAATGGCCCATCGAGTCATGTCAACTGTCACTAAAGATTCATGCTAATTAAAATTACTACATGGGCTTTAAGTGCCCAAAAGCTAAAGCATTAGCATATTAATATGTACAGCCTTATAAAATATTAGGTGGGTTTCTTGGTTTATATTCTCCTTGCGTCAGTCCCTCTGACACAAAAATGACACATTTCGCTTCTACGTCGCACAAAAATTTACGTTAAAAAGTTATTGACTCGTAAACGATTTGATTCAGTGAATCAATTAGAATCTATAATATTGATTCATTATTTGCTGTTTCTAACACAAGACGCTTGAGTTATTAAAATTGAGGAAAACAAAAACCATGAAACCTTCCATTTTGTGCAACAGAATTCTGTGTAATTTCATAATTTTGTAGTGACGAGGTACGTGAGAAGATGAAGAGTCGTTACTTGAGCAACCCTGACTACAACTTCGAAAAAGTCAACCGTGCGAGTATGGCTTGTGGTCCTATGGTCAAATGGGCGATTGCTCAGGTAAATAACATTAATGATATGAATATAATCAGCATATAGTAACTTCTATACTGATACGGCCATCCTTTGCACAGATCGAATACGCAGACATGTTGAAGCGTGTGGAGCCACTGCGTGATGAACTTCACTCACTGGAGCAACAAGCTGAGACCAATCAGTTGAAAGGCGAAGAAGTTAAAAATCTAATTGCTCAGTTAGAACAAAGCATTGCCTCCTACAAAGAGGAGTACGCACAGCTGATCTCCCAAGCTCAAGCTATCAAGGCTGACCTGGAAAATGTTCAAGGCAAAGTAGACAGATCCATTGCTCTCTTGAAATCATTAGTCATCGAGAGAGAAAGATGGGAAGCTACAAGCGAAACATTTAGAAGTCAAATGTCTACCATTATTGGTGATGTTCTTCTGTCCTCTGCATTCCTTGCGTATGCTGGTTACTTTGATCAACATGTAAGTAATTTTTTAAATGGTGCAATTCGTGTAATATCATCCAATTAATTGAATAAGTATTTTCGTTAAGCGATTGCTATAATATAATTCTATATTATGTTTACAGTATCGTCAAAATCTATTCTCTACTTGGTGTCAACATTTGCAACACGCAAACCTGCAGTTCCGTGCTGATATCGCAAGAACGGAATATTTGTCGAACCCTGATGAGCGTTTGAGATGGCAAGCAAATGCTTTGCCAACAGATGATCTGTGCACAGAGAATGCTATAATGTTGAAACGTTTCAACAGATATCCACTGATCATTGATCCATCAGGACAAGCTACGGAATTCATAATGAATGAGTTCAAGGATAGAAAAATTACTAAGACTAGTTTCTTGGATGATTCATTTAGGAAGAATCTCGAGAGTGCTCTTCGGTTTGGTAATCCATTGTTGGTCCAGGATGTAGAAAATTATGATCCAATTCTAAATCCTGTCCTGAATAGAGAATTGAGAAGAACAGGTGGTCGTGTATTGATTACGCTCGGAGATCAAGATATCGATCTTTCGCCATCATTCGTGATATTCTTGTCCACAAGAGATCCCACGGTTGAATTTCCACCAGATATATGCTCTCGTGTAACATTTGTTAACTTCACCGTCACCAGGAGCTCCTTGCAGAGTCAATGTCTAAACCAGGTTCTCAAAGCAGAACGTCCTGACATAGATGAAAAGAGATCAGATCTATTGAAACTTCAAGGAGAATTCCATTTGAGATTGCGACAGCTTGAGAAATCTTTACTGCAAGCATTGAATGATGCCAAAGGAAAGATCCTCGACGATGACTCCGTCATCACTACCCTGGAAACGCTGAAACAGGAGGCTGCTGATATCAGCAAGAAGGTGGAAGAAACTGACAAGGTTATAGGTGAAATTGAAACTGTCTCGCAACAGTACATGCCGCTATCCCAAGCATGCTCGAATATGTACTTCACCATGGATAGTCTGAACCAAGTGCATTTCTTGTATCAGTACTCCTTAAAGATGTTCCTGGACATATTTACTACCGTTCTCTCACAGAATCCCAAATTATCCGGAATATCAGACTACACACAGAGATTGTCTTTAATTACAAGCGACTTATTCTCTGTCTGTTACGAACGTGTTGCTCGGGGAATGTTGCATACGGACAGACTTACGTTTGCCTTGCTGCTCTGTCGCATTCATCTAAAAGGAGTTGTTACGGAGTCGACCTACGATAGCGAATTCACGTTCTTCCTACGTGGCAAAGAGGGCGTGCTCAATATTCGCGCACCACCGGTGCCAAGTCTTAGCTCTGAACAACAAGAAGCAATGATACGTTTGAGCTTAAGGGTTCCAGCTTTCAAGAAACTCGCTGAAAAGATTCAAGATAATTCTGACTTCAGTACCTGGTTACAATCCCCAACGCCGGAAACCTGCGTACCTAAACTTTGGGAAGAAGAGAAACCATTGAGTCCTATAGGAACGGCTATGCATCAGCTACTAATAATTCAAGCATTCAGGCCAGATCGTGTAATTGCTGCAGCTTCGTTAGTAGTGACTTCAGCTCTTGGCGAGTCCTTCATGGCTGCAGCTGAGGTCGAACTGGACTTTGCGTCCGTCGTGGAAAATCAACTAAAAGCTACTGTGCCAGCCCTTCTGTGCTCTGTACCTGGTTTCGACGCTTCCAGCAGAGTGGACGACCTGGCGGCAGAGCTAGGAAAACAAATTGCCAGTATCGCTATCGGTTCCGCAGAAGGTTTCAATCAAGCTGACAGAGCCATTAACATGGCCGTTAAAGCTGGAAGATGGGTACTCTTGAAAAACGTACATCTTGCACCTCAGTGGTTGGTACAACTTGAGAAGAAGTTACACAGTATCCAGCCGCATGCAAACTTCAGACTCTTCCTCACTATGGAAATTAATCCTAAAGTACCAGTTAATCTACTCAGAGCTGGTAGGATATTCGTATTTGAACCACCTCCAGGTATCAGGGCAAATTTGCTGCGTACCTTCAGCACTGTACCTGCTTCACGTATGATGAAAGCACCTAATGAACGTGCTCGCCTGTACTTCCTGTTGGCATGGTTCCACGCCATCGTTCAGGAACGTCTTCGTTATGCTCCATTAGGATGGGCCAAACACTATGAGTTCAATGAAAGCGACCTGAGGGTCGCCTGTGACACCCTTGACACCTGGATAGAAACAACTGCAATGGGTAGAACAAATCTTCCACCAGAGAAAGTACCATGGGATGCTTTGGTGACACTTTTGTCTCAATGTATCTATGGTGGCAAAATTGACAATGATTACGATCAACGCTTACTAGCTTCCTTCTTGCGTAAGTTATTCACGCCTAGATCCTTCGAAGCTGATTTTGCTCTCGTTGCCAATGTTGACGGCGCTCAAGGAAATCAACGTCACATAACTATGCCCGATGGTAACAGACGCGATCACTTCCTGAAATGGATTGAATCCTTGTCAGATAGACAAACACCGTCCTGGTTAGGATTACCTAATAACGCAGAGAAGGTCCTGCTTACCACTAGAGGAACAGACTTGGTATCAAAACTTCTAAAAATGCAGCAACTGGAGGATGAGGATGAGCTCGCATATTCTAACGAAGAATCTCTAGATACTCCACGTGAAGCTGAAGCTGATGGACGCCCATCATGGATGAGAACCTTGCACAATTCTGCATCTACGTGGCTACAGTTGTTGCCGAAAAATCTTCCTACTCTCAAGAGAACCGTGGAAAATATTAAAGATCCGTTGTACAGGTACTTCGAAAGAGAAGTTAATAGCGGAGCTAAACTACTTCAAGATGTTATTCATGACTTGGAGGATGTCGTACTAATTTGTAAAGTAAGTTTATTGTAAAAAGTTAAAGAGTAGCTACAACTGACTAGTACTACATATAATTATTTATATTATTTCAACAGGGTGAGAAGAAACAAACAAATTATCATAGAACGATGCTGTCTGAATTGGTAAAGGGTATTTTACCTGGTGGATGGAGAAGATACACGGTACCTAGAGGATGTACCGTTATACAATGGATCACTGACTTCAGTCACAGAGTCACCCAATTACAAGAGGTATCCAGACTCGTATCTCAGGGAGGAGCGAAAGAAATCAAGGTATGCATATCAACATTTGAATAATAATTTTTCAAACCTAAGACCTAAGACTTTATAATTCAATTTGATTGTATTTCAGAGTTTCCCAGTTTGGCTCGGTGGATTATTAAATCCAGAGGCTTATATTACTGCAACGAGACAGTGTATTGCTCAGGCCAACAGTTGGTCCCTGGAAGAGCTCCAGCTTGATGTTACTATTGGGGACGGCGATAACATCGCTACAGATGATTGTTCTTTTGCAGTCACCGGATTGAAACTGCAGGGAGCCCAGTGCAAAGATAATCAGTTATACCTTACATCGACTATCATGACTGATTTACCAGTAACAATGCTGAGATGGACTCGCTCCGCTAGCGAAGAAGTTAGGAAAGGAAAATTGTCTTTACCTGTTTATCTAAACAGCACGCGAACAGAACTTCTATTCACTGTAGATTTGAACATCGCTTCGGGCCAAGAGCAGCATAGCTTTTATGAGAGGGGTGTCGCTGTTTTGACATCCACTGCCTTAAATTAGAATGACTTATGGAGAAGAAATTCGATAAACCTTAATATATTCAGATCCATCGATAACGGTGGAATTTTTCTGCAACCCGTGCAATGAATACCAATACAGAATATGCATTCAGTTGATTATGTTCCAATCAGATTTACTTCCTTGGTAAACTTACAAATGAACATTTTTATAGTTATCATGAAATGTCGTAACAAAATATTTATCGTCCTACAGTTTGTACTGAATTAATTTCAGGCTGAAGAGCGCATGTGCTAAAGTAATGTACGTTTAGAAGATCTCTGTTTATATTTTGTAGCGGAATTGAAATGTACACGCAGTATATATTTAAAAACAATGGCTGCGACCCATAGCTTATGATATATATGATATTTAATTCTTTTTCTAATGTTCTGCTTTTAATATTTACTCTATGAAATGAGATTACATCGAAACCTTTCGAAAGTGAACTGAAATACTGTATGACAGTATTTGTAATGTTACTCAACGGCATCTAAATAAATGAAATAACAGTGTCAAATAGAAAGCATATTATATACTGCACCTATTCTTTTAACGTAATCAACGTTGGTAGATGATACTTCACGTCACTCAATTCTTGAAAAATGTTTCATCAATAGGCTTTTTCAATAGTTCTTCAGAAGTTCTCTTATTGTGCTTCTCCCTACTCTCTTTGCCGCAGCGTTGTGCATCTTCCTACTCATCTCTGATACATATTTGTATCAATTAAGTTCAACCCACAGCTCGATTAATAAATGATTACGGAATTATAACACAAGGATTTACAAAAGAACATAAAAATTTTATTGTGGTCCATAATATCAGGTATAGCAGTTACACTTAGCATAGGAAAAGCT
The DNA here is from genome assembly GCA_030142655.1 of Trachelus tabidus. Lineage (NCBI taxonomy): Eukaryota > Metazoa > Arthropoda > Insecta > Hymenoptera > Cephidae > Trachelus > Trachelus tabidus. Next base: position 1,833,959 of record JARQTI010000723.1, read on the forward strand.
TTTTAGATTATACACATTAAATGAGAACATTGATTAATGTACATAGTGATGTGATTTTCAACTTTCTTATTGCGACATTAGGCATGCCGAAAAGATGCACTCAATAATACATAGAGCATTTGTAATTAATGTCGAACGATGAGGTCATCAATTTATTGCAAAAATGCAAACTGTGCATTGCGATTTTCTATTACGAAAATTAAAACATTAAAAAATTATCTTGATATAGACGCTGACACACTGGACGGACTAATCACTCGCAGAATCAAACGGTTATAATCTACGAATAAAATACTTAGGAAATAGGAGTTCCGTTAATTAAAGGATAAAAATACGAAATGTATTTACATAACAAATCTTCCATAAACGAAGAAGCGTGTAAGTATATTACAACGAAGTGTAGTTTCCGCGATCTCAATATTCTCGAAATCACTTCAAGCACACTTGATTAATACAACTAAATGCCTTTGAACACATTTATAAATCTGTTTGAAATTTTCAAAACGAACGTCCAGATTCAAATACACAATATGTTTCTGACTCAATGCATCTTTCAAAGTTACGATTAAACTACGTAAACGACATTATAAATATTAAACGCACTAACGTCGAGAAAGAAAAAGTAACTTACAAAAGACAATCATTTGATTACTCCATAACATCAACGCCATTAAACATTCGAATTAACGATGGTAGGAATATACATCCATGTCACACAGATTTAAGTCATTTACTGCAAAAGTGGTATGCATAAAGAAATGTTCATTTGAAGATCACGTCATTGATAGGTCAGTTAATATGTCATCGGAATGAATCCGATTGAATAATATTTTCAGTATAAGTCTAACGCACCATTAACATAATAATTTTTTCACAATGATTCATTCACATATCACTGACAACTAAGCTGCAGCCACGACTCGCTCGAAACACAAAAAATCCCTAATTACATTGATATTACATAAATGGAGGAATTTCTTGATCGTCATTAATATAAAGTTATATTCACCTAATTGCAAGTACTAAATATTTTTCACGGGGTTCACGAACTCGCACAGTAAATTACGAAATTGAAACCAACAGAAAATCCTCGCAATAACGAAAAATTGTCTATACTACGAGGAATCAACCTGGAAGTCACAACAGATACGTTTTACTCTGAAGTATAGAGCGATATCGTAATCGTGCACATAGTCAAAGAGCTATTGAATTAGAATCACATTGCACGTCAAAGGGCCAGTCTATATCACAGAAACGGAGCACTCTATTTCATCTGCAGTCTTTTTATCATCGTCCTTATCATCATCTTGTTCAGAGACTAGAGATACATCCTTCGGATAGACCAAAGAATCCTGTCCAATCGGAGCAGCTGCTTCGACCAGATTTTCAACGGAAGCTGCACCTGTCGATTCCTCGTTAGCAAAGCTCCTACGTAAAGTTTGTTGAGTTCGCGCTGTACCACGACGGATGCTGCTACGCAACAAGTTCGCCACATCTGCAGCAGTCAAATTTGAACTACCAGGATTGTTATGTGGTCTCCGGCTTCTGTCCATTGTTGAGTGAGTTCGCTCTACGGCGCTTCTATCTATCGTGCTGATTCTTGTTGTCCTGTCGATAGTGTTTGGCCTATGTCTATCCATCTCGTTGATCCTTCCTCTTCTGGTGTCCGTTACGTCCGGTATGGGTTCCGACACGTGATCTGAGATATCCCGCGACGACACGCTTTGATTCATCTCAACCAAGACGGTGGCATAATCAGGAGGAGGTGGCTGCAATGACGGTCTTGGTCTTGGTCCACTACCTTCCCCAAGAACATTTGCTATTCTTCGCACACTTCTGCGGAAACTCTGACGTAACATTTTTGCTATCCTCGCACCAGTGGCTGTGGTGTAACTTGGAGGTGGTGTGTACTTTGGCGGGGGATCTTCGAAAGGAATGTCTGTTGTCGATGACAAGATTCCGTTACCATGGATACTCGTTGACGTATCGTTCCCAATTTGCGTTTGGGCATCTCTAGGATCCTCAGGCTCCAATGATGGTCTATAGAGCAGCTGAATTCTCTGAAGTAAAGAGGAGATTGTTAGAATTAATGGAAAGAGTTTTTACAAAGTAGGACGCGATTGTTGTGAATTTTTCGCGAGAATATTTGACTTACGCCATTGCACTGCTCACAGTGACTAACGTTAATTTCCATTTGTTCGTTCTAACGTTTGCATGAAAGAGGAAGAATAATAATGATTTAAAGAAATGAGTATAGTAATATCAAAGGAACAAAGGTCGCGCTACTACTAGTCAGTGTTAAAATAATTAGGTTACAATTACACTGGATCTAAAAATATAACAAAACTCACTCGAACCCTTACATCGAATATATCCGGCGGTCCACTATTAAGATAGCGACAAGTCTGAATAATTGCCACGGCTGGAATCATTAAAATCGGTATCAATTGTATAGCAGCTCCCAGTTGTCTTGCCCACACAGACCAGTAATCCCTGCTTGTTCTCCGGTACGTATACAGTTCTCGAAAGCCACTGCTCTTGAATACAGTAATACTGAGTACCTGGAAATAAGCATTGATTATTTTAAGTGGTGATTAGAACCGTCGAGTATAAAGCTGCCTTAGAAGCACTATTGATATAAAACTTACCATTAAGGTAACAGGCAAGATTACATTCCACGTGAACGACAATAGTGGTCCAGCCCAATGTCTTAGACATCTTCCAGTGGGTGGAAATAATTCTGCTACGACGGCTTCGCCGGTATGTGGACGACCTCTTACTGCAAATACTGCTCCAACTTGGACCAAGTAGAGAACCATTATCCACCAGCCTCCGCCGACCGTATAGTCGAGATAATAAACCACGTAAATGCCCAACTAAAATAAAAAATAGTTACAATAAAGATCATGGAATTAATAAAACGTAACTTAAAATACTCCGTTTCTATTTTAACTTAGATACCTAGAAAGATTAGCTTCTTATCACTCGCAGCATTCCACACGTGCTTTTCGCAGCACGCATCACAAATGTTTTGAGAAATGAAGATGACGTGTACCAGTAATAATGAATTATCATACTATTAAAGTGCGTACCCGAGATAGAAATGAATTTATTATATCGATGGCTACGTATTTACAATGAGATTCGTAGTAGGTCCGGAAAAAGGTTTTACGATTGATAAACACTGAATTCGATTTAGTAGTATTATCTTGAGTTTTTAGGCTTTCAAGGCCAACATTATCATTAGTTTTATCTTATTAATTTAAGATATTAGCGACGGAGTCGATCCACCAGTTCTTAAATCTCTTATTTGTATATCTAGAAATAAGACATTGTCTTTCACGTATCCCGGGTATCTTGTCAATTTAGTATGAGGTATGAACATATATAATCCCGATTCATTGTCTGGTTTTTGAGAATCGCCATCCTTCAGTTTCTTCGTAACTTTGACAATTTTTCGAATATCGTTTGCCGGATTTTCTTGATCTCTTAAAGTTACAGTAGCTTGTAGAACGCAAGGCCAATCCAATAACGGATCCCACTTGCCATCAATGACACGTAAGCATCCGATAATGTGTCGATCTTTCCATTGACCTCTTCCATTCAAAAATAATTCCACTCTTAAAGTGTATCCGTAATCTTTATTATAAAATACAGGACTACGCAATACAGTGTCGTTCTCCTTAGCATCAGTCATTTTCTCCTTATACCGATCTATCCGCCATAACAAGCGACCATTTGTAGGTGTCTGTTCGGTATGTCTGGAAACATCATTTTCGTCACTGTCCTGTAGTTTGCTTTGAATTAACCTATCTTTGATCAAATCCTCGACATACTTAACGTTGTCCTTCATTTGAAACTTCAACGTTTTAATTTCCTTCGCTTGATTTGTTATGGCCTCTGAATGATTTCGCATCTCCCTTACAAGTATATCAATTTTTTCAGATAGAATATCATGCTTCTCCGTCAATTCCTTACTGCCCTTACATCTCATTTCCAATTCAAGCTTCATGTCATGCATCTTTTCCAATTGCTCATGCCAAATCCCACTGATCATGACGCTCTCTTTAGCCAAAAATGTCTTAAATCCTTTCAATTCCGTTTGCCACTCGTTAATCATCTCACCGCACTTATTCCTGTCAGCTGCTAATTCAGTTTGTATGAAATCCAACTGATCCGCGACTTGTTTGAAACTGAAGCTGGTATGTTGGTCGACCTCATTAAAAATTCTTTCCAGTGCCAGAAGTCGTTGTTCAAAAATAACAGAATCCTGACGCACTCGTTCAGCATCTTCTAGAACGCTCAGTCGTAGGATTTCCATGTCCGCATGTTTTTTTTCAATGTTTCTCATACTCAGCTTTACAGTTTCCTCCAATCGTTTTCTTTCTCGTTCGCCGCCGTCCACAGCAGAACGTAACAAACTCAAAATCGAGAAAATCTTGTCCTTCCATACCAAATCGCTCTGCGTCTGATTTTGCGTCTCCATCGGGTGTATGTTCCTCACTTTTTTCTCCACGCACTGACGCAGATGAGCTTCCATGTTACGTCGAGGTACGTACGCTCCACACTTTTTTGGACACTCTTCCAGTACGGCACAACAGTGCTTGACGTGTTCCGGTAAATAACGTTCTTCAACAAATTCATTACAGAAATAGCAAGAGACGCTTCTGCGTACAATTGAATTAGCGTTGCTATTCATTCCGCGATGTGTCACTTCGCGAGCACCCAGAAAACTAAAGATATTAAGATGTCACGAGTCGTATATAAAATTGATCTCGCGCGATAAGACTTATCTAGCTGAACTAACGATTTCCCAACTCTCTCTCTCTCTCTGATAGGACGGCAGTGAGTGTGTCACTGATATATTTGTTCGTTTTACTCACCTGTATGCTGACTAAAGATTTGAAACGAGGTCGCACCCCTTTCTGGTATCTCACGCTATCTTATATCTCATAAATGCTAATAGGAAGAAAAGTAGAATGATTGTTTACCTCTGTGGCCATAGGAAGTCCCAGGATATAGGCACAGGCACAACTGAAGAAGGTGATTGTGGTTTCCCAGAGTTTCATCATTTTTGTATTGATGGCCATTATTCCAGTAATGACACAATGCCATATAGCGAGCTATAAAAACAGAATAATAAATATCATGAATGTATACACGTAAGGTACACTTCAAGTATAACCTAATGCTTTCAACAATAATATTTCAAATACTTCATCGAATTATATCTCATACCTGTTGAGCAATTCCAAAAAGAATTAGAATGAAGTAAAATAATACAGCCCAAAACGGTGAGACTTGTTCAGTGCCCAAAAGTGCCAAGGTCGCTGGTACCAATTCAGTAGAGAGTCTCAATACTTGATAGCCTGATTCAATGCTGAGGTCTGCACCGGGTCTCAGAACACGTTGACCAACCAGAAACGATGCATGTGACATGAATCTTTCAGGAGTACTGCTATAACCAGGTGGTGCTGGTTGATTGACAAGACGCATGAAAGTATACCCTGATATTCTTTCTGGAACGAAAGGCAAAGGCTATACAATGCTAAATCGTAAACATAATAAAAATGTAAAATATACTTTAACGAATCACATAAAAACTCTAAATACTCCGCAAATATAACGGACTCACCGAAAGAGCTCGTAGTATACACGTATCCGTGACTTCGTAAAATTTGAACGCAAGTATTGGCTAGAAAGGCGGATAACAGAAGAACCACAAACGTCAAAACGACAACGAGGCTCGTGTCCCTTTGCAAAAGATGCTTGTGCTTATTGTGCGCAGCAATCTGTAAGTGATTTAAATGATAGAACAAGGAACGAAATTAAAATTATTTAAAAGCATTAAAAGTACAATCTGAATTTCGTTTACCTGCATGGCGGCGGATCCGAGTAAACCCCAAGTAAGGAAGACTTCGGAAGAAGCAGCTACCCACGATTTTCCGTTAATGAAGAATTCACTCCAAACAGTAGCAGGAAACAATTGATGGATAGAGCCGGTTGGCGTGAGCCCTAATAATTTTGTGCAGAGGACAAGAGTTCCAAATACCGGGACTAGCGTAAAGACGTACACCACTTTGCCATACGATCTGAGACCTGTAAGGAAGCATTTAAAAAATGTATAAATCACTAGTCATCACGAGTCACTTTCACAATTACTGCCACTTCGTTTTCGTGTCAGGAGTCTCACCTTTGCTCAATGAAACGAACACGATCATCCATACTACGGCCAAGTTAAATGCCACTTGGAATTTAAGGGTCACGACTCCTGGATCAGGTTCGTTGAGATGATGCCTCTGCAGAACAGCACCGCTGAAGTAATCCGGAACAGTTTCGTGCAGCTTGTACGAGGTGCCATTGTGTGTAGGCCTGGTGTCTTCTCTGTAGAGAAGAAATGATTCTGCCCATCGATACCTGTCTTGCTTCGTGATGAATGAATCTCTGAGAAGAAAACGTTGCGTCATACACTTTGCGGATAGCAACTATATCAATGGCGTCGCATAATATTCATCAATAAAGCGAATAAGCATGGACGAATGACTTACCTGAAGTAAACAAACATCCATGAGACACCGACTATACTGTAAATTCCAATGAAAGCCTGTGCAGTGAGAAGAGCAATTCCGACACCCTGAAAGAGGGGTGAAATTTTCCACATGTCCACGGCACCAGCTGCAAGTCTCTGACCCAGGCATACTTGTAGCGTCAATAGGGGTATGCCTAATATCAGAGACAATACCAGGAACTGAACAATGAAATTTGCTAGAAAAAAGACAATTTATATTAGTACAAAAATCTCATCTTTTCCGAGTAGCAATTTCATCCTCGCTCAACCTACCTCCAAATTGTATGCTAAGGATGGCGAACCTGCTGATGTTGAAGAGACCAAGAGTACATCCTAGACATGCAAGAGCAGGACTCAAGGCGTGTGGCCATCTTCCTAATGGATTTTCGTCCTCGTCGTCATCCTCGCCTCTCTCGTCATCACGATCCGCTCCTCTCTGTCTCTCGCAAATTCTGTAACAATAAAGTAAACCATTGCAATAAACAATATCATGACGTCTTACAGTATTAATGCACATAAGCAATATTCCTTCATATCCATATAACTCCCTGTGTCACCCGTATCCGTAATTCAATTCGAAGCAACAGAACAGTTCACACGAATGCAGATCGACAGTGAAAAGAAATTTTATGAAGAATAATAATGTATAAACGGCTAACAAAAATTTCATCGAAGTCAAAAAATGTATATCCCAACCAGTAAGAGAATTAACAAGAGCAGATATTAAGTGAAAATTTGAAAAAGTAGGTGATGGAATATGCATTACCGAAGTGAGTAGTGACTCTATTTCACGCTTCTTAACATAGCCCTACGAGAGATCCAGCTGTAGAATGGATCTGACCTCGTGCGTAGTAAACATAGACACATGTCTGTAGAAAACTGCAGCTAGATGCGGAATGTGTTATCTCCAAAGGAACGTCAGCCGTTCGCACGAAGATTATGCGATTTCACAAATCGCATAATCTGTTGACCTCTTTTATACGTATGCTAGAGTAAGCTAATATCACGGTCAAGGAACAAGATGGCTGATGCATCTCATAGCTGGGAGATGAAAGTATCTCACGTTCACAGAAATGTTATTTTTTATTGGATATCAGAACAGGCATTTCGAATGCATTGAACCGATTTCAAGCAACAGATAGAGGGTATACGATCATCGAAAGCGTTAGGAATAATAATTAGATGACGAGCGACAGTCGCTGCTATCTTGAGTACGGAAATTAAAAATCGATTATTAAAATTTTTTGGAAACGACTTATGTGACCTTTGCGTAACCGAGCTGTAAAATGAAAATTCGTTAAAAGCAAGTAAATTAACAATTTTTGTCCATGAGGGTACCGGTATAGGTAGCTTTGCGATACCGGCTATAGATTCAATTAGGCAATTGCAAAAGTTTACGAATAATCAGTGCGCGCGTGCGACACCTTCAAACCAGGTCAAACATAACTGCATGTCATTCGAAAATTCATGGTCGAGCCAGTCGCGAGCCAGCATTGGCTACACTTGCCCGGAACGAGAAACGGAAAGTGCAGGCTCTCTCTTACAGCGACATAAGCTTAGTATAGATATACGGAATTCGAGTACGTGGGACGTTTTGACAGGGGACTCTTATTAGCCGATACGAAAAGATTAATTATCTAAAGAGAACAGAGATAGGAATATTGAATTATATGAGATTCGAATAACAAAATATTTCTTATGTGTAACTTATGTAAATACGTGTTAGCCATCGAGGATATCATATAAAAATGTTAATTTCACATGCCATCGATATTATTGCATAATTAAACATTCTTTTAACGCGTACAATAAAAATACTATTAAGAAACTTAAAACTTTATATTACTGACATAATGAATTCTATGAAGAGTTTCAATTCATTGACGTTATAAAGACGAATTACATTTATCCTCGTCGTACCAATTAAAACCATCGTCATTCTAAGAAGAAATTATTCGCTCACGGCGACCGCTTTAATTTAAACTTACCGCGACGCTATTTCGTTACATTGCGTTTCGGGTGGTCCAATAGCGTGACTGATTCGACGTTGGTTATACTGTGTCCTTAACGCGTTAGCAAAACAATCCCACGAATTCCCATATATCGATAACTGTTACGTTAACGTTGTAAAAACGCATACGTCTGTTCTTAAAGATTCGATTGAAAATTACACTTAACAAATTCCCGATCGATCGAACCTATCACGGTCGCACGAACGGTCAATAATAAATGGGCACGGAGTAACTTTTTGTACCGAAACGATCGAACTAAGAAAAGTAAAACAGAACGCACAACGCGGCCTTGATTGTACATGCTTGGACAAGAATTGTTGGTCATGGCCGTCATTCTGTCAAAGAGAGGAAACAGAGTAAAAGGCATACCGATACTTCCTGGCAAAGTGAGTAGCGACTGCCGGGCAATTCGAGTAGATTCGAATCTCATTTTCTCCATGTTTCCAATATATGTATATATGTACACGACCTTCTGCAAGATGCATTTACGGTATTGCGATCACAGGAATAATTACGCGGTTGGTAAGAGATGTAAGAAGTTTCCATGGAGTGCATGAGAAATTTGCAATGCGAATGAGAACTTCCCCCACAGTTCGTGGAATTGTAAGATCGAGAATGTTTCGCATGACTCGCGATACGTGCCTAACGACACTCACTTAGGATTGCATATGGGATGAGAATTCGACGAGATGAAAAAACTGATTTAGTGTACCTCGCATCCTACGGCCAAATCTTACGAATTATGCACCTGGGTAATCGTCGTTTAACAACGATAAAAAGAATATTACGTACAGTTTACAATCGCATCACGAACGTAGAGATGAAAACGTGCCAGTACGAAGAATGGAGATTAAATGAAAAGGACCGTTACCCCTGCAGACCTTGTTTTTAATGGGTCTATCAAAATTTATATAACGAGGAATTAAATTACGAAATTTCATTAGGTGAAACCTCAAAGGTCGTAATTATCCCAAAAATATATTTCTACCTTGCAAATTGCATTGAAATCAAATACCTTGAGTGCTTCTCAATTATTTTCAATCGAATCATTAGAGAGTTGCCTCCTGTAAAATGCAACGGTGACATAATCAGTGACGTTAATTATTTCGATATGAATAATAATGAGATACTTGAAAACAGAGTCGTTGACGTGTTCAGTGGGGTGTAATTTTAATGAAACTGACGTGGACAGACCTGGTCTAACAGTGACAGGTGACATAAATCGAGGAGTAGAATTTTCCAAAAATTCGAAATCGATATTTTCATTAATTCATATTCAAAACACACGCCCTTGACACATTACGAATATGCGTTATCGTCAGATTTGTGAACAGATGTCGAATTGATTAAAAAAGACTAGGTCTAATATTTAATCAATATAAACCAAGCAGTCGTACCACTGATAACTGGTCGGTATGACTGATGCATCTTGTCATTGCAGTCACGCAAGGAACATCCGAAATGTGTTCAAAATAGTCATCCGTTGACTTGAAGTGTATTACAGGCCATGAAGTTCCGCAGTAACGCAAGAGAAAATAAAAAAAATTTCACGAGTAAACGATCATAAAAATTTTGAAAACGAGCCACCATCAGTCAAAGAATGAGCGAATCAGCTGAGATTACTAGAAAAAATTTTCATGACGTCTAATTTCAAGGACTCTTCCAGGCATCTAACCTTGTCGTGGTATTGATGTATGGATAGAGAGAACCGATTTGAATAACTAACAGTCTTGCGAATAATTTTTAATCGATTGCGCGAACATACCGAGACATATAGTTGCTGGGTCCATACTCGATTAGCTAGAGAATTATACAGTAGCATGCCAAAGTTTCTGTAAGAGCATCTCACCCACACGGAAATGATGAATTGTAGCGGTCGGGAAATAAAAAAAATTACACGTGGGCGCCATCTTTCGATTGGCTATAAATCGCGCGGAGCCGGTGATCGGCCTTCTGGCATTTTTCCATTTAGATTCGTCACTGTACTCACCTACGGGAGTGTTAAAAATAAAAGATGCAAAAATTCTTGTGGGAAAGGACAATGACCAAACTCAATGACATCTTTAATTATTCGATTAAGAAACGTCCGATGATTTATCCAAGATAAACAGTGACGGGAGAAACAACTCATTTAAAGAAAAAGGTAATACGTCAGAACAACTTTATAATCACGGATGGTTTATTCCAATATATTTTAAGAAAAATAAAAAATTATAATGTCCGTCACTTGCATCATCAAAATCTCCTACTAAATACGTGTAACGTATAGTAGCAATTATAGATGTCTATAAAAAAAACAATATACAGCGAATAACAAATTGTGCTGTAACGCCGGAACCGAAGAGTGATGTAACGTTAGTTTAAAAAACTAATTTTCCAACAAAATAATTTCCGACCTTTGAACATAGTAGGTGTATCGAGACATCGATACGATCTAATTATCGTTCAATGCATTTTTATAAAATAGTTTCGTAGCAGCCGATTCTATATATACCTCTATTCCATACAATTCAGTGCTGCCGAATGTGAATTCTGTCTCAGAAATAAATGTTCCAAGTGCACCGATGAATTCTCGCCCCAATAAGAGAAGCCAAGTAATTAATTTTTAATTGTCTCTTAATTCGGTTAATGGGGTATGTAGCATCGAGCGCAGATGGCCGTGTGGAATTAATAAAGGCGCCCGCGAAAGAGGCGATCTTACATATGACATTTTTTGCGAACAATGCAACGACCGTGAAATTTTTATGAATGATACAATTATGCAAAGTATATCTACGAAATGAAATTTCCACTTTATACGATTATTTTACTCGACTTTGGTACAATTTTTCCTGCTACTCAGAGGTATTACCATGATTTTCATGAATCTTGCAAAAAAAAAAATCTCTGAATTTCTCAAAGAATGAATATTTATAATGAATTCGAAAAAGAAAAACAATTTGAGAAAGCACCTTCGTTATGGCTACTCGAGCGTACAAATGGCCTCATTAGGGTTGCCGGCATTCTGCATAAGATAAATACATCCTCTAACTTCCCATTTAATAGCGACAGAGTTCAGCAGCCCATCGCGGCATTCAAAATCCGGAAGACGTAGTCGCGCCCTCCTGCATCCGGACAATGGCGCACCTCGGTTCTTACAAACGTATTATTTCGTGCAGCCATTCGTACACCGAGACGCGTCGTAACGCAGGTCGAACTCCAAACACCCAACGAAATAATTCTCTTAGATTCTAATAAGATTCGCCAGAATTTCTGGCAAGGTGGAATTAGAAGTCTCAAAATTCCCATAATCGTCCAGGGATTGAGGTCAAAAGACTACGTCAAGAAGACGTAAAGTGCACCAAGAACGGGACGAGTCGCACGAATTCTACTATACATAGATATTTGGCATAACGCACATTTTTTTTTTTTTTTCATATAAAGTACGTGTTCAAGCATATATGAATTTCACGTGGCCGGTTCGAAAGAAGCACGTGTTGGTGGTGCATCTTGGGAAAACCATGCAGAAGTCGCGTATATGGAATAATTTTCTGATTAGCTGACCTCTGCCATATGATTACGTATAGTGCAAAAAAAATGTACTCGACCTAAAGACGTAGTCACGTACCATGTATCTGGATGTCACAAAACGTATAACACGCGATTACATTATTTTTATTGCAGTTTAAAATGCATTAGTAAACACCACTACAGCACACGCAGTTTCTATTGAATCGCAGACTGAAATATGTGAATCGTTTTCAGAATGACATATGGGCGATGATATTGCTTTCTGCGATAACAATATAAAAGTGAACTAAGATTGCGAAATATTACATGTCGATCGAATTTACATGGACGCGGGAAAGTGAATTTGCAATAAAAATATGTTATTCCCAAAAAAAACGCCCATAAACATGAAGTCCACATTGTAACCGGTAAACAAGGACTTCCCCAATCTTTCTAGATGAATTTGATTGCATTCTCAGTTCCATGTCAAACATGCGCTCGGTACGCTATATTTAGAGACTAATCGAACACGGGAACAGCGGCGTATTAATACACCGTGTATAAGCATACGTCAAAGAATCTTACGTATTATGATAACTACTAACGAATGGTTACGTGAGATCTATAGAAAGGTGTTATCGATAATGAGCGATACATCGCAAACACTATAGTGATGTATGTCATAGCAAACGATACATTCACAATATAAAAAAAAAGAAGTACCATACGGATTATTGATTTTATATAATATAAATTATTTAAAAAAATTAAAATGTTTACACACTATCAAAATATGTGATAGTAGGTTACCCATCCTACAGCTGGTTTAGAAATCTATCCTGCAAGATAGATCGATAGAACCTTGATCCGCATTTACGAACGGGCGCAAATTGACGTCCAATGACATCATACGCAACGATACATCAAACAGAGAATGGAATGAGTCTTGAGACATGAGAAAGCAAAATAAATTTTCTATAGCATTTCAGTCGCGATCAGAAAAAAAAATGCAGAAATAGTATATCGGAAAGCCATGCATAAAATTGCTGGAAGAAGATTGCTTGGTGTGTCGCGAGAGAAGATGAATCGTGGGGTGGGAAAAATGAATTACGAAAAAAAAGGGGAAAATAATTTAAAAATGAAATATTCAGACAGCTATGATACCTCGTAAAAAATAATAATTCAAGAAATGAATATGTATTACTTTTCGAATTTCTCCCCGTGCACGTAAACAAGATCGATATACGCTTAACGATACCTGATACGATGTCTGCGCTGACTACAATAAAAGTACCGATGACATATAGCCGGATCGTTGTTCATGCTGGTTTCATGTCACAAATTAAACAGAATCTTCATGTAGCCAACGCTTCATTCTATCCCGGCAGTCTCATCCCCTGGGAACTTTTACTTTGGTAAACACTGAGTGCCTAGCGCTCACTGCGCTAACCCTTGCACAATCCCACACACTGGAACGGTTCAAGGTTTAAGAGAAAAAAGCACGGATATTGCAACGGTATAAAACGTCATGTCGAAATTTGAAAAAACAACGCGTTTCCGCTAGAACAGCAGTAGGTAGTTAACAATGGCTCGTGATTGGTCAACGAGCAGACTATTTTGTCTCCTAATGTCTCGTCCGAGGTAAAGCCAGACTCTTGTTACTTTCTACCAAACATGACAAGTCGCCGAGTAGCGTTCGAAGTTAACGTGAAAAATAGTCGCACGAGTGATTAAGTATATTCGCGTGGATCCTTGCGACAATAGGAAAACTTTCTTTCTTCCGAGCGACGCCGTTCCGTGTTTCCTCGAGCGTGCGTGAATTAAGTAATTGCCAATAAAAAGACCACGGGGCTGTCGCGAAATCCAAACGGAACACAGACATGCGGTCGTTCCATCGAATACGGCAACGGAGCGAATCGACGAGCGTTTAAAGACGCGACGTGGCTCACTGCGGCGGCCTGTCTCCGCTTGACTGCGGCCCGAGCGAGCCATGTTTCTTTGCGGACCTTGAGACTCCTCGGCTGAACTTCGTATGTAACTGTACAGGCTCACGTGACTACTGGCTCCCTATAGACGCACGCGGATCTCCACGTGTGACTACGCCGAGATTCATTCCCATCGGATTGACGAAATCATTGAAACTGGAACGGCTATCTGTGAATAAGATCCTGAGGAACTTTTGAGACGTCAAATTGCCCGGGCATTCTAGACGCCGTCACGATTACGCGACTAGACTCTTGCACCTTGGATACCTGAGAATAGATCGATCAGCCAACCTAAGGAAACTCCTGGTTATTATGCTCCTCGCTTCGCGACGGTTGCTTCGCATTGAAAATACAGCTACGCATTGGATGCAGTCGTTCTTTAATTCCTGTGTGAATTGTGCGTTTTATGCGTTTGGTTTATGTCGGGCATTAGCGTCAGCGCTGGATTAGTCTTGGCGTAATTATTTATCGTATTCCATTATAGTTTACTCGCTCGTATTTATTTTCTAAATTATACGTTACTTTTAAATAATTATCCTCGAAAAACGTCATGTTGCACAATATTCGATAATTCTTATCCAAACGATATTTGACATTGAATCATCGTCCTCAAAATAACACGTTATCCCTGAGGTATTGAGAAATCTCGTTTGTCTCTCAGAGAGATTTGTGATGAGTTAGAGTTAAAATATTTATACGGTTCCCGAAATAGCCTGTAGATCCGTAATCCCCAGAGGTAGCCCACTTCATATATTTTACGGGAGAAAAAGAAAGATAACAATGATCGAATGGAAAATTTTATATTTATTGGCACTGGAAGTTAGTGTTCGTAATTTCAGGACATAAAAAAAATATTCAAAGTATCCCTTAAATAAACATACACGAGCGCGCGTATGTACATATATAGTCATTAAAATTAGTATCAAAGTTTGATCAATTCAGTTTTATTGCCGCTATGCGAAAAGTAATTAAATGCACTATACAGATATCATGTATTAATTAGAAATCAATGAGGAAATGATTCCGCAGTGAAAAGTTCCGCTGAACTTTTACTTGCATTCCTAATGCAACTTTAAATTTTGACACGAGTCAATAAATTTGGTATTGACTGACTGGCAATGCGCTGCGGCATATAGAATCGAGAGGAGCGTTTCTGTAGCCAAGCACCCAGCCAACCGTTAGTTATTCCATAGTAGTGGAAACAGTTGCAGTGCCGGTGCAGTTCTGATGCAGCAAGTCTACCAGGATAGCAGTCGTGTTAGGAAGTACGCCTGCGCGCGATGCAACGATGCACCCAACCGAATGCACGGTGAATTCCAGTGTGCGAATGAAGGTTGCATTTAACGAAGTCATCATGCAAAACGCATTGGAAATTAATAAGAATATCCATGCAAATCCAGAGCAAAAAATTGCGACGTAAACTAAAAAAAAATGAAATCGAAATGAATTCGCGATAAATAATTATAATTCGAGAAAAACCTTTGTACTCCTAAAATTGACAAATATCTTCTGCACTCAGACTTTCGTAACTGTAAGTGACAGGAGGAGACGGGGAGGATAAAACAGGCAAATTATCAGTTACGTAAAACTTGCACTTAGCTGTCCAGTTCGCATTTCGCTCATAATTAACTTTTGTGCGGATAACGGAAGATTGTACGAACCTACGAAAGAACATATTGTTCTTTAAGAAACTAATATTCTCACGGCGAGAAGAACCGTCATTTTCATAAAATAACTGTTAACCACGTCCGCTGGCGTACAGATGAGGCCAAGTAAATCTAAAAAGTTTATCTTTAAGGATATAAATAATTCAAGTACTCAGAATATTAATAATCGAAATACAATAACAATGAAATAATTAACATTTAATCAAATTGCGTGATGAAAAACAAGCTTTTTCTCATAACATTCAAAATCGTGCAATTTCCCCATAGTAACTAGCAATTACCAAGTTGAAGGAAAAATAATGAAAAAAAATTCTGTATTTTTACACATTCATTTCACGAAAATGTTGCGACTCATTTATCTTTTCGTTCGTCTTTCCGCCAATCTCTTTTCTTTCTTTCTTGCTTTCTTTATACTAAACAGCGTGGACCTCCAGGATCATTAGCTGTCAAGAGGAATCTCGAATAACAAATTTTCTCTGATGTTTAATCATCCGACAGGTTTCCCGTATCACGGTAATCCATCCATTACGTAATTGCCAATATAGGGCCGTACTGTAATCTAGTATGATATAATAGTATAGATCGACTTTTTTTGTAGAAATCGAACTGATATCAAAGACACCGTCCTTTTGGCCATTCTAGGTTTCTCAGTGCCTACATCCATCTGTAACTGTGCAGAGTTATAGGTATACATAGGCAGCTAAGCAGACAAGTATAGCATAGGCTACACGACGCAACTTTCTCTAGCAACGTTAGAAGACTGAGCACTCCTCCTTTTTTCGAAACGCCATTACGCAATGACCAAGAAGCATTAATTGTTTGGCAAACGCCACTGATTCCATTCCAAAGCAAAAGTATAGAGAAACACTCGGTTACAATAGTTACATATAGTTATTCCTAAATAAAGTAATATTTTACTAAAAAATAAAAAAATCCAAAAAGCAATTCCAGCAGCTAAACTCGTCAAAATTCAATAAAAATATCCAACGATCCGAGTAAATTGAATTTCATGTATTTTTTAACCAAATATAACGAATTTAAAAACAGCTTACAGTCACTGTAATTTAAAAAAACTCGTTGCTGTCACTCTTATTAAATTCACCTATTTTTAAATTGGTCTATCGATCCTTCCAAGTACGTATACAATACTACAGATCGACGAACCTTAAGAGTTTTGTCATAGATTCAAAATCCTTATTGCGTCATCGAATCCACAATGGAGAATGTCAATTAAATTATTTCAATCCTTTGTCATGTATGTACACTATCCCGCATATCGTCAAATCAGTTTATATTCTTCACGTCATCTCGATTAAATCTACCATCACAATGGCCAAGAGGCTGGTTACGCCAGTATCACTTGAGGCCTCCTCGTGACGTCATCGCCGATTTTTATTCCTTTTTCATTTCGCACACTCTGTCGCATCAATTCTCAATCACGATAAATAAAGAATAACTGTACGAGTTGACGATTACTATCTGAAGACGATTTACTGAACTCATCCCGATTTTTAACGATACTGATTCACGTCCAAATGCCCAAGTTCGTTGCCAATTCTCTTGGCGTAGCTCCAAACCGATTTCTTCGATGGGTCGCGTCACCGTTATTCGTTCGCGAAATATAACGCTTTAACGGCCCGAGGAACTTTTCACGAATATACGTACTTGAAGCTTGCGTCCTATAGCTTTACCGTTAATCCAGAATGGCCGTGATTTATGAACGTCGGTAACACGAGAGCGACTTTGCGATTTACAGATAAGCCAGACGAGAAGTTTAAGTTGAGAAGATCAACGAGTAAAATCATTGTCGCTTTTTTAATAACATCGAAAACGATCTACGAACGGTAACTCATAAGTTTGAATCCAGGGTCAGATATATGAATAAGTAGACGTCGTCCATTGTTAATTTAAAAATTTAATCGCTTTCATGAAAATTCGAAATTAACGTCAAACTTTTTATTTCAATTTTTTCCACATACTCTCCTCTCACTCATGCCCATCTATCCGCTATCCAATGATTGATCTTTGGATTCAGCTCTGATACGAGCTCAGGACGTTAGATGCGTTAAACCGCACGTATATTTTCATACCTCGTACGGCGACTGCTTTGCGGTATCCGAGACGACATGTTTTGCAAACAGAGACGCGCGTTATTTAAACGTGAGATTATCTCATTCATACACGGTGCAACGACACGTAATGTCGCACGATCCTGCTCGAGGTTTGGATACAAGATTCTTCCGCATTGCCGTGGTAACTGAATAACACTGTGAAACATAATCGCTAGATATTGTCTCGTGGTGCAACGTTGTTTTATCACGTTTTATGGATACTCGTTGAGTTTTAGTTGAAACGAGCAAGAACGAAACTCTAGGATTTTATCGGATGGAGTGTAGTATAAAACACGTTTGTCATAAAGTTTGCTTGATTGAACGAAGAGGTTATGTCGCGTAGTCTATTAAAATACGTGACGTATGAAATAATGCAATTGTAATCCGCTCGACTGGGAATTTTGTTAATTCCGGAGCTGATCGTCATGAGAACGTATTCGTCTTTCGTGCACGATGAAATTCTCATTATACAAAACAACGAAATTGTGTCTGGAATGATTATCAAACGCTAAGTATGCGGAAGACGGGAATGAAGGTTAAAGGAAGGAGTGTCTCTGACACGACGGGGATCAGCTGATTTCTTTGATTGCGTAATGGTCGGCTTTGATGTTGAGCGTCGTCGTTTGAAAATGATTGTGGATGAAATAACAGTAGGAGATGGTAACGACCCGGACAGGCCTTAAGGGCGATGAAGTGAAAAATTAATAATGAGTTTATTCAATCCTAGTAATGAAAGTCAATAGCAGATTGCTTGATTAAACAATTTTTATTGAAAAATCGTTTCTGTGGTATTAATGTGAATAGTAACAAACACGATTAGTGTGTTACCAACATGACTAGTTGCAAATGCCATTAACAGAGTGAGTTTATTATAATTTACTATAGTTACCGGGGTTCGTGTAATGGTAGTATAGAGATGTCAGAGTAATCAAGGATTCTCAGTAAGTGACGTAATCATGAAATTAAATAATTTGAAGCTGAACTACTTGGGTCTTAAGTAAGTTCAATTATTCAATATTCAGAAGAGACACTGGATAGTTTCTCAAAAATAAATATTTAGGATGCGCACTTAAAGACCGAATAGCGACAAAAATTTTTTAAACAAAGTGCACAACTGTAAGGACTAGAGTTCTCTTTGGTAATTTAGTCGAATTGCAAAATATTTATACAAAATTCGTATAGCACATACATACGTGTTGATGTATCAAGAACTCAAATGCAAATAAAGAAACGTGTCGTAAGATTCGAAGCACAGAATAGATTTACGCATTTTATACGCCTTTCGTACTTACGACAATGGGCTGTCTAAATAAGTAATGTCCAAGAGTTACGCGGAAGCGAAGTAGTGGTGGGCTCATTCATGGGAGTACCGTCGCTACATACGAGACCGCCGTTGTCCGCATCCCTTCGCTAGACACGCGAGACTCTTGAAAAATCGATTCCGTTCTGAATTGTTTACGAGCCGAAGAAAGACCGTTGTCGTACGCGGGATGATCACTGGCCACGTCCCTTATGCACGCAACGTAGAAAGAGAAGCATACAACCAGTAATAACAAAAGCCGCAAAGAATCTTGAGGTGAGTATAACAAACTAGCGCCGCGGCGCGGCGTTTCTCGGAAGTAAATAACCAGACGAAATCGCCAATCAAAATGGTACACAGTTAATTAACCAATTCGTACGATCCGATCATTTCTGAGTAATTCATGACTCTTTCGTATCTCTCACAAAGTCCTTTATTTCTGACTCTTACAAAAACGACATCGTTATTGCGCTATTATGGAACGAACGCAGCGCCACTGAGGGAGGTACTCCTCATTCGCAGAACGAAGCTCGATCCGCCTCGTGGGATCGATCTAATTGGCTTGGAATTATTTTTGCGAAAGTGGATATCGCTCCGGTCAGTCCCGCAGCAATCATTTTGCCCACGCTAAAGGCTTGTTCTCACACGAACGACCTAGGAGAGTTAGGAGAGCAGGAGTAGACCGTTAACGACGTTAAAATGCTACAGAGGCATTGCCAATGTGAATTCATAAGTTTCCCACGAGCGATCAAAATGACGCTAACCCGACAGAATCCAGCACAGAGTGATCCATCGATATTAGATATTTTCGTTTAAAATCTTTATCAACAAAATAGAAGATCGATGATTGTTACAAACAATAAATTAAGAAGATGCAATGGATGTAACGTAACTGTTCTCGCACGAATTAATTGCCCAGCGCAATTCGATTACGTCGCTAATTCGACGTCCAATCATATGTAGGTATGCACACAGTATGTCCATATGCAAATAGGATCAATGCAATTTCCCTATTCGT
This sequence comes from Trachelus tabidus, assembly GCA_030142655.1. Lineage (NCBI taxonomy): Eukaryota > Metazoa > Arthropoda > Insecta > Hymenoptera > Cephidae > Trachelus > Trachelus tabidus. The sequence continues at coordinate 1,854,109 of JARQTI010000723.1, forward strand.
AGACGAGTTACGAATCGAAGAGTAATTACATCATCTGTACCAACTAGAGATTTTCATTGGATATAATTGGTGGAATAATTACGATCGATTGGTACTCGTGATTGTCCAGCGTGGCGATTCGTATGCTGATAAAGTAACGAATTCGCGACAACGCGACGATCGCTACGAAGGATATCTCGTTGCATCGCGGTAACCTTGAAAAGTGCAACCGGATAGTACGAGTGCGGCAAGGTTATCGCGTAAAGAAATCCGAACGGTTTCGATAATAATTAAACTAAACGATTGGCTGTTTCACAGTCTTACAATTAACGATAATAAAATCTAAGTGATATACAGCTGATATTGACGCTAGAAAACAACCTTCTCCCTATGCAAAAATATACAGTCGGCATAGAGAGGAGGCTGAAGGTAAACGCGAAGAAGTGGATGTTGAAGTGGAAAACTGAAAGCATCGGCAGGAAGTGCAGCGATGTGCAGCGAGCGTTCCACCCTGCATTCAATGACGTACAGAATGATTCGATAGCTCGAGCGAACGACATAGCGCTTGCGGTGTACACTTAATATATCTGTATAGATCGATAGCCTAAAGTGCACCTTACAAAATATGCATAAAAGATGCAGCGCCAGTGGCACGCAGACTTCGTTCGAATGACAGATACGTATCGTAAGGAATGTATTGGATTTCTGAATTTGCGATAAGACGCCGATACAGCTTAGGAATTTTGAGAATCTGGCTTGCTAGGCATAAACTTTTAAAAATTAACCATAGTGGCGAATATCAATTTCGCGTGGTAGTAGCCTTTCAAAATTTGCGAAACCACGATATTCACCCAACCGCCTATTGAATTCGCGAAAGCAATTAATTCCCGAAGCGAAACGGTGTAATCCACTAATGGTTGGATTACGCGATTCTCGTGGCGAACAGCAGAGATCCCGGTTGTCGAGGCAAAGAAATATACAATAGATAATAATCGTCGCATCTTCGGTTGAAATTCACAAGCACAAACGAAATTACGGTAATCCGATATACCGATAAGCGTAATTTCGAAATGAGACGGTTCTTAATTCCCTTATGTCGTCATCATCAAGATGCTAATTGCCAACGTCTTCCGAGCAATAATCAGTCTTGTCGAGCACAGCAAAATTACGAAATCGCTTAGCTTCACAGTTCACCAAGAATGGTCGAAGCATCTAGGTCAAGATCCTATTCCGTAATGATATACATATGTACCTACTCATAACCGAAACAGTAGGAAACGTTCATTTTACGTGGCTTTATGAATTACTTTATAATTCATTCGTAAAAGAGCATCCCCCCTGTTGAACGGTTCGTTGACCCTCCTCAAACAATTAGACTACCTCACAGTCAAAGTCCAACTATACTCCTTTATATTTAACCAAAGCACATTTTTTTTCATCGAGCCAATAAATAAAAGCTGTACGCATTTAATAATATTTCCTCTTCTTTTAATTTCCCAGGATTAAAAGTTAACCTCAACTTTCGGATCCCAGAGGTCTAAACAGTTCAACGGTTTCCCCAAGGCTCATACTTCTCAAGTTAGTCACCGCGCATCTCGTGTTTCAGCCAATGCGTTCAAACCTAATGCCGAGTACACGTATGCATGCACGGCTATAATATATCGCTAGCCATTCATGGGCAGGTGTGTGAATACCCTGTGGACTCTGATTCCGCGTAGGAAGGTAAACCGGAGCCACGGACTCTGACCACTGCTTCATGAGAACGAGGGGGGGCCAGGCCCTTTCGTTATTCGTCACTCCTCACGAGTCTTCGATCGCTCGTGCGTGCAGTTCAATGCGTAGGAGCGGTCGTTCGTTGCAAGAGCGGCTTATGGGTAGCTGAATATAGTCGAGTAGGTGGATTGGGCGTGTGCGCATGCGTCCACGCTTCTCGCCTGACTCTCATGGAAATCACCGTGAAAGCCTTCAAGAGAGACAATATCGCTATCCATTCTCTTTTCATGTATGTACCGAGAAAACGGTAATGAATCACGTTCCATACAAACTCGCCTGTTTTCATGTATGACTTTTGCGCGTGGAAGAATTAACGAAGACGAACGAAATTATTGTTATTATTCTTGCAGAGTCAGAACAGCCGCGAAACGAAATTGAGGTTATGTACAATGGGCAGAGTACGTGGAAGGAATATTGGGATTGTGAAGAAAATAAAGATGGCTGCAGTTTTATGGGCCGGGATAGATGATTTCTTGAATGGCGGAACGACCTGGAAAAATTGATCTGGAACGATACCGGAGTTAACTGTTCTGTGTATCCTTATGCTGCTTTGGATGCAGTCCTGATGCGGATGCAGCCGGCACCCACCGTACGAATTGTCGCTTTCGCGAGAATCCACCTGCAGGTACAGACGGTCGATTAACAGTTAGTTCAGGACTGTTGAATGTTGTTGGTTTTATGTTCATAGAAGCAGGGAATTGCTACGTCGTGCAACGGTTCGCGTTTACCGTAAAAGGAATCGCGCAGCTGTTTTACGAACTAGGATGACGCCGTCATGTGAGAGAGTCTGATGGAAGTATATAACCTCTCTTTTCGTGACGCGTTAAGGAACCGTTTCGTTTCACGAAAGAGTTTTGAGGTTTAATTTATCGTGATGTGCTGTTTATTGGGGTTGAAGAGTTAAACTTTATTCAGCTTTACGCTCAGGGTTACATCAATTAATTAACCCTTTCGAACCTAGTTGTTTCAACGTGAAACCACAACACCTCGTTCCTTTGCTCGTACAACCCCATGTCAAAGTTTTTTAAGCAGTAAAATATATATGGTCCGAGTGCGTCGTATTTTTGGTACAATTATTTTTTAATCTCTATTTAGAACTTTCGAGGGTATCCTAAGACGATGAGAATGATGGAGCAAAATTGTTGGTAAGGCAGCAACGAGTAATTATAGAAATTACATGCGGATGCGCCAAGGAAATATTTCCTACTGGCTCGGGCATCTAGCGCAACCAGTGCAGCTGGTGCAGCCAAACGATTCAACGACAGCCGACGTGATTGCATCGCACGGAAATACCAAAGCAAAGTTCCCCGCGACGATCAGACAGTAATTGCTCCCGAGCTGTCTGATTTCTTCGAATATTAAAGAAACGCATCCACGCAATCTCAAACCCTTCCTGTGGGGTCGTAAGGTCGGGTGAACGATCGGAGAAAACCGGTACGGATTGCAGGGACTGTACTATCCGCCTTCAGGGCAGTAATTGCTTTCGCAACGTTCGGCCATTCTCGAAATGTTCTTCGCGAAATCTTCTTCCTTTATTTGGTATCATTAAGACGGAGATGATAGTTCATTGCACTTCCAGTAATACATTGATAACAGAAAATGAAAAGGTTCCGCGCTGTAAAATTCTATTATTATCTTGAAAACATTTTTTTTTTAATATTTCGAACTGTATATGCTAAATCAAGCGAGTATACAATTTCTGGCGAACTATGTATTTTCTCGAGATGATCACGAAGGAGCAATGGCAGAACCGAGAAAATTCAATTACCACGGTTAAATCGGCATAGCAATTCTACCTGCAATCACGTAGAAGTCTCTCGATACGATATTACCTATACTATGTCTTTACCAATCATTCAACAACATTTACGAGAGTCAAGTCACATTACGAGCAATTAAAATCGAAGCAAGGTTAATAATAAGTTATCGATCCGATTAATCACAATGTAATTAATCTATCATCGGCAAAGAGAAATTGTTTCTGCATTCGAAGTGATTTTGAAAAATTTCAAGGGAAAGTATTCCCACACCGGATACCACCAACCTGGTACCAGTTTTCCACGTATGTGATATTGAACCACGATCAAGCCGTATCAATCTAGAGAAATGAGAGTTCCAGATGCTGTTACTGATACTGATATTTGCAAGATAGTGGAAAAATTTTGCAAAAATTTCAAGTGAAAGCGTCTCCCACTAAATTACATTCCATTTGCAACCTCCTTTGGATGGTACTGTTGGGTATACATTATCTAGAGATATACAAGTTCCATTCATAAAAAAAATAGGTAGACACGTAAAAGTGATTCTACGTAATGTCATTAGTAAATACCGGTATGACATCTGTGCCAAAACAATGTAACGCAGAGTCAATCGAAATGACAGCTGTCAGTGACAGGTGAAAAGTGCAACGGACTGATTCCGATAATGTTTGTGAAGGAAACCCGAAGTTCCCACGGTACCCGGTGCAATGGGCGTATTAAAATGTCGTGTTGTTTGCCATTATTATTTTCATGACTAATCAAGGGCTGTATAGGAAGGCGAACGTTATTTTAAAAATTCCGTAAAAGGTATAAGCAGCTTTGAAAATAGCATTGGTATACGGTGAGGCGACCGCCATTCGTAAAAGCTTTGTCATGACCAAGCCCGCCACTGGCCTTAGTTCGTGGCATTAGAATGCCTCGTTTCCGTCACTTGGCCTCTCCAACCTGGAAAATAATCAATAAGAGTAAACTGTACAGTACTATCACGTGTGTCGCACGTTAATGTCAGAATCGTAGCCACTATTAGACCTAATGCGCAGTAGAAACCTTGAAAGAAAAAATCACAATGACATCCCGCATTGGCGATCACTCTTGTTTTACCGAAAGTTGCATTATTCTAACCTCCAGTACGAGAAGAAAATACCAGGATAAAATGTGAGTTAATTCTCACTGAAACGAAGCAAGACTAACAATTAGTTTCCCTTTGACAAACGTGCGAATCGTTCAGCAGATGCCTATAAGAAGTTCACCGTCAGGATCATGAACCCCGTGTAAAAAAGTTTTTGGTATTAAAATTAAAAAAAAAACAAACAACAATGTCAGAAAAATTTCTTCAATAGTACTAAACGGTAGCCTTCAGGTTGAAAAAAAAGTGTGACAATCTCTAGACCGACATGAGGTGGCTGCGAGGATTCTGGTGCTCTCTCAAGCTCCATTAACAGCCCCAGAAAAGTAAGGAGTGCTGGAGAACGAGAACCCAGACGGCTCCACCTCGGCTGTTTGTGGCCAAGACTCATAGAAAAACAGGAGACAGTCGTCTCGGTCAGGAAGCACGGGACATGCTGGGGTCTCGCGTTGCAGCCACTTTGACCACTTGGTCAGTGCAACAGTACTGATGAATCACGAAGAATCTTTCGGTCCCACTCTGCCTGGCAAAGTCAGGCACACGTTAGACGAGAAACGAAAAGGTAAAGTTACGTCGGCACTTGGCGGGATGATACGAAGTGAAAATAAAATTTAAAAAAATATACAACAAGTGCTTATCCGACATTCCGGTCTCATAGAAGCCGGTCGGCTCCTCTCCTTATAATGGCAGAGGGAATGACCGGTGCGTAACTATCCGAATAAGCAGTACTAGGCTTTCAGTGATTCTCAACTTGGACCACGATAATCGTCACGGCCGACATCCTCTGGGATTTCTTCAGACTTTCTCAGCCGGTCATCCGACGATTCTCAGACGCAACGGAAAGGCTTGGAATATAATGTAATAAAAAAATTTCGACATTGCCTTCAATTACACAGTTGATCGGTGGTGCGTCCGTTACGCACTGGGACTCGTCCAGATAACCACTCGGCAATAGTATACCCTTTGCCTTTACACGCGAAAAAAAAAATAAAAAAACTTTTTTCCCGACGAATTCATAAATTTCGCGTTACGCTCCGGATGTCAATCGGATTCACCTGAGATGCTGTGATGAGTTGCATCCTCAACCATAGGGTCGATCGGCCAGCGAGTCAATGTCGCTTTCCAATGATCGAAAGGTTCAGGTGCAAGTTCAATCGTCACTTATTATCGTAACCATTCGTAAAGCCCAGCTAACTATTATGACTTCGTACTCACAACAGTGAAAGTTGCTGAACGGCGAAACAAAATTATAGGTTAGGTCGCCACTATTTTTGCACCGCTCCTACGTGTGACATTGTAATTCCGATAAACTCGTATGTTACCTGGACTGTTTTTTTTATTGATTTATTTGCCGTCTAAAGAATTGGGTTGCGACGTGACCAGGGTGACGATTTAAAAAAAATTAAATTTCGTACGAAGAATCGAGAAATAAAGCCAAAAAATGTACTTGGGGCGGACGGAAGTAAAGAAATTATTGACGATATGAGATAAACGATAATATCTTATCTATAACTATTAATCCTCCATACATGGGGATTAACTGAAGTTAGTCATCGCGACGCATCTATCTCTCCATCTAGTTCTAGGTTATGTTGCAGAACCACTGACTTATGTCAGCGACCGTCTTGTAACATTTTACAGTGGAACCTGTCAGTCAGCTTGTACGGGAATTATAGAGGAATCACCCTCGGATATTACGAAGTTATATTTATCCTGGTTCTTCGTGACGATATAAAGCGTACGATTCAAATCCTAGTTAACTCATTGGAGTAACGAAGTGAAATGAGTAACAGGCACGAGTGGCAGTTTGTTTATTTGAATTTGAGCGGGAAAATGATTGTTATTGAAATCCTTGACTATTCTATTAATTATATTATTTTTATCAATTAGATGATTCTCATTTAACCGATGACATTTTGGGAAACAATACGTATCTCGATCCAATGATGACAGTCAATACGTTGTCGTGAAATCTTCGACACTTTCCACGTAAACTGTACATCCAGAAGTAGGATAATAATTAACCACTACAAATATATAATTGTTGAGAACGAAGGTACACGAGCTCAGAAAAGTTATTACGAATCCTAAGAACTTATGTAGCGTCCGTTTATTTACTTTCTGATAATCATTTCCGTGAAACTCACTATCAGTAATCAAGGCGGTTGTCGGTTAGTATTGCTGAAATCCACACAAAAATTATGATTCATTCCACGATACAAGTAAACTTTCAGTCTATTAAGTTATTAAACTATAGATGATTTCCACATTACTGAAAAAAAGAAAAATGATTTCTTTATGTAAAATCAAAGAAAATATGACACCAGAATAAAATATACCATCGATATAAATGCGAATAAATTGTTCGCAGTATAAAATTGAAATTTGAAAATTGAAACCATTACTTGTAAATTATGCAATTTTCGAAATAGCACTTTTCACACTGTGATACAAAGTTTGAAAAGTTATCCGCGAGGTAACAAGATATTCTTCCTTTATCCAAAGTTCCTTCAAACTGTAAGCCAAGTCAAGTATCCAATGTCCTCGTTTCTCGACTCTAAACAAAACTCGATCCGTACGAGACGCGTTCGACCTCTCGAACGAATCCCTCGACGTGAATAAAGAAAAGCATCGATATCTTCTGATCGAAAAAAGCACAAGAGCTCAGCTGTCCAGACTATCGTTTCGCAGATCTCGAGCAGTGTAAAACCACGGTTTCTCAAGCTGCCCACGAAGTGTATCGTGTTGCGTAAAAGGAGAGTCAATGCGTGCCGGCTGAAGCCGAAAGGATGTTCACGAGCAGCAATATGACCAGGAGGTTCTTTAGCTATACCCATTTCCGCTGGGTTATGTAGCAACAAAACTAATTGGAACCAGTCGGAAAGTGTTTTACTGCAAATTAAAAAACCACCAAATTGATCTTCTTGCGCTGTCTATTCGTCATGTGTATCGAGAACCACGAAAACGTCTATGACATTTCAAGAGCTTGAAATCCGCATGAAAATCGAGACTGAAGGAGTGCTGAACTTTCCAGTGAGAACCTCTCGACTGTTAATGCGAGACAAAAGAATTCCTCGTGCGTCGAAAACGAACACGCAGCAATCGTATCGAATACTAGTTGGCCACCGTTCGCCACGATCGACCTCGATTTCTTACGTGGTGCCTATGTGCCTATCACGATTCACTGCTGTATGCTAGGAATAAATATAAAAAAAATACCCTGTCCATACTGAACCGATCAACGATGAATGTCGTTGATTTTCGGTGGAAGGATAGCATGACTTATCGAAGGAATATTATGCTCTGATTGTGAAATTAATTCGAGCGAAACTTTGGAATAATTTTGTGGAGGTTAGTTCAAAATCGACGATTACTTTAATTATGTTAACTGTATCTGATTTACGTTAACTCGTGAGCAGGTAACTATTACGTGCGAGACGAATGATCAACCGTAGCATCAAATGGATAATTACAAGTGGGTAAAGGCAAATGGGACAACGTGCTTAAACGAATAGAATTTTTCACGGCAACGTATGAATCTGTACAACGGATACAATTTGGACTGTTACAGTTATTCTACGTACGAGAAGTGTATATAGCGTTTTCATGCAGAAGGTATGTAGGTGGTCGTACTCACGATTGAGCTTAATATTTTCTTATATATTACTGTGCTATTAATATTTTCATTATCAATTGTGCCCAATATACATAGATTCGTTAGAGAATCGGCCACTGTACTAACAGGTGTTTGAATATCGGTTCGATCACTGTGTTGGATATCGAAAAGTCCCTGTAGAGAGCGTAAAAAGTGAAGAAACCTTTTGAATCGAGCCAACTAGATGATGCACGCATACATATAAATGTAAAAAGTAAATATGATCACAGACCTCCTGGATGAGCCGTTGGCGTGTTGCGGTGTGGTGGTAGCACTGGAAGCAGGGCTGGTTCCCGTGGGCGAACCCGAAGAACTGGAACACGTTGTGTCACTAACGGTAGCCCTGGAGACGCTGCTCCGTCTAGAGCCTTGACTCCTGCCTCTCGATCTACTCGTAGGACGTCTTCCTCTTCTGGGCGAAGCTACGGATCCATTGCCAACATTCCTGGACGGCGCTGGAGCACTTGAGGGCCTTAACGGAACGGAAGTCCCATTGGTTTGAGCGGCCAGGATCTCCGGAGCTATCAAGGCTATGTCCGGCAGAGAGTTCGGCGCAGAAATCGTCAAGGCGGTATCCTCAAAGTTTGTCGTTCTGTCGTCCCTCTCGGCCTCTGGGAGTCGCAGGTGCCGAAGACGTCGCATCGACGCGCGAACCCAGGAATTACCGTTCGAAGCACCGCTATTGTAATTGCTATTATTCGCGCTGTTCACATTCGTCGACGTCGTCGTCGTCATCGACAAGGACGCCGGTGGTCCTGGCGAACCACTCGGTAAGGACTTTCCCGTCGCGGCGACGGACATCGCGACACTGCGATTCGAGTCGCCGGCGCGAACTGTCGCGTCGCGCATGCGGCGAGCCTCGGTAGCGGACATGGTGGTGGGGTCGCCTTCCTGCCCCTCTTCTTCGTCTTCGTTCTCCTCTTCTTCCTCCTCGTTCTCGGCCATCCGGGAGTCCGTCGAACACTCCACTTCCTCTACCCATGACCAATCCACTTCGGAGCACTCGGAAGAGTAGTCTGATGACGTTTCCGGAAGTCTGTGACAAATATGTGCCATTTCAACAATTGGGACTCAACTGGACTTCGCATTCGATAAAAGTCCCATATACAGTTATACAAGACATACAGAATTTTCTAGAGAACAATGAAGTCACGTGTATGTCATCTGAGAAGAATTAATTTTTTTTATCTCTCCTGACTGTTACTTTAGTGCTTTTCAACGTATGCATATGATGTTTCGTATTTGGGGGGAAGTCAGGACTTTCATGGCGAACTCGGGGAAAGCGTCCCAGTTCGCTCAGGTCTTATAGGGCTCTGTCTTTTTCCGCGTGATGATCAGGGATCTTCGTTGTAGTTCCGCGCATTGTCTTCGACGGGCATCGACGAAAGGAAAAGGTAATTTATGTAAACTACTTGGGAGAGAACGAGGGAGACTTTAACGCACGATTGTTGGTACCTTGACTTCTATTAGCTCAAAAGTGAGAATGAGTGCTCGTCGAGATTAAAATTCGCGCGGAGAACGAAAATTTTAAGGAAATTGTTGTAAAAGTTTTTCGAAGTAAGGAGGGTTACATGGAAATCCTGAGGACGAGGGTGTTTTTTGGAAATTTAAATAAATTTTCAATTTATCCGTAAGCGCCAGAGCGATTCTCGTTAATTCATTTAGACAAGCCTATGTATACACAGTGACACGTGCTTTTGAGAAAAACTTCACGGATGCTCATTAGTACTAATCTGTTGTCCAAATCATGATATAACAATGGTGATCATTTTGTTTCCAGTAAACTCACAAAGAATTTCATTACTCAACTGCGCGAAACTACAAAAAATTAATGAAACATATAACACGGAAAAATCACGCAAAACGATTTTTTTTAACAGCCTATAGGATTATTTAGGAATTTCAGTAAGATCATGCAGGTCACGCGTGTCATTAGGATAAGTGAAATAATCATAAGATCTACAGTCATTCTTTTCTTTATAATAAAACCTGAGCCACGTGCCAAATTGAGGACGCGTGTAAGTCTTCCGGTGCGAGAATGCATGCTAGCTCGCGTTCCTACCACCTTACTTCCGGTCGAGGTTGGCTAGACAAAAATGCCTTAACGCTCACCACCACGTGCTACCCGTCTAGTATTTCCTCTATGTTTATGGGGTTCCGTAGGTCAGTGCACCCCCTGCGTCCGGTGGCTCAACCACGTTGGAATCAGAAAAATAAAACAGCTGCGTTTCACCCCTTTTAGCTATTATCCACGTTCCACCTCCATTTCCCACAATGAGCGCCATTAGCACAGACGCTCAATAACAGACCCGCATCCGTCATTAAAAAAAAAAGAAATATCCATGACTAAGTGTACGGATGTCAAAAAAGTGTTGTAGAAAAAAAAGACCCCCCTGAAATAGCACGCACGCATGCCTTTTACGTGTCAATGTCTGACTAGCAACTATATTTACCTACTACAGCTGTAATATGATTAAATTCAGGTTTTTTATACGAATAATTCATTTATTGATTAATGCTAAATTACGTCAAATAATTTTGACACACTGACCAAAATTTGGATTTCATTATATCACGCGTTTATGCACTGGCGTTATGGGACTATGTCCTATGTATTTTTGCACGCTGATCATGAATCTGACGTTGATTTTGCTATAGTGAATTAAAATGAGCCGATCAAACCCATGGGATAATCAAGAATTACCAGTGATTCCGAATTATAAGGCCCTTTTCACTTTATGTCCAACAGATGCCGAAAAAAAAAAGAAGAACGGGTTGATCCATATTTTTTACTTGTCCCATACCGTGTCCTATGCATTTACACGGTCCTATCACGTAATCGGTAAAGTTTCATCATACAAGCGTAACTGCGTTATGAGCTGTCTTTAGAAATGCGTAATGTGACCGACTCGGGTGACAACTCTCACTTTTATTGTGCGCGACTCGTTTTCAACGAATCAACTAAGCACAGCTCGACTGGTCGGGATGCAATCGACCAGCGCAGCTTCCATCTTCGTAGCGGTCCACCGAGAGGCTTTTCGTTTTGTGGTTTGATGAGTAATAGGAGTTTTTGGAGATTTCCGGATATTTGTACAGTGATACTCGTGTGAACGACTGTGTAGATTCTCGAGAGCAGAGTGATTTAAGAAAATTTAGAATAATAGAATGACAAGTGCAGAAGCTCGGATTAATAAATAATTTTTGCAATTATTACAGCAATAAATTCAATGATGTACAAGGAAGTTGAAAACAGAGTGTAAAGGAAATTAATTTGAAAACAGAGTGTAAAGAAATTGACTAATTGACAGTGCTCTGATAATTGGACGGCACTTTGATTATTGACAATTAAAAAGTTTCATACCGATAGTTAACATAATTTTTTATGTTTACATTATTGAGAGTAATCGAAATTCAATTATATGCGAGCATCACATTTTACAGAATGATGCGAATCGCTTTCATGATTCGCAATGATTTCAATGACATCTGACAGCGATGCTTTTTATGTCGAAATCGTAAATGACAATTTACGCTTTCACGAAACACCAATGCATTACGAGCATACTTTTCATCTGATATGATAAAGCACGATCCATTACACATGTTATGGTATAAGACATTTAAAATAATTTAAATCAATGTCCTGATAGACTTAGTATGGAAGTATAATTTTCATTAATTCATCAAAACATCTGCATCGTTAACAAGCACAATTAATTTATTCTTACTTGATTAAGAATGGGGAATTTCCGACAGTTTTTAAAATTTCCTCGTAATCCCATGACATTTGGACATTCTCAATAAATTTAACTAGTATTACCTGACCTATTTTCACCTGAAAGCCATCGTCAATTCTAATTAGAGTAATTTCGCTATGTCATTGTACTGATATTTAGTGACCGCCAGTCTCAATTAGACATTTAATGATAGCTCCCATTAGACTGACCAGTTGTTACGAGACTCATATGTCACACGATGACAGGTAAGTCGCGCGTATAAATTTCAAAGTATACATTCGTAAAAGAAAGTTAAATAAAACTATGTCTCAAATATGTTGCAATCGAGTTTCAATGAAAATTACGTATTCGCCATCATTGCCATTGTCAATCGAACAATGCTTAATAAATAAAAAATCTACGAAACGTCAGTTCAAAAAATCTCAATCTAGTTCTAAAAAGCTGATCAAAGTCAGTTTCGAATCGCATGGCTTTGAAAAAAACAATGATTCGAGAAAACATCACTGCATAAAAGAAAAACCTTGAATCAAGGAAACTATCACAACATTTGATACTCACCCAATGGACAATGACGATCGTCGCTGACCGGTTCCGTCTGATGTAGAAGGTCTGCAAATATATTCCACGTCCACACTGATCGATCTCCCGAATTTCCCAACCTCGCCATTTCCATGCCTGACACTTTCGCTCCACGATTTCCGCTGGAATCTCTGCTGCGATCTTCTGCACGGGTTCTCCCTGGAATGCGCCAGGATATTTGCAGACTCCTCGTCCCGCGTCCTAACGATATCAAACGCGCACGTGATAGGCGGAGGCATTAACGGTTTCTTGGCAACATGGCCGTCATCACAATTTACTGATAACGGCCTGATGTTTCTTGATGACCGACACAAGGTAGATTTTGAATCAGGCGAAGCTTCAAACGCTGGATTCTCAATATCCAGATGAACATCGTCATCTTGAGTGATACGGGTACGATCATTTGCATCGAGATAGCGACTGGTCCTTTCAGCCTCCCTAACCTCTTCTAAGCTATTCGACGGGTCCTCAATGAAGCATATCGGCTCCAGTGGATAAAACGTTTCTTCGTCCATAGCCAATTCCAAGGACTTCAAAGAAGAAAAGGCTTCGTCATCCATCAATGGTCCATCCGACGAGATGGACTCGTCGAGACGACTTCCGTCTTCCTGTTCTTCGAAATTTCGACACTCGTCCTGCTCCTCGCTATCCTCTAGTTGTGACAAAAAATAAAATGCATTGTTGATCTCTCGCGTTTCAAAAGTCTCATCCTCCTCTCGAACTCCGTTATCAACGACGTCCTCTTCCGTCTTCCTGATTACTCTCTCCAGGTTCCTCGTGATATCACGTATCCTCTTGATCGTATCGGACGAAACGACGTCTATCCTTCTTCTGATCGGTACCAGCTTGTCATGGCCCAGGGTCACGAGGACGTTGCCATCATCATTTTCGTCACGCACGAGCTCCTGCTTCCGGGTGAGGGAGAGTTTCTGCTCGAGTTTTGGGGGACAAACGTCTAAGAGATGTTCTTGTTCCTCAAGGCTCACCTGGGGAAGTTCGACGGGCGATGCTGGAGCTTCGACGGGAACGCAGGTACCACTGTCGAGGTCAATAAGGTCACCATAGTCCATATCGATCGAAGTCATGTTGTGACCCTTATCACGGATGCTCCCTGAAATAGATTAATTAAAAATTAATTATACAATTTCAATTGATAATAACAATCCCATTCAGTGCCTTATCGACACCTCAAGGACCAATTTACAAAACTACATAATTGAGCTTATCAAATCGTATCCCATCTTAGTTTCATGAACGTCTTACGAACTCCTACAGACTCCAGGACCTCGATAACTTCTACGGGGGTAATTGAACTACTTTTGCACAAAGGAGGACGATGGTTTTCCAACTAGTCTCGAACCTGACCCACATAAGCTCGACCTCTCCTAGAATCTCTTGGCCCTCCGACGCATTCAAACCGGTAAACAGTGACCCTGAATCATACCTCCTATTATTAGAGTAATCAAACTCACACTCAACCCAGATACATTTTTATGTAAGATAACGTTAACTAGAGATCTCGTGAACTGAAACACCTTATACACTGTATCCTCAACTTCGTTGAATGAGCCGTCATTAACGTTGCGATGTGATAAATTAAAATGCGACTGAATATTAATAACGGGAAAAGCAGCGCAGGTGTGCCAAAAGTTGAACACGATCGTGGACGTAAAATACGTCACTGACTTTAAATATTCATCCAGTTGAGGATATCCCAGGAAACACGATACTTCGTGCCGAGGCTCAGCAAGCTCAGGGCCAGCACTAGCCATGAGTACCGTGTTTCCTGGGTACAGATGTCAGCGAACATAGTAAATTTTCGTACGTTCACCAGCCCTGACTGAAGCGTCAGAGACACCTGAAGTCATTCTAACCTCGAAATTGTCATTATAATTCGATAAGAAAAATGAATTTCTATGTTATGCTTGGCGCCTAAATGCGTTCTGGGAGTAAACTTGTTTAATCAGGCATACAATGAGACTAATGAACATCTGAACCGTCGTTAATGTTGGCCATTTCAAGGTCTTGAGATCAATAAAAATGAAGGAAAAGATCCTGTCCGGATTGCCAGAGCGTAACCGAAGAAATCTAAGTGCTACTTCAAGAGCACAAATAACGTGTGTCGTGAACTCTTGTCTGGCTCCGTGACATTGTTACGCAAGTCTTTTACTATTTAACTAGGGCAGATCAACATTCTTCATATTTTGGACGAATATATCTTCGTTCAAGATTTAAAATAAAGTTTAAGAGCCTCTTGAGAGGTATACGGAAGAATGCTATTATCGAACCGATTACAGTCTGCGGTATTACAGAATTTTTATTTGCTCTACTGTACCGACGGAAACTGCGGTTATGCACATTTTCTTATTATACCTTTAAATTCAATTTGTATGGGTGCTAGACCGGAACTCTGTGACTTTTTACGATTCCTCCAACCGTTTGACCGTCCTTGAAAAATCATAGCCCTAACTCAAAAATCAAGCCTAGCTGTCAAAAAACCAGCAAGTTCATACAGATAAATAAATCTGTCTCCCGTTACAGTAAATCCACTGATAAGACAAAGCATACCGAAACAGCGTGAAAAGTGAATTACCTTTTGAAAAATTGACGTAACTCATTTTTAATGATTGGATGTCACTCGTATAACTCCAAGATTTCTTCTATAATGAACTATACTGGACTCAAGCATTTCTTCTATAATGAACGTCACGTTAACACTGAACGTTCAAGAAGATAAAGGATCGTTACAGAATGACGCTGTTTTTCCACTGCGCCGGTATGTTTAGGATCAATTATCACGATGATGATAATGCATCAAAATTGGCAAATATTATTACTTGGAAAATTGTATAGCTCCTATATCTATATACAACCTGTAGAATCATTCAAGGTGTATGTAACTCAATATTTCAATGACAAATATTAATATTATCAATGTTCTACGGTACAAAATTACGGCTAAATTTTCAAACAATTTTCTTCCAACGGCCTCAAAGCATATACCCATTTGCCTCGTGATAGTAAGGCACGACATTAATTAACGTCAGATAACTTTCATTAAACGAAAGCGCATCGTTCCATCACTGCTCACATACCATTAAGACTTTATACCTTCCTTAAATTCAAAATTAAATTTACGACGTAAGATCGTACGATCCAATAAAACTGATAGCGAAACCTTCAAGGATTAGAACTCGTAAATTTAACGAACATAAAATAACGTGGCCTCGATTAAGGCTTATCGAACGTAATTATTAATTAGCGATCTCCTAATTTTTATCCATAATTGCATAATTAAGAAATTCCACATTTTTTCTACGTCACACGTGACCCGTACAAATTGTTCGTATCACAAAAAAAAATGTACCAATCCGAAGTGGATTCTCTTTTCTTCGAGTATGTAAAAAGAAGACAAAAAATAATAATAATAAAGAGGACGACTCGGCAGTCATCGCAACGTTATCAAAACTCCGAGAGCCTGTAATCAGGAAGCACTGTCGCGAAACGAAATCCGATACACCGTGGTAGGAAGTAGCAATTATTTGCAGACGCGACGCAACTGTAATACGCGAAAGTCCAGAGTGCGCTAGGTCATGGAAATATTAACTGAAAGCGAAATAATCCAAGAGCAAACAAACATATCTACAGGCGTGACACTTTCGCATTTTGTGTGCTAAATAAAAGTAGAGTCTCCTGTGACGCGCCAATTAGACTCACGATAAATATAAAATCGAGCTATATATAAATATACACATCCCATCTGTAAATACAGATACTAAATAAATCATATCGATAACATTTTTTTTCCATCTCCTTGCACATGACTTATTATATTGACTGGGTCACGGTGCATTAAAAAAATTTTTTTCACGTAATTAAAAACACCAATTAAACCTTGAACGTAATAACTCTTTATCGTGGCCATTCGACGTGTTCGTTGAACCTACATAATCATTACGGTACGTTAGTTGCGTGTATAAAATGCTAACTTCAAAATCCAAAAATATTATACTCCATCCCTGTTAACTGATTCAATGAAATGTTATTGCGACCGTATGATTCAAGAGTTGTATAACGCTCGAGTGAAAACGACCTATCATAACTAATAAGACAGTAATTAAATAATCATCGAATATATCAATCGTAAAGCGTACATAATATACATCAAGCGATAGTCGCACAGAATGAAATCCATTTAAGTCAGGCAGCACGAAGTGCAATCAACCTTTTACACGTGTTTTTTATTCTCCTCAGCCTCAATTCGAGCAACCCGACTTGTCCGTCGCATCAGCAAAACGAAATTCCGTGACATCAATCAGCAAGAAACGTGAAACCGTAAACTCCAATTCCTCAGGTACAACCGTCGACGTTAACCCGACGTAATGCAAACGGCGAGAGAGACAAGATTCGACAATTAATTCGTAAGCGGCAAAAGTAGCCGAGTCGATTAATTCGATATCCATACCCAGCAAACACGTATATACGTCATCGTCTGAACACCGAATGAAGATTATCGGTCGTCGACCCATTCACATCGTAATTAACCACGAAGTGCATCGCGTAATTACAATTACAGAGGAGTCTGGTAAATGTGCCGTTGATTCTTGTTAAGCGTCTGCCATCTTTTAAATCCACATAAAAAGTAAACAGACTGTTATTTTATTTCATACATTTTTTTTCGTCCCCCTCCCCCTCCTCATCACCCAGAAAGCATTAACCTCACACCATACCGGGGTCGTCGGTACGATGTTGTCATTGCTGTTCAATTGTTATCGCATAGTATTGCGCAACACGATAAAATAGAAAGGGAGAGACAAAACGTTTAGCTCTGACGAAAAAAGATGCCTGTGTCTTGTGCCGTTAGCGCAAAAGATTTTTTGTGTGTATATATACATATATACATATAGAGAAATGCTCAGATAAATTCTCTCCAGCCTCCAATTCTAGCCCGTAAGATTCATCGGGTTAGGATTCTAATGTCACGTGGGTAAGGCACTTCGTATTGACGCTTAATGCGTGAAATCAAGGACGCATCAAGTACGACTAGTTCGTTGAACTTCTAATCCGAAGATGTACTTACTGAGCCTGTAACGTCGGACGTAATAAGTTCGGGCACTCATCTTGCGGCTAGAGACACGCAAGTCGCGTTTTATTACTAGGAACTTCACTCATATTATGAATACAGTGCACAGCAGTGATCTTCTTGGCTAGAGTATTATACTTCCTAGTGTGCTTCTTGCTGGTCATGCTTCTAGTCTTAGTGCTGATCCTTTGGTGTTTGGTTTTTGCTCGGTTGCTTTGAATATTACCGAGCGTACTTAACGTCGAAAATTAACTCAACTAATTTGTCACGTCTTTGGGGGATGACTATTTTTGTAATGCCGTCGAATATCAGGAAATAGGTACTATACGTGATATTATTGATCTGCCTGAGCATTAGTTCTAATTGTATAATGCGTAATAGCATAAGAGAGCAAAAGGTATTATGGTATAAATTACATTAAAATGGAAAGGAATACTAGGCGAAGCCGGATAAGGGACCCCTAAAAAAGGTAATACAGAAAGTTTTTGTCTTGAAAAAAATATTGGACGTCGTTAATCACATGTATAATGTAAATATTATGTAAATTTTTATGTTAAGTTCATATATGATTATTGTGACGTTACACGCGACAGAAGCGTCATAATAAAATAAATGAGTGATCGACCAGGAAGGGGTTTGATCGATGCCTAATCCCTAATGCCTATGGTGGAAAAGAGGAAAGGGACTGAGAGCAGGAGGACAACGATCTGTCCTAATTGTAAACTGACTGTTGAACCTGGGAGTGGGTTGACATTTAACAATGTGCTGATAATGCAATATGGCAACACGATATCGTCTGAGTATCTGGTGCAACTTATAAATGCATTTATACTGGAGGTTTCATGAGACTCCTGGGTGAATACAATTTTCTTTTGTATAAATGAAAAAAATTAATATTAATAACACAACAATGTATGTATGTCTCGACTCGGTACGATATACTAATGTGAATATAGATATACTCGAATAGTTTCCGGTCTTTGCTGATACGCCTCTTATCACTGACATATCTCTGCCGGCATAGAAAAGAAAATTACACGTTCACTTCTAGACATGTGTGTAGAAAGGTGGTGAAGCAGCGTTTTTATATATATGTGAAGGCATGAAATAATGTTTGTGCAAGAAAATTTCGAAAAAAAATGCTACGTTCCTTTCGTTACGTCCGGTTTTTATGAAACCGCAGCCTTATCGCAATATCGTGTAGCGGTGGCTAGGAAATTATTACAGTGCATCGTAGCGCGTTTCGTTTATATTTTCATAAATCTTTATAACTGTATTTTACTTTCTTGCTGTGCTTGGTATAAAATAGAAAATATTTAAAAAAAAAGAACGTACGAGGACGAATATTAACCTCGAATTGATAACCCGTCGACTCTCTTAAATGCATTTTAAGTGGGATGTTTAGACACAAATAGCTTAAATAGACTCTGTAAATTACGGTAAATTAACCGTTAAGCCCTTATGGTTTTCAGTCGCATCTCCAATTACATGAAGCTTATCTAAATTTCAGATAACGAAAAAATAACTTTCACTATGTGTAATGGGGTATCTGTTTAAATTTGAAAAGTCGTTAAAATTCCCATAAGATGTCGCGTATCCACTAAAACGGTATACTGGCCGATAAAAGTACGGCTGAGAATCCCACTGGCTTAGATACGAAATATTTAAAACCGTCTTCAAAGATTACGTTTATCTGTGTCGAGACCGGTCATTTCTCAAAATCGGACTGAACCGCTGTGCAAACTAAAAAGTTTTGTAGTCGATGACGACAAGTAAGAAGAGTATCGAGAATTCCCAATAAGGTATCCATATCGTACGATGTTTATCCGAATGAGTATTTATTTTTCAAACAATATCGCCGTGATGACGTGAGACTTTGTTGCTCTTAACGATATCATCACAGTCGATGATTTATTCTTTGAAACACTTGAAAAAGTTAACGCGCATAAATTAAAACGGCATTTTCCTTTAATCACTGCATATTATATGAATATACCAATATTTTTTTCTAGATTGGCCTTTGAACACAAATTTGACAATTATAGCCGTCACTTGCGTCGATGAGTTAAACACGCAATAAAATTGTACGAATATATCACACGACTGTGTCTGATTGACGATACCTTAAGGTATAAAAAATAATAAAATGCAGTTAATTGCAATGGAAAAGTATATATTAATTTGAAGAATGTTAAGAATAAACTTGAATCGTCAGTCAAAATCGGAGTCACGCATAGCGCGAGCATGAATCACAGCAAAATGTATAGCAGGAGGAGAAAAGACAAAATGATGTCCAAATGCGACATAACCACATGTAAAAAAAACTGAGAAATTAAATATTTTTTAACTTTTCAGAAAGATAATATATTTTTAAAACTTTATCAATTATCGGTAAGGTTACCGAAATATGTGCAGGCAATAAAGCAGTTTTTACAGTGTAATTAGTCGCTTCGAGGAATTCTAACCTAAGATCCTCATCTAGACAAGAGAATGAGTACCATTGGGTCTGAGCCCCTTCTTGAATTTTTAATGATATATACACATATTGGTCTTTAACAAAATACAAACATGCACAATAGACGCTATCTTGAATATACAGAAACATATAATGACATTACCATCCATCATAAATTTTATAATGACACTAAAATTTAAAATAGACCCACTTAAGGTAGAAGGATGTAGAGCAGGCACTCTATCAGAATTTTTGGTTTCACCACAAACAATCACTATATCTATACAGATATGGACACTTCCTCGTAAGATACGTCATTAATTACCATGCACAAAAATTCCGATTAACGTTCATAACTGCTTAAGGCGTTTAAAGTGTTACTCGATATGTCGTAATGGATCCCAGCCCTCCTCCGCTCATATAAAATGATGACCTTGTTATATTCCTAACACGTCAATCTTTACGATCGTTGAACCTTTCCACTATTAAGTAGTATCTAGAGCGCAGCCCACTACCAGAGCTTTCATTATATTGCTTACAGAATAAAGTTCCATCTCATTCGGTGTGAACGTCACTTTAATCAAGACTAGATAAAAATTTACGAACATGCATAGCTTTGTGACATTTAGAAAATTCATCTGCTTCTTATTCCTCTTTTTGAATCTATTTTTCAGATGGAAACAAGTGCCGGTTAATTTTGAAAATACATTAAAGTATCTTTACACTTCAAGTAGTAGCCAAGATGGCCGCTGAGTATTTTAATGTTACCGTTAAAACGGATTCCGCGACAGCCAATTCCGTCAGATATAACCGGTCGTAAATTCGCGAGGTGATTATAATATGGAATTTTACCTCGCTTACTCTTTCAATGCATTCGATATTTGACATCTTGAACACAGCTGTAAACAAGCATAAGAACAATGGCACTTACACACGACCGGCATACTTCCGCGTGTAATCAGAAACTCGTATGATAAGTCCCTTTCACTTGGCAGAGAAGAAATGTCGATATTTTAGTAAACTATGTGTCATACTTAACCTCATAACCCTGTGACTAAAGTATCCGCTTCTTCTGTCTATATACCTAGGTTGACTGTAGCTAGTCTGCATTCTTTGCAGACTTAAATATGAGCTTTGAATATGAACTTTACGTTCAATTAAACAGAAATATTAATCGTGAAACCATATATTTTGGTGCCATCCATGCATAACATCAGATATCATTACTCAATAGCGACTTTGGCGTTGACGTTGCGAAAGGTGCTTAGTGCGCAAAGGAATTTGCAATATTTTTTAATATAGTTAAAATTACACACAAGTTCCATATATCGTTATATAAATGCAATTCAGTCAAATGCTTGTTGATGGCAATATAAAAATATTGAGGATAACGATATCTATCACAACCGAAGGTTAATGGCTTGTCATATTTTTGTAATCAAAATATTCCTATAATACCGTTATCTACCCTTTTCAGCTTTCTTAGTTTCTTTATTTTTTTAAGTAACCACGTATACTCTGTATACTTTGTGAATTTAAATAAATACCGTATTATAGTCTGGGAACAAACGGTCTGTTAATTCGTCAGCGGCACAACAAGAAAAATGACTAAAAACCCAATAAAATTTCGCATAACTTTAACCTTAATGGCGTAAGCACTGACTGCACAATGTTTACACGGCTGCACCAAAGGCATCCCTGGTCGAGATATGGACAACAGTAAGAACGAAAAAATTCCTACGAGTAAACGTTCATACTACAATTAAAGCCAAACGAAAATCTATTAATTCACAAAATATCAACTGTCCAAATGTCTCACTATATCATTAAGAGAGTGCAGATTACACCGATCGGAGCATAAATAGATTATTAAAATATATTAACTAATTTTTATTGACACAATATTACTTACAGTTCCCACTTATATTCCAGATACATTCCACGTAACACTGTCACTCGTTAGAGAATCACAATAAGCACAATAACGATTTAAACAAAAAGTTAAAAAGAAAGGCACCGAGTATACACAGCCACTGTGTCTTCACGACGTTCCAAACGTACGACACGCTGCACGATACTGAAGAAGAACGAACTATACGGACTTGGTTGGTCGCGTTTAGCGCGTGCATTCACTGATTCACCGATTCACGAATACCAAGACGACGAATACTGCTTGCGAGACTCTTGGCAAGAGGCATGCAGTGCGAGAGTGCGAGAGAGAGTGAGAAAGAGAGGTGGTGCGACCAAGCACGAGACAGAACCACCGAGCGATGTGTTGGCTCCGAGTCAGTGGTGGTTCGAGGGACGGAGCTAGTTGGAACTCGCAATGAGCGATGAAGAAGAGAATGGCGTTAGCTAGAGGACTGCCGAAGAAGGGAGGAATTGAAGAGGGAAAGAGAGCGCGAGACATAGACAGCGAAGAAGAATGAAAGCCGTAAGGTCGAGATTGGCTGGCTAGTAAAGGCATTCGAATATCCCTTATGAACCTTACGAGCTTCGACGCTACTGCCGGTCGCAGACCTGTACGGCAGTGGCACCGAAGTCATAGGCGCCGCATCCTGGGGCCACTGTACATCGGAAATTTTGTTTTCTATACAATTCAATCGCCTCGTATCGTTCGTTCGGATTTTATTGGATCTGATACACAAGGTCTTATCAAAATTTATACCTGTGAGAATCAGTAGTCCCTATAACAGTTGATACTATTTTAAATATGAATTTGTCAATGTTCAATATTTAAGAAATGGCAGTACTAAAACCAATCGATTTTTTCATGAATTTTTACGTCATTTTAAAGTGTCATTTTCGGATAAAGCCTATAGGGCCAAATTCCCATACCTTGAGTTCCAGCTGATCCCTTTGTTACGGATGAATCCGGTAAGCAGTAATGGCTTTGCAATACTTTAAACCAATGGCTTTTCTGTATTATCTGATAGTCTGGCCAAACCGGACACGGGAATTCCAACCAAGTATCGTTTCGCTCTACGGATAGCTACTCCCTAAAACGGATTGTACTGTGTATATCTACTATGCTCGTTCTATAAGAAGTACTTCGTACTCAATTCACGTCTATAATGTTAAATCAATGCTATTGCGATAACCCACGGCATATTCATTCCAAAATGTTATAGCCTCCACTCAGCGAACATCCCATGTTCTCCAGAGAGAAGACCATAACGAAACCATCAATTGTCCATCGGCGTACAGATGCTTTTAGAAAGGGAAAACATCCAGATCCTTTGTCCTGGTGCCACGTGTTCTCTCGTCCAAGAGGAATTCCTTCTGTCATTTTTCTTTATTATGAGGATGAGGTATACAGTGAATTCCGGACCATGGTACTGCATTTTACCATAAAGATCGGGTACCGGTCCTTACGCGTAGGCGTACCTGTATAAAACTGTACTTTGCATGTGGATTACGCTTTGAGGAAACCACCCAAGGGGTCTTGGGTATAAAGTAGTACCTGCTCGACCAGGTGCGCAACCTGGCACTTTTATACCTATATCTGTACGCGTAGCATAACGTATAGCTGCTGTAGTATACCAATATAGTCATTCCATACACGCCTTCTTGGCTAGATTAGTGAGAATGACCCCGTAGAGATCGATACGACCTTTCTAAATTTCGAAACAGGACAAGAAAATCGTTATTCGAAAGTGATGATCTATCGGGCATGAACTTTCCCTCTGATTTGTTTTTTACTTGGTTTCCGGCGGATGTCATCTTGTACTAAAAATTGGGGAATGGAAATTTACAGTAAACACGGATTAAATGAATGTCGGTGGGCATACGTATCCGTAATACAATTAGGTGTCATATGTATGACTTACTATTTTTTTTTTAAATCTATTAGGGAAACCGTATGAAATAAGGACCCAGTGTAGATATTGATTCATGACAAAATGAACTAATGACTGTGATAGAATGCCCCTGGCCCATCACCTTCTCGAGAGAGCAATAGCCTTACTGGATTCACATGTACCTGTCAAGGTCGTCAATGGCGTAGTTGAAGATTGTCAAAGACTGTGTCTGAAATGTTCAATTTTTATAAGCGGATCGATCAATCAAATAATTCTTCTAATTTTTCAATATATTTCTGCTTCATGTAATTGATTTGTTTGATTGTTAGAATTTATTGTGTATAATAAATTATAGGAGATAATTACAATTTCAAGTATATACGATTAAAAAATGATTATCTAATTATCTGACAGATCTGATAATCTCTTCTCCAATAAATCGGCATCCAAGCGGTGCTTGCAAAGGTAATGTCCTTCCAGAAACAAAACTGGTATGTCATATCGATACAATTTTCGAAATCCTTCATTTCCCGGTTCCGTAATGTCAACCTGCTCTAATTGGTAACGTCCGGCAAATCGCTCTTTTAATTCATCTTTTAAAATATCGCATAATGAACATGGATCCTTCGTATATAGCGTTAATTTTGGAGGACACGATACCGGATGCGACCTACGGAATTTTATAAAACTTATCCGGTTGTAATTTATTACTTTATCGTTTACAGTGTATACTAAATGTAAAACGATTCGTTTCAAACGAATTCGACGGGCTTTTGAGTGAAAAACACATTATTGAGAACGATAACATTTTATTTTTCATCTCTTATAAAAAATATATATTCATATAAAAAGTATAATGCTATGGTTTATTCAAATCATAATAAAGATTAAAATATACTTTCAGTAGTAACAAGAGTTTAAATCGATAATGACTGATTTGTGAATGATGCGATTTAGAAATCAGTCTATAAAGTGGTATTATACTTTTTTTTCTTAATATTTCAATCTGCATTCATAATCCGATGCCGATCCGTGTTGTCTAAATATATGAAATTATAGGTAACTTACAACTTTTCAATCAAGATTGATGATGCACCTCCACCTCCATTGCAGATTGACGCGATACCTTTCTGGCCAGGCTTTAAGGCATGTACTAAATGCACAACGATTCGAGCTCCAGACATACTGCAATTAAAAAACAATGTAATCAGAAAAATGTTGATTATTTAGGCTGTCAATATTTTAATGTACTGTTAGTTACCCAATAGGATGTCCCAAGGAAACGGCTCCACCATGAATATTTACTTTCGTTGGGTCAAGGTCCAGTAATTTTTGATTTGCAACGACAACCACACTGAACGCTTCATTTATTTCCCACAATGCAATGTCGTCTTTTTTCACACCAGAACGTTGTAACAACTGGAAGTAAGATGTTAATGGTTATTGTAGAATGATATTTTGTTCATTATTTATATGTTTAATGATTTGATAAGTAATGACATTTAAAAATAATGTTGACAAATGAAACTCACGGTAGGTATAGCAAGGGCTGGTGCAATAGGAAAATCGATTGGCTCTGTAGCAGCATCTTGGAAGTCAACGACTCTTGCCAATGGTTTAAGGTTTAACTTCTGTGCAACATCAGTCGTAGTCAAAACTAGAGCGGCGGCACCATCATTCAATGTAGAAGCATTTCCAGCAGTTACTGTTCCATTTTCTTTCTATAATAGAGAGTAATCGGCAATGTAATAATTTAGATCAAATCAAATAATATAACAAAAACATTGTCTAATGATGAGTTTATAATCTTACCTGGAATACAGTATTCAGTTTATTGAATTTTTCAAAGTTTACTCTTTTATATTCTTCGTCCTCTGAGAACACCACATCGGGCTTACCTTTCCTCTGTGGTACATTAACTGGGACAAGTTCATCTTTAAATACTTGATTTTCATAAGCAGCCGCACTACGTTTGTAACTATTGATAGCAAACTCGTCTTGCTGTTCACGTGAAATTCCTAACTTCTTTGCAGTGTTTTCTGCACAATTGCCCATATGACATTTATTATAGACATCAGTTAGTCCGTCAAAAACAATGCCATCCTTTTAAATAAAACATGCATTTTTGGTTAAATTATATAGCATAACATGTATATGAAATAAGTATACGCAGAAATTGTTTGCTTTATTTTTGTACCTCTAGTTTTACTCCACCATATGTTGTTTCACCTCGCTTTAAATAAAAGGGTACATTGGACATGGATTCCATTCCACCAGCAACTACAATCTCTTGATGACCGCATTGTAAAGCTTGTGACGCAAGCATAATGCTTTTTGTACCACTAGCACAGACTTTGTTTATTGTAGTACAGATTGTGGACTTTGGTAAGCCTAAGAAGGATGTATTACGTAACTAATAAGATAATTTGAATTCTCTTGAAAGTTTTACATAAATTTAATAAGATTTTAAACACAGCTTCTAATAGTAAATATCATATACATGCACCTGCAAAGAGTGTGGCTTGTCTTGCTGGTGCTTGACCAAGAAAAGCTTGACACACATTGCCCATGTACACCTCTTTCACCTGTTCCTTGGTAACTCCTGCTCGCTCTATTGCTGCCTAAGAGTAAAAAGATAAGCTAATTATCAACAATACTTTCAAATGACTATTTAAAACTATGATTTTTCATATACGTTAATCGTAATCAACCTGTATAGCCACAGCACCAAGTTTTGTAGCTGACATCGATGACAATGAACCAAGGAATGATCCCATGGGTGTTCTGGCTGCACTAACAATGACGACATCATTCAAATTCACTTTACTACTGTAATTCCTCAACTGAATAAATTTTGTCTGTAAAAAAAAGTCATACAACAAAGTTTAGTGAGAAAATATTTAAAAATAAAACTAAAGTTCAAAACCATAGAAACAGAAAAGTCAATGCAAAATCATTTTATTTGTGCACATAAACGATTATAATACTGCACAATATTTAACATTTGAAACAATATTACAAATAAGTTCTTAGAACATGATCAAAGCTGTACACTGGTCATTTCAAAGTTTTACGAAATATGATAGACTAATATTTAAGAACTGGCGTCATGACTGTACATGTCATCGCCGATTACATAATGTTTTTAAAAATTTGGAAAACAGATTGGCTCCAAGATGCCATAAACAATAAAAATAATTTTAAAAATGTGTACCTTAGTAGCGCGAATAGATGCTGCCATTGTTTTAGCTATGTAAAAACACTAAACTCTACCAGCGGCTTGCGGAATAATGAATGATAATGCAAAATTCCACAACTATTATTATATATTCAAATAACTTCGTTTCTCGCCGATACTCAACTTGACCCGTCACCAGCTGTATCAAAGATCATACTTGTATGTATGTACATACAACTACATCCAAATAATAAAATTGTCAGCACTTGCTGCAGAGATGAGCAGGGACAGAGATGAGTAGGGAGATGCACAACGCTATGGTTTTAGGCGATACCAAAAACATGCAGCTAAATCGGAGCGACGAGTCCGGGAGTAGGATTTCGTGATCATCGCCTCTGTTGATAATGC
This sequence comes from Trachelus tabidus, assembly GCA_030142655.1. Classification (NCBI taxonomy): domain Eukaryota; kingdom Metazoa; phylum Arthropoda; class Insecta; order Hymenoptera; family Cephidae; genus Trachelus; species Trachelus tabidus. The sequence goes on from JARQTI010000723.1 coordinate 1,881,642, forward strand.
ATATCCCGTCGTAGCCGAGCTGAATGTGATCACGAACGTGTAGCCTGGCCGGCAGCGGTTCTCCGCAACTTACCGCTGGTTACCAGAACAACCCTTAGAACAGGGTCGGTCATCACATAGTTAGGCCTGCGTTAAGGAGTGCAAGGATGCAGTGCTAGCTTCCAGCATTATTTAACAATACCTCCAAGCGAAACTATGGCCCCAACATTGACTACTAGAGAGAACTATCCCGAGAGAGATTTTAAAAAAGTGCGGTGCTGGAGCTGACACCCGTGTAGCACCTCATTGAACAATGTTTCATCAATAAGCTTTTTCAATAGTTCTACAGTTCTAGATTGGAGGTTCACCTTGACCTCTACATGCACCCTTTACCTTGGACTCCTACCTCCACCTTGACCTGCGACTTTAGGTACGTAGGAAATACAGTGTTTAGACGCCATTTTTTCGAGTTTTTCAAAAAAGTATCACTTATGCGACTTTCCTGTTAGTCCAGTTTGATAAAATATAATCGCTGGTAAGAACAGGATGGGACGGGGTTAATAGGGTATGCCAGGGGCTGGTAGGGATTAGTAGGGACCGGTAGGGACTCGTAGGGATTGGTAGGGTTCGGTAGGCATTGGTAGGGGCTTGTAGGGTAGGAGAAGGAGGGGGAGAAGGAGGACTGAGCTAACACATACAAGCCTCACCCAAATTGACCTGACGTACGACTTTGACCGTGACCTGTCTTTCACCTGAACTTGACCTGACCTTCACCTTGACCTGCGACATTAAACTTGACCTGACCTTGAAGATAACTCGTCCTCTAACCTTCACAATTTTTTTTAAATCCAATGTAAGTACGTAGCATGTACACCGTGTGAAAGCCATTTTTCTGAGTTCTTTGAAATAGCATCATTTGCTAACCTTTCCAATTACTCCATTCGAAATAGTCTAATCTGTAGTATGCTTCAACAGTAGGCTTTTTCAATAGTTCTCGAGGAGTTCTATAGTTCCTGATAGGTTTTAACAATAGTTCCGCTAAATAGCATCGGTAAAATATCTATTGAATATGCTGGTAGTATCATACGCGTCAATGCAGGCATTAGGTTCTGACTTTTGTCTTAGTAAATCCTATCGTGCTCATACTGTGCACTCAAATTTAAGATTACAAAAAGAAATATTTAGGCAATATCTGATGAGCGGCTTTGTTCGAAGGGTCGCTCTGATAACCAGCGGCAGCAGTGACAGCAACAGCAGACCCCTCAGCTAGAGAGGACCCGCAGCCGCTCAGCTCGCCGGTCACGCGGCAGCTAATTTTTCTTTCATAGATAAAATGTTTAAAAAATAATGTTGAACTCACGGAATACTTCAATGAGTTTTTATTTTTCTCCTGACAATATTAATAATTAAAAATTGTATAAAAAAGATGTTAAAACGGGCCCCAAAGAATTGAAGCCTTTCTCGATCGTTTCGGTGTTTTGCGTGCATGCTCAGAATTCAGACAGATCCCGATGACAACCTTTTTCTAAAAATATTTTATATAAACTTAAAATAAAGTTTGGGCGACCGAGAAAGGTTGAAAGAGAGTAACCTTGAGCACTTTTTGTAGTAAAATGAAAAGAAAGATGAAAAACGAGTTTCTCATGGAGGATCGAACCCGTAATCGGGAGCGTTGTATCTCGGCAGGCTACCGACTCAGCCTCAACGCTCTTCTAATACCAGATTAAATTTATTATAGATTTTTATCTATGATATCTTAAAATTACTCTTTGAACTTTTCTCAGCGGTTTCATTTACCAACAAATTTCGCCATTCATTTTCGGCATGATAAAAGGTAAAGAGTGAAAACCAATATTTCTATGCATTTTTTATAACTTTGAAATTTATTTGAATATACACATTTGTTTGCGCATTACGTTCATACAATCATTCAGGGTTCGATTGAACGGAAGACCTTGCTGCCCGCCTGTTTGTCCAGAACGATTTGTAGGGGGCGGCAATTTTTTTCCCCATCACCGAGCAACCATTCGTGTCACGCTGACTGCAATATCGGCTGAAACGATGAACATGACCCGCACGGCTACGCGGAATCTGTAACATCGACAGAGGCGATGATTACGAAATCCTACTCTCGGACTCGCCGCTACGATTTAACGCCATGCTTTTGGTATCGCCTAAAACCGAAGCGTCGCGCATCTCCCCACTCATCTCTGCTTGGTGGTTCCTCTGTACAGTTTTATTTACTTCCACCTGTCTAGCGTTTCTGACAGTCGAAAGTCAAAATTGATTGCAAACTAGGTGATAAATAGATTGAGAATGTTACCATGTCAGTCTGATTATCTTCAGTCAGCACCCAACCGTTATGGCAGTTATCTGCCAACAGGAACTATACCCAACTATACTAATCTACAATCAAGAAACTCGGTAGAGTCTCGCACAAAGAACAGGCAACCGATTGTACGGGGCATGGACCGCCGAGGCTTTTCATTGCAGTCAACTCATGCCTGTGGTTTGGAATCAAATATTTTATGAACCGCTTATCTACATTCAAAATTAGAATTTTTTAAAATTTGTATATATTTTTATGTATTTCTAAGAAAAATGGCAGTTTTTTGTACCCAAGTGTTTCTTGAGGGGGTAAAAGATTCAATAAGTTGCAACATAGCGCCAATGGAGGCGCTACCATTAATCTATAATGCGCTACTATAAATTACATTTAAAGTAATTCCACAATAAAAATGCTGACATATCCTTAGAAGAATGTTAAATAAAAGACGTATAATACGTCATATGAAATATAATATTGTCAAATGCTATTTTCAGTCTGAAAAAAATTATCGCACAGATTTTCAATAATCCATATAATTAACCATATCAAAAAGCAGAAAATGAATCTTAAAAGAGTATTTATTATTCGCCTTGCGCAATAATTATTCATTTAAATTACCTATTAATACACAGACCATCTTTTCAAAGTTATAATCAATATAAAAGTAATTTAGCAACGAAATTCAAAAAAAAAGTCGTTGATCACTCAAACGATTCTTGAACCGCGTATTACGCGTCATAGTGCTACAATATCACTGAACGTGTAGGGTGTTAAGTGTAAAGGCATGTTTCATTTATTATCTGAAAGGAGCCTAGAAAGATTATTATGGACATCATCGACCTCGGCAAATGCATATACGAGAATTCGTGTAGGCGTCCTCACAATTTCTGTCGGCTAACTAACTTTCCTGCAGACACAGAGTGCAACGTGCTCCCAGCATAGAAAGATATACACTCATCGCATCATCATTTCCGCCGACAAGCGAATCATCACAGTCCATGAATCGGTAGGTGTCACTCGATAAAAGGTCGTTATGGAGAGTAGCTGGGAGTCCGCCGGAACTCTTCCAAGCGAACGGTCAACAGTTTTGTTAGCTCTTTCGAGTTTTAACAACTTAGCACAGAAACGGCAGAGGATATCAGCGCCCCGAAGTACGTTACACGTTAAAATTCTTTGGAGTGTGTTAAAACTTTTTTTCAAATGGAAAAACATAGCATCCGACACATTAATGCATAGCAATCACAGCTAAATCCTTTAATTTACATGACGCGAAGAACGTGGCAACTAGCGTAATCAGTCGCGGGGACTGCTCAATTTTAATTACACAAAAACGAATTTAACGAAGTGACTATTTAACTCTTCTACCGTACGCATACAGTGATATAGGTATATACAGTATGTGACCAAATTGAATTTATAAAGTAACCGTTTGACATAATTGCAGTCAGCCTGAAGTGTTGACGTAACTTACGAAGATCGTATTTAAGAAAGTGAGTGCTATGAAAATCTATTTGAAACTCTTCGAGCAATTTTATCCATTCGTTTCTCTCGTGGGCATTGATACGAGAAGTAATTTTTTTTATCATTGATTTCCTATACTTGTCCATGAACTCAAACACGGTTTTCTAAGCATTGCTTAAAAGGGGATACGATGCTGGTACGTGACAATAATTCTAAGCCTTATAGAAAATATATATTACGTCATTGCACGTTTTGAATAGATCAGCGAACGGCGTTGGATGTAGTGTCAGTTGTTCGATGGCTGCTGCTGCAGCTTTTTACATGGGAATATCAAGTTTGTATTATCGGTATATAAGTACTTATACTTATCTGAAATAAACACGTGACAGGTACGCGTATCAATTCGTATATATTGAATTAACGAGAAAACAAGTGTTTCACTTGTTAGTTAAGTTTATCGTCGAGCTATCCTTCCGGTTAGAAGTGTATTTTATTGTTCTCGCCGATACAGTAAACGAATAAATGGCGTTTCAGATGCAGCGAAGAAAGATCCGTTGGATAATTGAAGTGACTGGACCACCGCCCAGGTGCGAAACTGTCGAGAGGCAAATTTCTACGACGAAATGTAAGCAAGACTTAATATTGATACGGATTACGAAATAGTTTACGTATGTAGAAACCTAGTAGTCCTTCTGTTCCGCCTACGCAACTATATTAATAGATATGATAGCCGGATTATTATTTTTTTTCTTAAACATACTATACTTTTATTTACGGAAGTTGATCATAATACCGTGAATCATTTTGTATAGATATTTATTTTACTTTGACTAATTGTAAGTTATGGTCAGATAAATGCCAATAAGAATGAACAACGACTCGCCCAAATAATACATGCAGCCTGAGGAAATGATTATTGATCCACATAGGCAGGTAACTGGATAGAAATAATTTTCATTGGTAATAAATTAATACTATACAGTTTCCGTGTAATTCAATTAATTGAACCTCATCAAATTGAAGTAGCTATATCTATCTCTCTGGAATTTCTATTGTATCGTGCTTGAAACGAATTAATCAATTTCAGTGACGATGCCCGTGAAACTACTTTTATCAAAATTTATTATTGCGTCAAACCCACATTTCCGCCTCCATACTTATTTCATTCCAATGAGAGAAATAAAATTAACTACTGCTCGAGGACTACTAAAAGGTGCGTTAGCGTCGTTCGGATGATTGCGATGCGACTGGCTGCATTTAGATGACGAATTCGAATAAAAAAAGTCCCTGAATTCACATAAGGCGTCGTGACGCTGTCCGTCTGGATTTAGTGCGACGGCGCTTCAGTCCTGGAAGTGGAGTTCGCGAATGGGTATAGCATCGCGCGACGTCTCGCAGTGTCGCGACGCACGGCGTCGCACCGGGTTGTGTTCGAGTTGTTAACGGCAAAATACGGAAACAACACACGACCTTTGACCTCTTGGGATATTCCGACACTCGCGGAAGTTACACGGTAATTTTGGATTACAGGGGCACCACGTGCGCGGAGCTGTCACTCGGTGGCTTTTTCCTAGGCTATATTGAATGCAAGTCAATTTGATCCAATCGAATTAATCAATTTTATTTAATTGTTCCACAAGTCTGTATTGCTTGTGATATCGCGGGTTAATTTAGTGCAATTTTATTTCTTGTGTTTATAACGTTACTGATAACTGTGTCGAATGATGATACTATTATCTTGAAATGAGATACGATTTATTATATTCAATTATAATAAATGAGGTCGTTAGCCATGCTCTTGATTAACGTATTGAAAATCAAGGTGTTTTCAACGACGCGTCGATCTTATAAAATTCATTCTTCGTAAATTGCCACATTGGGCCCGACAGGTAATTCGAGTTCCGATTATCCTGGTTTTGTATGCGGGCCTCGTACGTTTACGGGAAATAAATGCAGGCGCATGGGCGAGTGGCGGATAAAGAGTAAAGAGAGGCATCGTTCCTCGTGTAACTGTTTGAAACGTACGCGATGAATATTTATGACGACGAGCACTTTTCGATTGACGCGAAGTAATGGGTGCGCAAACGTAGGTATCTCGTTTGGTTGAATGTCGATAATGAAAGTAAATAAAATACTATTTTTTTTAATTAGGATTTTTCGTTCCTTTCACGAGACACGCTCGAATCACAAGATATATCTTGTAACGTGCAACGTAGCTATCTACTCCATTTCCTTCGGGTGATCCGAATCACAATGCACGGATGTACCGAATGTGCAATCGATCGGATCGAGACGATCTTATCAGAAATATAAGTTCGCAAGGTCTAGACTGTCGATAATTACTTTTCGATAAAAATATTGCGGCGGTACACACGCATTAAATTATATGTGTTATGAAATTATTTTTATATATATGTATAGTATAATCGGTTCGTTGAATTTTGGAGAAAATAAACGAAATGATAGATCAGGTAACGTTATCTATGGTACTTAGTATCGATTAAAATAATTAAATCATTTATCATACTGCATTTATTATCACTCATTTCGTGGTACGGTTAAATCTAATGGGAGTTTTCAGAAGGGCGAAATTGAAAAATTTTTTTTAAAAGTCTATTTCGTATTTAGTCTCTTACGAGGGTTAATTTCGGAGGCTGGTTGGGGATAATTCGTACAACCCCAATGACAATTAGTGGCGATGCACTCGGCGTGAAATATTACGAAGGCCTCGAGGGATTTGATTTCCCTGTAATCATCCTGTGTGTCCGCCTTGCATGAACCTCTAGGTTGTTACATGAAAGTTCGGAAAGTGGAAAATCTTGTAGGATACAGGAAGACTTTGGCAATGGTATGAAGAAGGGGCGTCGAGAGAAGAGCAAAACTTTTTGAATCAAAATGGACGACGACATTTGTAAGTAATCGAATAAATTCGTAGCAGTAGTATGAAGAATAGTATGAAAAAAAATTTGACAATAAAAATAAACCTGTCACATCCTTATTCAATTTGAAATTGAACTGTAGCGAAAAAACAAAATTTACTTTTTGCAGGAGAACAAAATCTTAAATCACGTTTCGCACCCAACCGATAGAAGTTGACAATGACATTATTCTATTTATATAAGAATCTGATAATTTACTTTTTAATTTCATATAATCCCGTCGGCGCGCTCGACTTCCTTGAAGTGCAACAAGTAAGAATGTTGCAACTGCACTTCAGCTTTGCTCACTTTACTTGGGGTTGATGCGCGGTATAAGTGGACTAATTATGATAATAAGATGGTGCATGCTCACTTTCGCTCACTGAAACAGACGCGTTCACGTGCCAAGGAGCTTTGGTTCGATAAATGTTCGATTTGATATCAGCGATATGGGAGAATATATATATGTATATATGAAGATTAGAGATAATCCCAGCAACGTAATCACGTCGAATCAACACGATCGATATAATCAAAAAATTTCAGTATTAACGTTGTTTCCCTAATACGACGATATCTAATATTTAAAAAGAATGTGGGCTTTCGAATAAAATATTTTCAAACTATATTTAAACAACATTCGGTAATATTTGTTATAGCTAGCTCTATCGAAAATTTGACTTGTATATTACTTACAAGAAAAAATCCAATGATTCCATAACGGACTGCTTTGCGATGATCATATATAGTATATGCATAATATACATATATATGTATAATATGTACATGTATATATGTTACGTTCTCTTCTAGGATGAGCATCAATTATCTCCTAGCAGTTTAATCAGAGCATAAAATTGTTTAACCTACGACCGGGATACGTCAGTTTTCTTCTGCTGCAATTGCCACACAAATTCTTGAATATAAATTAATATCTATTGTTTGACACTGTCGCTTTATAGGAACTCCCTTGAGGCTGATATAAAGATTATTCTGTATCGTAAGAGTGCAATGTTTATCGTAGCGTCTTTAAAGAAAAATGTAATAAGTCTTATGAAAATTGCAAAAGGCTATCAAACGTAACGTTCTTATCTGAGTATTGGCTATACAAACGATGGTTCGGGAGTTTATCCATTATCAGGAACTTGGTGAGCGTCGAAATCAGTCAGTCGACGTCGGGCGTCGATCTCAGAATGAGTAGCGTTGATTTGGCTTTGAGTCTCGTGGTATTTTGATACGCGGCGAAAATCCTATTAATTTATATTATAATCGTGTGATGTTGATATACTGACTGTGAAATTATTCATAAAAGTAAATCAGTGCGTTGACAATATTTTACTGAAAAAATTCGATCGAAGACGTCTTATTTTTTTTTTTTTTTTTTGATAATATGTTTGGTGTCAGATTAAGCTTTGAACAGGCCTTGAATATTGTTACAACGAGTTGGAGACGTAAGGCTACGTATTTTTAATTAGATAATTTATATAGTTGTATCAATTATTACGTCAATTATTGATTGCTCAATGGACGGTACTTGTTCAAATCTTCTAAGATCAACGTCACTAGATCATTTAGATCGATACACGTGTGTGTAGAACTACGCGTTGATGATATCACTCGGTTGTTGACACTGACTGTATTCTTAACAGGAGTGCATTGTGGGAATATATTAATACCAATATAAAGTGCATCAACTCTCATTAAAGCCGGGCGTGTGTAATCTTGTCATCTGTGCCGTGCAATATTTTCCGATTATACGTAAAATTTATCCCCCTTACAGCGAGTACGCTTGTTAATGATGTAACAACGTTAATGACTTGGAAAATATAGATCGATCTTGTTAAAAAATGTCTGGGCATACCTATATATAGAGAATTGAGATTTTATATACGCGTAAGAAGGTAATGACGTCGATGCGTCTTTGACTTTTGATTCACTGTGATGAAACGTCATTTGCAGTTTAACTGCAGGTTTTATAAAAACCTGTCGCCGATAACAGGTTTTCATATCCGTCAGGCATGACCTTTTTGCAGCTTGTCCATAGACGATCTTACTGCAGTCGGTAATAATATAGATGGGATATTGGTAATTCATAATTTTTTAAATTTCAATACCACTTAGAAAATAGCGAGACACTGTGAGATTATAGATGGATACTGAGTGGCGTTAAACAATAATTTGATTTCTACTTCAAAAATCTATGATGATTTTCATTGAAAAATTATTTTCCAAAAAGGTATTAGTAATTTGGTCTATCTATTGGCAGATTTCTTTATTTTATTCTTGCTTATGAAACTTCCAAGTTTCCTTTTACTGCACGGAGATTGAACAGTGAATGTATATGCCGGATGAAACATAGATCACTATACGTAGAGTGTGCGGTACGTGTAAAGTATGTAATGAGGAAACTTTTACGAAATACATCTGACAGGATTTCCATGGAAAGCTGCTTAACGTGTAGTATATTGAGGTTTAACGCAGGGTCATAAGTCACGGATTAGACGTGCCCTGGGCGCAACAATTACAAATGTTTACCACGATATTTCAAAATTTACAGCATTGCTTTTGGCGTACAGAACTTTGTTGATATTCGCACATACCTATAATTAGAATAGTTGGTCAGATTTCTATGGTAAAATGTATGTATGTGTATTTTTGGAAAAAATGCGCGTTTACCTACCAACGTGATTAATGTTAAATAATTAATTTTTATTCGAGTTGAATATTTTTGCACGTACTTCAACTTGAAAGAAAGTCATTAAAAGTGCAAACCCATTCATTTTTGGGACACCCGCTGTCTCGAAAAGGCCCAGGAGTCTACATTCCTGTTGAGGTAGAAAGGATACCAGCTCCGATTTCTGTTCTCCTGGTTACCTGTTACTTCATGGGCCTTACGGTCCTCTTGCCCCACCTCTCACTTTTCTAGAGTGGGGCCTTACGTGCCCATTTCACCAGACACGTATCCTCAACTCTTCAAGGCCCAATAGTGCAGACGGACGAGACAGCTCTAGGCTTGAGAACAAACACATATTGTTGTTATTGTTGTAAAGCCATAAAAATGTGACACCTCATTGTTGAATTAATACAGTAATTCGTGCATAGATATAAAAGTCAATCGAATTCGTAATCAAGTAATAATAACATTCGCTCCTGATAATAGAATATTAACCAGTAGTACCTATGTACATACCTTCCTTAAATATTTCAATTTCACTTTGTTTCAAACGTTCTCTGGAGACATTGCCATGTATAATTCAGCCCGATCCATACCTAGGTCTGTAGTGCTTTTTTTTAAATTATCGCAAGTCAGGAAATTTCAATCTCTCCTCGATCAACCGTTAACTAAGTAGGTCCCACGATCCATAAAGCAGTTATCCTTCTGTGATCTTTATTCGTCGCAAACTGTATAATACTTGCGCCCTGGTAGTCACGAAAAAACACAATGACCTCCAAGCAGATACCAACCGCCATAGGACAGACATACCTGACTACGTATGTCCGATTAAGCGATGTATACCTTGATTATACATTAATTCGTAGACATTTGTAGTTCCCGTAGCACGCCATATATTGCGTGGGTACCTGTATTGGGCCCATATAAGAATGGATCCTGACTTAGGGCCCCCATCGCGGCATAGACCAAACATGAGATGAACTCAGCCACTAACTCACATCAGAGAGATGAGAATAGTGGCCAATAGTGACAGAGTAAGAATAACGTATAACAAGAGTGGGGGGGAACGACCGGCGGAGCGCCGGGCAACATGAAGAATAAGAGTGGGGGGACTCTGGGCCTTACGTTTACGCCGTTGCCAGTTCGTTCGATGCTCGGTTAGCCGGCGTTTGAGACTCGGCAGTCGTTCGATACGCGTTGTTCTTGCTCGTGGTTGGATCGTCTTTTATTCTTGTGTTTTGAAAACGATCATTCTTTTAGCTTGCGACGTCGAAAGTTCTTCAGTGGCGTACTGGGATGTCGTGTGACCTTGGATGATCTGTGAGCGGGAAGTTTTAACGTTCGTTGGATAGTACAGAGTCAAAAAATAATAGGCAGAGTGCAGCTAGTGAAACGGATTAACGTGTAGCAACCGGTAACGAGCGTCAGTGAAAATTCTTGACAGTGCAAATCAACAAGTGTGTCTTGGAAGCGGTTGTGAGGTGCCATTGTGAATATGTTAGCGAGCGTGATTCTAACCTAAGTTTCTTTCGGGTGACGATCTATTATTTTAAAGCTGTATCTATGCTGACAGTGGCAGAGCTTTGTGTCTCCTAATAAAACCGTGTGCCGGTCGTATGTAATCGGAATCAATGTGAATTATTTCATCGGGTATCCTTGGATATTACGTCGACGTTCCGCTGCTGCGTCTCGACGTTCCAAGATGGAAGTCGTCTATATAGGTAGGACGCTTTGCGGTGTTATTATTATGTGAATAATTGTCATGTGGCACGTGACACTTTAAAGATTTATCTATGTCTGATCATATCTTTCAGAATTTATCAGGTCATCCATGATCTGGCTTTTCGTTTACATATTGATGTATGGATATGAATTGGCAGCTGTCAGGTGATTGCTTAGATTCTTGCTTTAATCTTGAAACAGAATTCTGACGTGGACTTTGCAACGTGACGGTGTAATAATTATGTTTTCTCCGAGGAAAAGAATCAGTTCGATGAAGTATAAATTTACGTTGACTGTCATTCGACGGATATCGGTCGCTGGGAGGATGTATCACGGAATTCGAAACTTTGCGTGGGATACAACGTTACCGGCCGATAACAACCGGTTTTCTTAGGGAGAGGCTTTGTCTTTATCCCATTTAAACTGGCTATAAACACAGTTGTCTTCTCGTTCCTGGGTACTGTACACGTGTGCACGACTTGACAAATAAATACCGTTCGTCAGCGCGAAGCAAGTTTATTTGTCGTTTAAATCGCCTTTCTTCTCGAAATACAAATTTGCTTGATACGTCCTGCGTGCTCGATGATGTCAATATACGAATAATGGAGTGCCATTGTGTGTATACAAAGAGTGTAGATTATTCGGATTGCGTATTACTCTTGAACTATTATTATTTTACTATATAGAACAGTTGTCGAAGTCGACGAAAGTAACATGTTTATTGGAACATGTTGACTGGCCACTGGCATAGACACCTTACGAATTACCTAAGAACTATCAGAATATCTTGAATGGTAGGCAATGAGGTTATCTTTGTTTGGTGTGCAGCTTATCTTATCTCTCAGCTATTTGCTTATGCTCTACGTAAATCGTATACCGTAGGTAAGTTTGCGACTGGGAGGAGTTATGGTTACCGCGCGTTAACGGGGTACAGATAGAGGGTGACTAATAAAGCAGGTATTTACCATACACGAACAATAATTCTGTTATTAATTGTAACTTGGGATTTTTTATGGCACACCCAGTACTTCCGTTTTCTTTTTTTTTTTAAATTACTTCTACATCGCCACTGCTATTAACCAATGTCTTTGGTGAAGTTTCGTCCTATGCGATCGGGTCAACAACCACGTCACACCTACTCTCGGACGGAAACACGCTTCTGCGCTTGAATTGAATACTTGTGTAGTCCAAGCGGGCTCGCATGGAGATCCTATGGGTAAGGCCTAGGGCCACATAATTTTTGTGCTCTCAGATGGTTTTGGGTAGGAACGCATAAGAGTATCTTTATCATGGTAATGGTATCTCGTTGTAAAGTCGTAGGGTCATAACGACGAAGGAAGCAGAGTAGACGTACATAGATATATGGAAATCGAAAAAATGTTTCTCCGTTTGGTAAGGCGTCTACCAACAGAACGTATGTTCGTGTTCGTTCTGGTGTGGAATCGCTGGTGGGTGAGAGGGGGGGGGGGGGGTTCTAGGGCTCGGAAATAATAAATTGTTAGTATCGGCAGTAAATTCAGCGTCCCTGAATATTCGAGATAAATTATACTCCCGAGAGAATGTTCCCTCTTCGTGCAATACACCCGTGCCCCAGATATTTCTACTTTATAGGAGTCTCGTCATGTACGTAAGACATAAATTTTGGAAATTTTTTTTAAACAATTGATATCTCTTCCTTATCATATATATGACTGCTATGGGTTATACTATTCCGGCATATAAAATAGTTTTTTTTTACGCATCGAGTTTGTCGCGGCGCTTTTGCGAAAATTGAGAAAATCGATAAGCATCGTGCACAGGATTGCGTGACGAAATGTCGAGGATAACAATGCCAGGAAAACGATGACGAGTCTCAAGACACGCAGCTTATAGGCAGGGTACAGGAGGTGTCTTTCTTTCCCTTGAAAGAGTATGTGATCCTTCCACACCCAGAACGCCCAATAGTTTTCAAGTTCTTCTAAGGTTCTTAGGAATCTGTAGACTGAATGTCGTTAAAGGAGTGCCTTTACGAACACATTTTTCCAGCCTTTTTTCTCCTCCTTGTCAACCTTAGGGCGGCTAGAGAAGACGGTCGCAATCCTTGCGAACGACACAGGAGACACTTTATACCACGTCCGCCAATTCGAAAGATCGCTTGAATCGTGAACTCGTTGCATGTGTTATCTTAGCACTTTGGCACGTTGCTTTGTGCTGGAGATCAGTTAAATCGTGAACACATTGCAATTGCGGTAGCGCACAGGCGAATTTACAGGATTTCAAGGATCTAATTAAATTGCCAAACCAATTTCGAGTGCGATTCAATTTCCACGTAGGGGGGACACGCTTAGGCAGTGCTACCACAGGTTCCGCCAATATATCAAGTCACCGTATTCGTATTGGCTTTGTATCGATAGAGAATTTTGAGGTTTAACGTTCGCTCCACCATTCCCGCAAAGACCATAATTTGTCTTTATTATGGTTGAGGTATTAAGGCTGGCTAAGTTCCTTTTACTAGGTGAAACATGAGCAATATCACTTTTATGCGGTGTAAACTGTAATAACAGATAACACGAATAAATGAACGTTCTTCATGGATGGTAACCATTCTTGGGTAGTTCGAAGAATTTTTAGAACGTCAATCGCGTCGATCATGCGTAACGTAACTTCTAACTACTTGCACTCGTTTTTATCTTTCATGGCCTTCTCTCGTACGTTCTACGAAAGCGATGTGTTTTGTGTAACCACACGCTGAAAAATATGTTTGAAATTTCGCGCCATTACTATCCTTGTCAGCAATGGAATTTTACGTTTCGACACGGTTATCCAGTTTACGGACACGCACAGACGCCAGGGCATACACTGAAATTCGTATATACCAACATACGTAGCAGAAACTCGTGTAGCCGAGGTTTTTCTGAAAACTCCTTTACCCAGTGGGAGAATTTTTTTTTCCTCTCAAATCTGCCTTGAAAGGCGACGAGAGTTCTTCTAGAAAATATTCTCGAGCAGCATCGAAAGGAAGAAAGTGTTTCGTGGGATTGAAAAAACAATACTATTCTTCCAGTGAGACAGAGATTGCGTTAAAGCCTTGATGAACGAGATTTTTATTCAATTCATTGTGCCATCTTTGGTTATTCAATATTCCACACGCGGCCCATATATTATTCACGATTTAACAGATTCTTCAAAAACCAACGTTCAATAAATTTTGCTCGAACTCTATTCCCGACGTTACCTATATCACGTGGTAGATGCATCGCATTAACAAAATATTTTAAAATATAAATTTCCAAAATTTTCAACCCGCCTCTTCCATTGGCCAGACATTCCAATTTTAAACCCGTTGCCCGATATCATGGTTCCCAAAATTCCCGTGCGTGGCGCACGGTAGTTAATCGTGCTCTTAAATCAAACATCCGACTAAATACTCGTCTGTGTATTCACATCGCGTCTCTCTTCGATCTCCATAAAGTACCTTGTACTATGCAATTCTCTTTTCACCTTTCACATAATTTCACCGTTAATGTCACAGCTACGACACGGTTCCCGGTGTGTTGTGTCTTCGCCGGTCGCGCGTATTCGATGCAAATGTCTCGCGCGATTTCGAGAGTTCTTTGAATATTATCTGGGATCGCTTCCTGCCTTTGTAAACGCGACTGAGCATCGGCAGCCAACTTCGCGCGGTCATCGTTTACTGCAAGGGAATCCTGGACAACGAATATTCTAATGTTAACCGAGAACAATTTTTCTACCCTCATGAATATACTGGTTACACGCAAAGGGGTTGCAGCCACTTTCAGTCCTCATGGAAGCGATGCTGCCAACGTCTCCATTTGATTTGGCTGACATTAACCTAGATTAGTTTCGTCTACGTGGCGGGCGGCACGTATCATATGTACTTGCAAATGAGCTAATTAGCCAAAGTTAATTAATGCCAAATTCAGAGGGGTGCCAATAGCTGGATGCGAACGACCGTCTAAGTTTGTGACCGTTCAGGGCGTTGCTTCTCACGTGTCTAATGCGTACGAGGTGTACCGGACAGTGATATCGTGATTATTATTATTATAGTAGTGACACGTGAATTGTTTATCAAACAGCCATTATCGGAAATGGAATTACGTTACTTTATCCGTATGGCTCGTATAAGGGATGGTCGTTTGTCTTTTTGATTTTCATGGCTGCTGTCTCTCTGTGCTTCTCTATCTGGTATCGATATTAATTGTTACGCGGGTGTTTTGCAATCGCGATAGCATTCGAGTGTAATTAGACACGCTAGAATGCCTTCGATTTATTGAATATAAATCCCGTGTCTATCATCGATATGCTCGCTGAACCCTCATAGTGGTAATTCCATGCGATTGATTGAACACGCTGTGAAGATGCGATGCTTACGTCACTGATGGGCCGATAGTATTAGTTCAATTGATTGAATTTAGTTCTTTTCGATCGGCGCGATGACGTGGATCAATAATTTCGCGGTACTTTAATTAGCAAATTTGTCAAATTTCTCGAAAAAATCGTACGGTCAAAGAATTTCGGACCGTTTGTATTTTTCAAACGGTCCGAAATATCCCGTTCTATTTTCAAGCATTTCTCATTTCTCCTCGCGTTCTACCGTCAACTTGTCTCGGACGATTCTAAAAATCAATCCGAGAGAAATTGCAAAAAAATATTTTTCTAAAGTTTCCGTCAACGAAACCGCTGTCAATCACACGGGCCCGAAGTTACAAAAAAAGAATCACCGCTAAAATTCACGGTTATTTAATAATCCCGTGGACGTCGAACGCTGTATGAAATTCAAAGAGCCAGACTGATTTACATCCGTGGACCAAGATATAAACGAGCTTCCCACGTATAGATAAACTTTCCGATTGCAAATATCTAAAGATAAAAATAACCAAATTCAGTAGAGTCTAAACGATTTTTTTATCGAGAGCCTCGAACGTTCGAAACAAAAAAAATTACATTCGTTTCGTACCCAAAAATTGCCTTCTGCCAGCTGGGTCAACGAGAACTACCACTTTTGTTGTTGCTCGCAGACAGTCGCAGTCTGTTGGCACGAGACTGCTATGCAGTTTCAACGTAAGCAAAGGAAACTACACGTCGGCCAACAGATACAAAAAAAGTCTGCAGTTAAACTGTTTACTAAAATGGAGTCCAGCCGTCGCCACGCTGACGCTTCATGTGAATTTACACGCATTTAGTCTCGTTCGACCGTATCAAAAATATCAGCCATATTAATCATACCAGACATATTAGGCGCATTACAGTCTTCTTACTTATGCAGTCCTTCTCCATTACGCTGATTGACCCGCGTGCTACGCGTAATGCCAACAGAAACTAGTAGCGGCATCACAACACACGTCGCGACATAACGGAGACTCTTGCACTCGTCTGCCATTCCATTGTCGGTTCACTTATTCGAGCAATTACCGAGTAACCGGTCCGTTTGTTCATGCGTGTCCATAAGAGTCTACGTCATTCAAAAGGAAAAGGGTTGAACGAACCGTATGTCGTAACGGTGTTACTACTGTCGTAGGGCTCTAGATAATTACGAAATATTCTCGTAAATTACATCTAAACTTAGCCAAATGTCAGCTGAACACTTTGGCCGTCTTCGCCATACGTCATGGCATCGTTGCACGTGCTTTTACGTATCAGGAGAAACTTGGAATAACCGTTTCGGTGGTTTTCACATTTTTGGCAATTTTTTTCCCCTTCCATGGCCTTCTCGTTCCCGTTGGTTCGTTGAACGTGGCCATCTTGGGTATTATGGTTTCGCAGAAAAGCATAAAATGTGACAGTCGCGACGTGAATCGCTTTGAGGATGCGACTCTTAGGTGGAAAGAGGATTTATTCTGTCTTGCGATATAAATGGTGGGTAACACTCCTTCCTGCCTTGTCGGTCTCTTCCAATGAAAATTTCTAAAAGGATTGAAAAATCTTTCGGGTTGTGGTTAATGGTGGACGTGACGATTTTTCGTCGTGCATCACATATGGTTACGTGAATACCGGTTGGTGTCCGCGACGGACATGAGATACGGTTTATTATTATAGGTCACGCCTTGCTACTCGCCAAGGGTACTCGTATTTTCCTATGGCCTTGGCAACTATTCTTTTTTTTTTAACCATCGTCTAAGACCAGATAGATCGACACTTGATCTTCTGGCATCTGTTCCAGGTGATGCATTTTTTTTCACAAGGAACTATTTTATACTCATCAATTTTCATTCTTGGTTACATCCGTCATCCTGGTACCACTTGCCGAAGAGGGTCGTGAGAGGCGGTACTCGAGATACTCGATTCGAAGATGGTACGCTACTTCCTTCTTCAGCAACTCTTCCTTAAGAGCCGGACGTCGAGGAAGTGGTACCTTCTTCGTGGTCCACCTCTTGTTCCACTTGAGAGCTATTAAAACCAACCGGCTTCATTTTCGTCATCGAGATACTCGGGTTCAATTATTTTCTCAAAATTCCTAAAGATCTATCAAACCGTCGTTCTCATCCTCTACGATATTTCTATTTATTCTATTATAGCTTCGGTTCACTTGGATCAATCCTGATTCTTTGACCCAACAATGATTGCATCTTCGTTTATACGTACTGAACGGAGAAGACACGTCGAGATGCAAAGAAATTACCAACAAGAAACCAGTCGAAGACCATATTGGGATTGCATGGTTTCACGTAGTATATCTACCTGGCCGTTGCTTCGGTTTCAGCGTCAAGACGTTCTCGGTCTTTTCTGCAGGCGTAGCCAGACGGTAGCAACGGATGCACCGTACTGATCTTACGGCTTACTTTACTTCGAGTACGTGATCCCCATTTACGATCAGAATGTAGGAGAAGTCCGTCGGTTTGTTCTATCATTTCTCTCTCTCCTCTTTCTCTCTCTCTCTCACTCTCTCCCCTTCTCGCTAAGCTCTTACATGCTTCTCTCGTTCGTTCGTTCATTCATTCCCTACAGTGACCGTAGCTGCTGCATTTCTCAGTGCATTTCTGCACCTGAGGCTCTTTCCGTTCCGTTTCATCATCCTAGGAAGAATCTTTGCCGCTAGGTGCGTTACGTATCAAACTTCAAAGAGACAAACCTTTTCAGTACCAACACAGTTGTTACTCGTAGCTCGTGTACCGGTCGACCTAAATTTCGTGAGTTTCCTAGTCGAGCAAGATATATGGGGGTCAACGAGTGTTAACGCGCTGGACGAGACTGATGCTGTCACGTCGATAATTAACGATAATTATTCTTTCTTTCGTTACGGAGTTTGCATTTCATCAATCGTTGCACAAACGAGGTTCGTGAACTCTGCTGTTACACAGCTGGAGTTACCAATTGGGATTTTATAGGTTAGTCAGTATGGAGAATAGGTTTTTTTCTTTATTCTTTCTAGTACTAAGCTACTTTCAGTAGATTCGGAGTTAACGTACCAGGATATCGAGGTAGTAACCTTACGGTTTATGTACTTTCCTCGCGGGAGACTTTCCGCACGCGTTTCTGGGTAAACTGTCCGGAACGGAGGGATGATTTTATTTTGAATTTATAGTTCAAACGGTATTTCTTTTTTCTTCGAATAACGTGAATAGGGGCGATTTTTGAGATTTCGATATTCCTCTGTCTCGATTCGGCGTGATTTCGTGTGTTATGTCTGCACCTTGAAATTGACACTTCTGTATACGTTTTTTGATAACGGTTTATCTAAATTTTCGATTTTACTCGATCAAATTAATTCCAGTTACCTTCGCCTCTACTCGAATAGCACTTTTGAGATGTTACTGATGCGCTCAAATTCGGAAGGTAAACCACACGTGTGCAAGATGCAGTTTGCTCCAAAGTGCTGTTTGTACTGACACAGGGAGTTTCGCGTGGGAGTATATGAGTTAGTTAGATTGTTGACCGACGATATCGTATAAGAAAATCTACGGGAAATTCTTAACGAGCATTCTGGAGGAAATTTTCTTTAACTTGATTTCCAAAGTAAAATTACATAATTTTGAATTTACGGAAAAATTGGTTAACCAACATTTGTCTTTACGTTTCTGTTTAGAGACAAAACGTAATATCGAATGGTAGGAAAAGATGTTAAAAAATATATTTTTATTTTACGCAGTACGTCGGTTCTTATGGTAAAACCTTCAGACACTTTACGTGCGAAAATATTAGACAACCATTGGCGAGATGCACCGGTAGATATAATTGACGTTTGCTTAGGTGCATACAAATGGAATGTAAATAATGAAGAATTCGTTGATCCATTATCGTACGATGCACCCGAGACGATAATGGAACACTCGAATGATCAACGATCATATTCCCCATTCAGTCTGTGGATTAAACCCCATTAATCATTGATATCAGTTTGCTCACGTATTTCTCATTAATTTAACATTTTCAGACGAACGGGAAGATGTGCAGAAGAAAACTTTCGCCAAATGGATAAACTCCCAGCTTCTCAAGGTAAAGTAACCGCGATACCTGCTTACTAATTAATACCGCATTAAAAATGGAGGTCTAGCTTCACGTTTAGACTCTCGTTACTACATTGATTAATTAATTAGTGTATTTAATGATTTTTATCAGTAATTTTTCGAACTTTCGATACATTGGCTACGGTCATACCGAATTTCGTGAAAGCTTCTCGCTACCGCGAACAGACTATGCTTTCTATTATTACAATCCTCGTGTCCCGTGCGTTCGAGAATTTTCGATAAATTGCCACGAGAGAGAGTTATTGATATATCTGTATATACAGTCATTGTCCCGACGACTTTAATTGTTGCCTCGCCGCAAGAATCTTGGCAGCTTTTAATTCACAGGTCACGTTCGTTTCGTTAGCCAATCGATTGGGAAAAAGTGCGGAACTTGCGACTCGTGTGTAAAGTACTGTACGGCGAACCTAAAGACATTTAACTCTATCTCTCGTGCACACGTGCGTCCGATTTGACTTTTCGAAAGGATTTTACTCGTGTAGGACGTAAAAACTTGTCAATTATGCCGTCTATGTAGTTCGCCCCCGTTACTGGATTCCAGTAACGTAATTTTAACCGACTCCTTCACTCGCAGTTGTAATTATTCTTGCGTGTATATATATATGTATATACAGACTGATATAAAAATTCTTGGCTTTGTATTTCGCAGAATCATCACGAACCAATCGCAGATCTCTTTGTCGATCTGAGAGATGGAAACCGTCTTCTCTCGCTACTGGAAGTCCTCACTTCTAAAGCATACGTGAGTACACGCTATAGTATCTCTGTATATTATTTTAATTTCTCAGCAATTGGCTGCATCGTTAAACGAAAGTACTATGTGGCTTTATAGAAAGACGACTGTCATGGTTACACGGTGCAATACGAATCGCCATTCTGTATCTTGTGCAATTAAATGACTTACTATGTAGAGGACACGTAGGCGTATGTATATATGCATCTTTGAGTCGAATTTGAATGACTTTGCATTTGTCCTATAGCTACGATTATAACTGAGATCCATTTGGAAATGAAGTAATGGCTGATTTTAAATGACGCGAACACCGATTTAAACGCTTCTGGCGATGACTATTGGTTCGTTTCTGAACGTCAACTGTATTCATAGTCTTCGCGACTCCTGACGCCAATTGCGTATAGAATTCTTAACGATGATCTTGGAATTCGAGCGATTCTTCGCATTCTTCACGATGCTGAAGATGGGAGACACGTGACGTAATCATTTATTGCGAATAACCCTGTAGATTGGGTGTCGTAGATGCTGTTGCTTATGTGCAGTCAGCGTCAATTAGTCGTCATTGGGATCATAAAATGATGGAGTATCGGACGAACTACAGCTACCATCGGTATTGGGGATGGTACCTTAAATGATTTATGAGGGCTGTTCTCCCTTGAGATTTTTTTTTTCGTGATTTTCATACCAGCCACTGTTCTCCCTTATAGTGTATTCCGTTCAGGCGCACGTCGTTTGTTGAAAATTCTGCATAAATATGACGATAATCGATGGAAGAGAGGCGTAGAAATGTCATGTGCATAATGCACCTTTGTTTACGTTTTATTTTTCTACTCTTTTTTTATTTACGTAACTGTTAGCCATTCTTGACTCGTCTCGTCTCATGCTGGAATTACTGTTTGATATTGCAGAAAAGGGAACGCGGTCGGATGCGAGTTCATCATTTGAATAACGTTAACAAGGCATTGCAAATTCTCGAACAGAACAACGTAAGTGATCAACGCTTTAACGATTCTCAGTCTGGAATTCTAATGTCTAGGGAGGAACTTTGAAAAATTTAATGGATAAACTGTTAATTTAATTTTAGGTGAAACTCGTCAATATCAGCAGCAATGATATCGTCGACGGTAATCCGAAATTAACGTTGGGTCTGGTCTGGAGCATTATTCTCCATTGGCAGGTGAGCTTCGATAGTCTAATTTGACGTGATTCCTGTAAAGAAAAAAAAAGAGATCAGCGAACGACGTATCGAGATTATTGATCGTATTTTGTAAAAATAGGTCAGCGAGAATAAGAAAAAAATTACTTGCTTTATCACCCCTACGATCGAAGCGCTCGATCAATTCCACGTGATCCTACGTCCACGTATAAAGTTTCGTATTGGAAGAGAAGACATTACGTCATGCAAACCCCTGTTACCCAGTCCGGTATTGAAAAATTATTGGAGATTCCTTGAAAAGCGCGGAGACAATAGTTACACCGAACGCTTGAAAATTGTACCCATCAGGCGGCGATAATTGAACAAAGCAAAGTGCAATTACGTTGGGAAATTCGTAAGCATTTAATTGCATACAGTAGATAAAAAGAAATGGATAACACTATTGTCATTTGGTTAATTCATATTTACTTTGTATTTTTCATATTACGTAAGTGACGTTGGGTATAAATAATACTTGTATCATAGATTTCCATTGCTAAATGGATATATGTACTTATTACGATTCTGTTTTCATACTGAAGATACTATAAAGTACGGCGAACAGACCTTGGTGTCTTGTTGCAATGCCGCATCCGTCGAGATTCATTATAATCGATGAAAATAGACTAACGAATTACTTGTGTATAGGTTCATTACCATCTGAAGGACCTGATGACGGAATTGCAACAGACAAATTTGGAAAAAACCCTTCTAGCCTGGTGTCGTCAAAATTCT
The DNA here is from genome assembly GCA_030142655.1 of Trachelus tabidus. Lineage (NCBI taxonomy): Eukaryota > Metazoa > Arthropoda > Insecta > Hymenoptera > Cephidae > Trachelus > Trachelus tabidus. The sequence goes on from JARQTI010000723.1 coordinate 1,903,853, forward strand.
CAGGTAATAACGCACAGTGTGAAATTTTCGTGTAAAAATGACCGGAAACGAATCCTTTGTTATTACTTTTTGTATAACGATTAATCTGTTTCAGAATTATCCCGGTGTTGATATCAAGAACTTCACCACGTCTTGGTCTGATGGGTTAGCGTTCAACGCTCTTCTCCACAGATGGAAACCACACCTGTTTGACTTCAGCAACGTCGCACGTAAACATCCTAACGCTAGGCTCGATCATGCTTTCCGTCTTGCCCAGGAACATCTTAATATCGAGAGACTTCTCGATCCAGAGGGTAATTAATAGCTTGGATCAATCGTGCATTGCAGTTAATTTATGCTTCTTATTAATCAATATAGATTGTTCTTAATTTCTTGATGTATTTGGCAGATGTTAATACGTCGGTGCCAGATAAGAAGTCAATAATGATGTACGTCATGTGCCTCTTTCAATCCTTGCCGCATTCTGGAGATGATGTTGGTGATATAGCTCTTTCCGTAACTAGTGATTCCAGTCCTGTAACGACGCCTGGAGTAGAGGTACAGATTGTAGAATTGACGTTTGTCCTGGCTTTGCGTTAATGAACAATTTTTGAGGATCAATGATTTTCTTACCAATCATACTTTATTCCTCCCTTAGAGCTCTTTGTCGTTCGCAAATTTTGGTATGCCGAGCTCGCGACCTATGAGTCTTGCCACCAACGTCTCAGTGGAGCTTGGTGGTTACCAAGTTGCTCTGGAGGACGTACTAACGTGGCTTTTGGAGGCGGAAGATAAATTAAACCACGCTCCGGAACCTGGCGCTACTTTGGATATATTGAAGCAACAATTTCACGAGCACGAAACCTTTTTAATGGAACTGTCACGGCATCAGGATGGAGTTGGCGCTGTCTTAGAGGAAGGGGCGCGACTACTTGCCGAGGGGGGTCTGCAGAAGGATGAAGAACACGAAGTTCGTGTTCAGATGTCTTTGCTTAATTCGCGGTGGGAAGGACTTAGGATGCGTGCCATGGAGAGACAGTCTCGAATACACGAGGTACATAAGACAGCACTTGATACTGTACTAGTTTTTTATCTTATTTAATTAGACACGTCCAGATTGTACGGCCTCGTAACACGCTTTGATGTTAAGATATCGTGTTATCTGTCTAGGTTCTGATGGAGATGCAACAGAGCCAGCTGGACTCGCTTAGGCAGTGGCTAACGAAAACTGAGGATAGAATTTCGCATATGGCAGCTGTTGAGCTTAATCAATCAGGATTGGATGATCAGATGAATCAATTGAATGAATTGGAGAAAGATATAGAGCAGCAGCAACACATTGTGGATGGTTTGCGGAACATGGTTGTTGTGGTTGACGAAGAGAACTCCGAAGCTGTTTATGCCCAGATGGAAGATCAGCTGTCCGCCTTGGGCGAACGTTGGACGCATATTTGCCAGTGGAAGGAGGAGAGGGGTCAACGCCTCCAATCGTTAGCCTTACTGTGGAAGGATTTAATGGATGATTATAAGAAATTGGTAACTTGGCTCAACGAGACGGAAATTACTTTAAAGCAAATGGAAGCGAATCCTGCTTCCGAGATTGGCGAAGTTCTTGAGCGAATAAAGAAATTGCAGAAGCTTAAGGTAGAAATGGACTTTAATCATCAGAAGTTAACGACAGTGCAGAGGTCTATCCAGGAATTGGAGGATAAGGGCACTTCCTCAGAGTATGCAAACATATTAGAGAAAATTGAGAATCTGCAAGATCAATGGGATGCTGTTGGTCAGATTATGGAAGTACAGAGTCAGAGGGTAAGAAAGCATATTCTTAATCACATTATCATTCTCATTGAGATTGGTAAGAATTATCAATTTATATGCCGTGTCCTGTTCGTCAGATATCGAGTTCTGGATTCGAATTTGATCTGAAACCTCTTACTGAAACGACAGTCACCGGCAACGAATGGATGTCTGAGACCGTCACCAGCATCGCCTACAAGGAAGAAATTGCTGCTGCGGTTAGTATTATCAGTTAGTATAATAGAAATATATATATTTCTATTATATAAATATTGATGTGTAATTACGTATATTTTTGTTACTGGATTAGTGTTCCTTGGGTATTTGTTTATTACATTTCATTTTCAGACCTCTCCGCATAGCGACTCCAAGAAACGTCGCATTGCCAGTACGACGAGACAGGAGTTCGATACGGCATTAATTAATTTATATAAGTGGCTAGATTATATTGATTTAGAGATTGGTCGATCCGAAGGTGTTTTCGATGAGCTGAGCGTGGAGGAGAAAAAAGTTGTTTATGAGGATAGTTTGGCCGACGTGGAATCGCACAAAGCCGAATACGAAAAAGTCCTCAAACTAGGAAAGGAATTGATTGATGAAATTAAGCAGGAAAACGAATCGGCCGAAGAAGAGGAGCAGAAAGTTCGCGATCTTATGAATTGCTGGAATGCCAGAAATAACCGACTTCAAGAGATTAAAGAACGAATAGATTTCTTAATGAACCTTAAAAAATTCCATACGGATCTAGCAAGTTTGCGTCTAATGCTAGATGGTTACTTAAAATGGTTCGATGGAAATCAAAAGAATACCCAGATAGAAATATTCAGAGTAAGTTTTTCAATTCGTTAAATGATTACTTTTGATGCTAACGGCTGTTTATTCGATTTAGGTAAAGATCAAGTCAATGAATTCCCACGAAGATCGCATGAGGAAATTAATAAGTAAAGGACAGGAATTAATGGAAAATCCAGCTGCTGGAGAAGACAGTGCTGCCGTTGATGCTGATATAAAGAAACTCATTTCTAGCTGGGATGAGTTGTTGAAAAAGTGAGAAACTCAATAAGAAAAGATCTTTTATTTAAAATATTGTGTGAATCATCATGACGAAATATTGTACAGGCTGTCGGATCGACTCACGGAATTAAACAATGCTATTGACAAAACACCACCTAAAAAGTACATTGATACAATGGCCGTTCTTGTGTCATTCATAAATAACGTGGAAGGCGTTCTGCTCTCCGAGCATGCAATTATGTCTGATGAGAAGACAATGGAGGAACAGCTTAGGAAGTTTAAGCAACTTCAAAATTCTTTAAAGGAACATCAGAATAACTTTAGTTACGTTAACAGTACAGGTCAAGAACTAATTGCAAAGATGAATACTGATCCTCAAGCGCAGAGACTCCGAGAGGAATTGCAAGATTTAAATACGAAATGGAGCGACATTCCAATAATTCTTGAAGAGAGGCAACAAAAAATAATGAAAGGTATACAGTGATGATCCATTGATTATCGTTGTAATAGCAGTAAGAGCAAGAAAAGTAATTATATTTATTCACTTTGATTTTTTTTACTGTTTCTCTTAGACATTGATTCTCTAAAGGAGTTTAATGACGAACTCAAAAGCTTGGAAAACTGGTTAGAAGAATCTACAAGATATCTTGAGGAAGTATCCGAAGATGCTCTCGTTAACGACGTGGAGACAACGGAATTTAAGCTCGAGCAAATTCGCAAACTTTCCAATGAAATAAACAAGACCAAGCCACGGATTGAGAGTTTGCAAACATCCACGAATAGGCTGCTCGAGAATTCCGAGCCGAAGTTCGCGAATATTTTGAACGATAAACTTGAAGCTGTATCCCATAAATGGCACGGAGTTGTTGACGGTACGAAAATTCAAGGTGATAAATACGAAAACGCTCTCAGGAAGAACGACGAGGTATTGTCATAAATAGTAAAAGATAATTTTTTTTGTGATACAAATTATTGATACATTACTTGTTTTTCGGTAGATCATTAATGGAATTGATGACTTCACAAAGTGGCTGGCAGGTTTAGAAAAGGAAATACCAGCTGAGTCTAAGATAACTTCTTCCGTCGAACTGTTTCAAGTTCGTGGTCGTTATCAGATACTTAAAGACAAGGTCGATAAACGCGTGGAGGAGTTTCGAAATCTCAATGAGATGGGGAATGATAAATTATTAAGCTCCGAGGGATCTTCCGTACAAGAACTTGGACGACGATTTACCTATTTGAATGCAAGATGGACGGATGTCACGGATCGTATTTATGAGCGATACAGACAGCTTCAGAATGCGAGTCACGAATATGGAGAATTTCGAGCTTTGGTTGCCCAGGAAAGTGATTGGCTGGATAAGCTTGATAAAAGATTGAAAAAGTCAACGAAGAGTGCAGCCGATGCTGAAGAAATTTCAGAGGAACTGGACGTAAGTTATCAAGTCTCATCGATTTGCAAAAAATTCTTATTATTATCTAAAACACATATAACATTCAATTTCAGGATTTAGAAAATTACGTGCGAAATCATCTAGAATCTCGATTCTCAAAAATCCAAGAAATTGGTAAACAACTCGTCGAAAACGACATAATGACACAATCCATTCAAACAGACGTAGAGGCTCTGACAAGTCGGTGGGAAAATTTGAATAAAAAGGTAAAAATAAGTTAACCACATGGTTACTAGTCGTTACTAATATTAAAATATTCTCATCATTTCATCGGATACACATATCTCACAATGCTTGGAATGTGGGGATCATCATCTAAAGAAACGCTTACGCTTGTGTAAGCAAAACATTGGCTTCCCATGGAATAACTGCATGTAAACGATCCAGTCAGTAAAAGAATGATTCACGTTTGATTATATCGCATCAATTACGCACATGAAAATTTATGTTATCGTCATTATAATTTATTGCAAGCAATATCAAAAGTTATTATTAAAGTTTTCAAAATAAAGCTGTTTATTATTTGTCACATGGGCAACTTTTAGCGATTGGGCGTTATAGCCAAATGCATAGAGTAAAAAGATATTTTATGGGAATTGTGGAATTGCTTCGGCGCATATGACAGAGGTAGAAAGATAGAGTTGTGTTGTTGAGTAGGCCGGGGAACGGGCGAAGCTGTTGGAAGGATCAGTGAAGCAAGCTCAACAATCCGAAGGGCGAATACTAGCTCTTCAACATTCCTTAACGCAAGTAGACTCCGTACTAACTGCACGTCTTGACTGCGACCTCACTGCTGACGATTTGCCACATGACTACCAGGTCTGTCACGATTATTATCTTTTACTTATATCCTACCTTCCCTATTGACAATTCGGAAATTAAAGATAGTCAAATAGATAATAGGTATTTTTTTTTCGAAATTCTCATCAACGTTAAATATATAGCGTACAATCATGAACCTTGTGAACAAGCGTGTTTTTATATAAACGCATGGAGCATTCTTATAGCATGAAAAAGAATTTCTTGACAATTTTCGTGTACATACATAGTGTCATTATATGTCAATGTTTGGTAATGACAAGTGTTTATTTGTATAGCATGAAAACGTTTTTAGTGTCAAAAGGTATAATCAGTGTTATCGTATTACACAAACATTAAGATTTTTTATAAATAATTTCGTGCAGAAATTAATGGAGGAGATGGAAAACCAGCAGAGTACTCTTCAAGAAATGGCGGCTCAGGTCGAAGCTTACAAAGCTGCTGGAAAGAATGAAGCTGCTGTTAGATTGCAGGAACAAATGTCATTGATTGAACAAAAGTTTAATGAGGTTCAAAGGAAGTTCCAGCGTTTCCGCTGTCCTACCAATCTTGAGCCCAGACTGTCCAGAGCCCTTAGAGAACTTAGAGGTATTGAGGAAGCTACGTGTTTGTTGGAACTGTCGTCTGAAGATCCCGAGGCTATTGAAGGCCAACTCAAACATTGTTTGGTAAATATAATAAGTATTGTACGATAAGTCAAATGAACTAGAATGATACTCACGGACCCAACTTTCTGTTATAGCGATTTTATCAGACGTTGAGTGAAATTAAAAGTGAAATTGAGAGCATCATCGTAACTGGCAGGAAGTTGGTTGAAGATAGGAACGTTCCCGAGCCAGAAAAGTTTTCCAAACGCATCGACACACTCAAGGAATTGTATAATAAAGTATGTACATTTTCCAATGCATTTATTCGTGTTAAAAGTATCTATAAATAAATCTTCTTTCACTTCCAGCTCGGACTGCAAATAACAGAATCTAAATCTATTTTGGAATCTGCATTGGAATTATCTCGTGACATGTACAAACACATGACGTATATTAACATGTCTGTGGACAGTATAAATAAGGAATTGGATACACAGAAGAATATGCCTGATTTGCCAGTGAATGCGATATATGTAACGGTACGTATTTGTTTGACATTAATCTCTTGCTTTTTAAATGAAAAACGTTTATGCGATATTTCATTCGCAGGAAACTCTAATGGAAGTCATTCCGCGTTTGAACGTTGTAAGAGATAAATTATTCCGTTCTCAAGATGAGTTTTCAAAACTATGCGATCCAATGTATCTGGAGCAGCTGAAGGAAAGGATATCCGACGTAATCACTCGATTAGCAAATACCGAAAGAAGATTGCGACTCTGCAGTGGGTCAGAGGTAAATTACTGGACAATAAATACAAACTAGACATGATTATAAATCCATATTACAGTATGTTAATGAAAATTATTAAATTTCTTAGGATGAGCCAAATGTCGATGAAATAAATGCATGGTTGATGCAAACCGAAGAGAAATTAAGTAAGCTGGATGCCGTTCCGATGGACCAATTGAATGAGCAACATTTTGAAGAATGCAAGGTAACAACATATTTGAATTTTAAAACTGCGGTTTACGATCGAAATTTATTCATTATTATACTAAGTTATTTGAAAAATCTTTATTGAGATTTTACTGTGATTTCTTGGCTGTCAGGCTATACAGAGTGAAATGACCGAGACAAAACCAAAAGTCACCCAGCTCCAACGTTTCTCATTTTATCCAAAAGTTGCGGAGGTTTGCGACAAGTGGGAGGATATTTCCAACAGAATACAAGTACGTAGGAATAATTGCGCCTCCTTCTACAAGATAATAGTACTTTCTTGTCAGTTCTCTACAGTGAACATAACTTATTATTCTCAATCACTCATTGCTTATCATTCGTGGCTTATAATGTGCTTTGCACTGTTAACATCTGGTACATGCAATTCTTGTGCTTTACTGTACCTACTATTTATTATTATGTACATATCTACGTATACAGAAAATGGGTAAATTGATTTTTCAGCGATGTTTACAGTTTCATGAATCTAAAGTATTACGTGAATTATATCTCCTTTTTCTATACGCAGCGCACGACTCTATCCAAAAGTTGCTGACGCACTTTCGCTTACATTTTTCTTCTATCATTTTTTTTTGTTCTCGTGAATATTCCTGCTCCACGGTAATAAATCATTCGAGAAGTTACGATCCCTATAATTTGTGTTTAAACATTCCCACCGCTGTTTCAATTTTTTCTTTGAATAATAGTAAGGTCATGAGTATAATTGGTATACATGACTGTAATTTATTATCGTCAGAGCTTTGGCACATTTCTAATGGACTTACAGATCAGTACTGTAATACATTTATAATTGTAGTTTATTACTAATAGATTCCTGTAACGTTATGGTATAGATATGTTATTTAGACGTAAATAATGGACGGCTAGACGACTGTTCGATGTGACTGCATTGTATGATATTGTGTGATTGACGACATACGCGCATCAGAGTATTATTACGTTCTTGTCCAAGAGGTGTCTTCTGCTTGTCAAAGGTACTAGCTTAATGAATACGGCACAAGTCTATGTAAATAATGCAATCGGCACGAAATAGAAAATACGTCCCTGGTGGCTGGATCGGACGAATCATATAGTCTTATCATCAAAATAACACGTGGAATTGTCTCTCCCCTCAGAAATATGGATGTGACTCTGATCCCCGATAGGGAAGCGTGAAAGTAAGAAGGTACAAATATTTAAGGGAAGAAAGTAGTTTAATGCGAAAACACACGAAAGACGTTGCACTGGTGATGGACATAGGTGGAGCAAAAGCAAAACGAAACATACAACAACAAAAATTTAGCTTGATTCGCACAGCGCATACATAGTTCGCCTCATTTGGCCTGGCTTAGTATTGTCATCCCCCATTAACACGCTCTTTAATCTAACTGGCGCTTCACTGTGAAGTTACTGTTAAGAATAATATTTTCGCAGGAATGGATACACAAGATCACTGATAGTTTATTGATTAAGAGTAAGGCCGGTGATACGAAGGGGAGAGACAGTGTGGGGCAGAACAGATTGCCTAAAGATACAAATCATGATACGCAGATCCTTCGTAAGAAAGAAATGAGGCTAGTAGACGAGGATGAAGAGATGTATGGAATAGGCTATCTAAATCCTGCCTTTGATGATAATCAGGCCGCTGCTCCCATAACCCCTGAAAGTTCACCAATAGATATCCCCCTTCGAAGTCGCAAGTCTTCTGCAAAGACAGAGAAAGCCAAAGCCAGGCTGATTGACGCTAGCAGAACAGTCAGAAGAAGATTAGACATGAGTTCGATACCTGATGTGGTACAGACGTCTCAGCCACAGGCATTCACTTCGGACGAAGAATCCTCTTCCTCGCCGCCATCCGACAGAGATCCTCGTCCCGTAGACGACGACGAAGAGTTCTTCTTAGCCAAGAATAGCAAACTGTTCTCTCAAGTCTCTACGAACACGTTAACTGCGACAGACGCGAAGCCTATCAAAGTGGTACGCGCACAACCCAATTCGTTTCACGTTGTTGAAGTGAAGGAAATGGAGATCGTGAAGTCAGTGGCATCGCCTGAAGATCATGTGGTCCTGCCGAGTGCCAATGTCAGTGTAGAGCAAATGCCTCAGGTTGTCGAGAGAGTTGAGATCATAGAGGATACGGAAACCGAACCGGAGTCTCTTGATACGGATCCTGAGGAACGCGAGAATAGAGTCAAGATGTTGAGATTGTCTGGTCAGTGCAGTCCTGCAGTGAAGAAGAAGGAACTGATTCCTATATTAAAAAAGAAGAGAGCATCCGACCAAGATGCTGTGAAGAACACCAAGAAGCTGACTCTAAAGTTGGATATTGGCGATGGGAACACTGATCTGTCGGAGTTCTTGGATGAGGCTCTGAAAGCACCACCTAGCGTTCTGGTATCTGGATTCAAAGTTTCACGTATGGTCACTGCGACGCCACCCTCGACGCCGTCCCAAGAGTCAGCCTCGATTAGTTTACAAATTACGGATAGAGTTAACAAGATTGAGAGAACTGCTGTAACAGCTTGGAAGGACACTGAGAGTGTTGCTGAATATTTGATACTGGACGACAATCAGCCGCACTCCAGTCAACAGGATGGCATTAGAGAGAAGTCTGAGGTCGCGCCATGTACTGGTACCAGGAGGAAGCAGACGGAGAAATCTGTCGATGCGAAGGAAGTGACCTTCTCTGGGGATATTCAGTTTTCGGAAACTTACGAAATCGCTGGTAATATGCGTTCGAACGAGAGTAGACAGTATCGAAAATCACCGTTGCCAAAGAGAATGAGGAGTTTGTCATCTGACGATACTTTTGAAGATTGTGACAGTTTTTATGGAAGTGACAAGGAGACTGATGACCCTGTCATTTTTTCGGACGATACCGAGATCGATGTTGGTAGCTCCAGCTCGGAGGGCGAGGACTCTAGCTTAGGAGAACATGTTGAACACCTCTTGGACAAGGTAATGCCGCAGGCTCCTTGCTTTTTTGCCATCACACTATTGTGCCAAGTATTATGCAATTAACGATGCATTCACATATCGCAGTAACTTTCATTATTTCGATTGTAATGCAGTAACTAATTCTCGTTATTTTAATATCGTACACGGTATCTTTATATAATATGTCTATGACACGTAAAGTATTATTTTTCTCTAGATAAAAATAGAAAGACCTATGAAATTCGCAACGCGAAAAACCGAAGCTAATCAAGCGTTTAGCGATGCGGGATCATCTCGAGCGCAGGGTAGTCCATCCAGAGCAGGATTAGAAAGAGAGATCATTGATTTTGAGCAAGCCGCTCAATTGATGCTGCGCAGAATGGATGTGATGCTGATGACTCTAAATGGAGTAGGAAATGAGAAAAATCCTGCCAGACGTCTCGAGGTATTTTTGTTTTTGAGAAATAAATTTTCCTCATGCTTATACAATTTTCATCTTATCTAATCAATTCTGGTTGCATCCTTTTAAACGTAGATTCTCAAAGACGAAGTGAGCTGTTTAAAACCCGATGCTGCCAGCTTGATAAGCAAAGGTGATGGTTTAGTTATGACTGTTCATATGACCGACCCGGTGCGTGCTGAGAAGATCAAGAACGAACATCATCATAAACTGAGGAGCAAATGGCATCAAGTGATGTCGGAAGCTGAGGCAAGACGACAGCAGGCACAAAAAGCTGACGAGATGCTGAGGCAGTATAACAAGCTGGTCACAGAATTTGAAACCTGGTTTGTCGACGTTCCGCTAAAATTGGAGCAGGCCAATAATTACGAGGGTCAATTAGAATTATTTACTGAGGAGTTCGACGCGAAACAAGAGCAAATACGTAAATTGAACGAATTAGGGAGCGAATTGAAGAAGCTAAATATTGGACACTCCGATCTTGTACGTTATAGTATCAACAGTAGATGGCAAGAGATAAGCTCGCAGTTCAAGAGATTTAGTGGCAGTAAGGACAAAGAGAAGCATGTCACCGATAAGAAGATGGAATTGGTAAGCATTCACTTTTACGATATTCCGTAATTATTTTCTTAAATCTCCGTTTTAATTTCGTATCTAAAGTTTCTCATGTGTTATCCAAAATTATCGCTTAATGTTTTTCACATAAATATTATGATTGTTGAAGGATATTGGTGGAATCACGACCCAGGATTTCGTCACAAGAGTAAATAAGTTGAGAGAAGCAATATCAACGATATCGCGATCATTAAATTCGACTCCATTAAACGGGAAGGATTACGAACTGTTTCCAAGTCAAGAGGAGTGCCTAAAGAAGATAAGCAATGCTTTGAACATACTGAAGCCCAGCGTCGAGGAGATAGGCTACGTTTGTGAAACTCTTGTACGACAATCTCGAAGAGACCAAGCCGATCACGTGCGTCGCATGGTGGAGAAATTAAAAGACGAATGGCTAAATGTAAATTACAAGAATACAGAGCGATATAATCGCTGGACAAAGTGTCATGAGAATTGGAAGGAACTTCACAATGCATGCTGGTCGTTCTCTGAATTGCTAGAAAAGACGGAAGAGGCATTTAAGAAAATAAACACTGCGGGACCCTCGAAGGGATCTAAGACAAAAGTGTCAGAATTAGAACAAGAGGTATCTCGAATGCAACGTACCATAAATGCCATCACAGTTCAAAACGCTGAGATCCTGAATCGGTCGTCACCCGAGGACGTTGCAGATTTACAAAAAATGGTGGAAAATCTAAGGCGTCGCTGGCAGCACTTGATAAATGAGTTAAATGCGCGGAAGGATCGGTAAGATTGTATTGAGTTGCGTAAAGTTTAATTGCTTTGGGAAAGAAATTGATTAAATCCATAGACAGTCGTAGCTCTAAAGTACAGTTCGAACTCTCTTTGTGCATCTGCCTTACATATACATATAAAAAGTCAACTTGAATGTATAGTAGGCAGGAGACATAATCCGGGAGGCTTCTGTTCTCTCCATTGAGCTATTTTAGTTGGTGCTTGACTGTCGCGCCGAGTCGAACGCACTCCGAATAACTTTCAACAAATGTCATGTGTTTTGCCGGTATAATGCTAGTGACTTAGTACCTGATCATAAGGATGATCGTGGATCAATAATTTGTACGTTACGATGACTTCCGTGATTGTGAAATTAAGACTATTGCTATAGGACTGTTTTGAATGTACTGAAGAATTTTTTGTGATTTAAGGAATCTCGCCATGGAGAAGAAAGTTAATAACGACGACAGAGTATTGGATGCTGCGTACAACATCATCGAGCAAGTTAATTCTTTACGGGCTTCCACAGCTAATCCGTCAGATGACACTTCACTCTCAATAAGACTATCAATGATTAAGGTACGTTTGGTTATATTTACGTTTAATTATACCGGCAATACTCGTTACTTCAATATTCTGACTGGAGAATCATTTTAAAACAATTTATATATTTTTTGTATGCTTCATTTACATTTTATTCATTAAAATCTGACAGTTTATAACGTTACATAAATATACCCCGATAAATTGAACTTTGCAAGTCAGCCTTGTTTTCTAATAATTTGTATAATTTGATTGATATGCCGTGATTCGATTCAATAGTCTGATAGTGATGTAATGTATCACAGCGATACATCACATCCCACACATTTCTGATGCTTACTCCAAATGCACTAGTACGCTTATGACAAAACGTACATCTGGCTTTGAAATGTAAGCGCACATCAAAATTTTATTTGCACTTCCTCGTATTGCACTTTTGATATTTCGAGACTTGACTGCAGTGCAATTAAATAAAACGAATTGCGTCCTAATAATATCACCATGTTTCCTGACTCTGGTGGCCGATGCGTGCCAAGACTCAAATAGCATTGAACTCCAATTTTTGTCTACTCTAGTAATATGTTTTCCTGGATACAATATAACCTTTATCAAACAAAAGGCCGTACTAATAACTGTATGGTAGCCAATAATAACAGTAAAGTACACCAGCTATTTCGGTACGACTGTGAACGTATTTCATTAGCATGGGGTTACCCTGAAAATAGGTCTTATCCCACAGAGATTTTATAGTTCAGTGATCCATAAATAACCACGGTGTGTGCGCCAAAAATAAACGTAATTTTTAATATTTTACCGCAAAATTTTCTTTTCACGTAATTTATTGGTATCCAGGCAAGAGAAGAAGAATTGATCTCCCGAAGAAGAAGCATGGAGGCGCTACGCAATCAACATAATATTCCACGTAGCGAGGAAGACTACAATAAGATTTTCATTGACATGGAGAAGGTATTATTATTCTTTTGATATATTTTATATGTAAATTTTTATTTAACGATACTGGTAATCCAAGTCGGGAGTTTTACTGGGTTTCTTTCACCCTCTATACATATTGTTTATACGCTCGTGTTTTACGCCTAAGGGTGTTACCGTTACATATTTCTCCTTTCAAAATTTTATACGCGCATTTCAGGCCGGCACAAATCTTTCATCTCATCGTGAGTACGTCGAAAATAAGCTCGCGTCCCTGAAGAAATACATACACAGTTTGGATACTGTGATGACGTGGGTCATGGAAACTCGCACGAGGCTTAATATTTCTCGTGAATTACCACAGCAGGAGCGAACTAAAGTCATCGATAATATCATGGTAAGTGTACTCGAGTTTTCGAGGTAGGAGTGGCTATCCCTCTATTAACTTGGTTGTTTACGCCCCTGACGTTTACATTTACAGGTCGCTGTAATGGATCGTGAGATGGAAGTGAAGGATGTTCTTGAAAATTATACCAACATAGAGAAAGAATGCGAATCAGCAAAGCAGCCGATATCGGTTGAGCTCCAGGTGAGGATTATATATTTGCTTACGAATTTATCGACAGTGGATATGAAGTCAATGATTATAACGTCCAATGCTTTTTCTTGTTCCCCAGGAAAAGTTAAAGAAGTTACGCGAAGACTGGCAGTTTGTGAAGAATCGCGGTGAACCACCGGAAATTGAGGCATCGTCAGCTGGAGCATCAGCGTCGAAAGTGCAGAGAGGTAAGTTTACTGTTTCGAGTAACCTATAAAATCTGTTCCGAGCATTGAAAAATACGAGGCACCTTCCAAAGACACGTTATATGCATCAACGATAAGTAATGCTACAATAAATATAAAAAAAGAAGTAATATCTTTCACAGGCAAACGCGTATCGATATTCAAGATATACTTCTCTACTTTACCAAACTATATATACACACACAATCAATAATGGTCTGTATTCATCGGAATTCTTCATTCTTTACATTTTCATGTGATATCCGATATTCGACGTTTACCTTTTCGAATCTAAACCTTCTCGGGAACTCTATCGCGTCTACCATTGATCCCGATTTTGTTGGCTTAAATCTACATCTGGATGTTTACGTAGTTTGAAAAGAGCTCCAAAGCCATCAGCGTCCAGCAACTAGTCTCGGATTGGTAGTTACTACCCCAGGGTGTTTTCGATAGGACCGTATAGTCTCACGGTATAGTCGCTCTAATCTAGAGTGGGAGTGCGTTGGTGATAAAGGGATTTGAACGGTAGGAAGACAGGGTACCGCGAGTAACGAAACGCAGTATAGATACAGAGGGGAATGGTCAGGGATGAGAGATAGGAGGACAAATGCATGTCAAGGGTGGTGGTATTTGCAGTGGTAGATTCCACTATGGTAATTGTATTGGACTGCTTTGTGGGATGATCTATACATTGACTTGTAGTTGCACTGGGTAGTCTCGATAAAATTCATTTTATCACATCGCAGCTGTAGGCTTGTTGGTTTACCTACTCACTTCCCAGACTTGTGAAACATTATTGAGAACGTTATATTGGCAGCGTGTAAGGGCTCGGAGGGTGATTACATTATCGAAATTCTGAGACACAACCGTTTGATGTTGCATCGATCATGTTCTTCGCATTACTTTATAATGTGTGTCGTGAGTCGCATAGCGATCTGACACTTTTTTTCTAGGTTACTTTGCTGCTCTCGTTCTTCACTTTGGTATTGGAAAGCATCAGGAAGTGGAACTATCGGTGGGACCTGAAATTGTACATCTTGGAAAGAGTAGTGGAGACGGTACGCGTCATGAAAGACCCCTTAGGCTAAAAGCTTTCGGTGAGAAGATCTCCAGGAGTAGGCCGTCTATTTAAAGGGGATGCACGGATAGGTGTCTCTTTCCTCTTAAGTGACGTCTTTGTCTCTTTAACTTTGTTCATTCTTTTTTTTTCCATTATTTATACAGACCCTTCCAGCCGCAGTATGAAGCGGACCCGGGAAGACTATCGTATTGACTCTGAGTAGTATCTTCCAAGATGGCGGACTCTGTGGAAGTATATTGTTGCATGCGGTATCGAGAAGGAGCGGCAGAGAGTATTAAAGTTTTAAAGTTCAGCGAATTTCTCAAAGTTCCACTCGAGGATCTTGTCTGCTTCGTCAGACACTTCACATCCTCCAAGGTTTTCCTACTGTAAATGACAAACTTTATATCTGAAAATGTTAACCCGCTCGTTAACAACTATATAAGATCCCTCGAATAGATCATAGTGCACTTTTTCGAGCTTTTCATCACCCAAGTAATGATTCCAATCGGTATTAAAATTCTTTTCAATTTAATATCATCGACTCCTCGTATCCCATAATTTTTTTTATACCAAAAGTGTCATTCACGTTGACGAATTAAATTTGTCAGAATTTTACTTTTTTATCTCTTCTGCCTACAACCTGTTTAACTGGGTCGCACGAATTATGCCGCTCGATACAGTCTAAACAGTGAAATATATTTTTTGATTGGTCAACGTGGAATTGGATCGAAGGAACCTATCGTTACCGAAGCGACGACAGTTTCTTCCTGTCGTAAATACCGACGCCGGTAGACGCAGGCTGTGATCGATAATTCTCTAGAGGAAGGAACGTCGAAAAACGCGAAAGAGAAGTCTTATTTATAGTTTAACGTCATCCTTACTTTCTTACCTCTCGATGGTATCTGAGCAATTATCGACATTAGCTCGATCCTCCCCCTGGGGCCGTGAATTATCCTTCGGCCCCTTAACTGCCAACATTTTTCTGTGAGTCGCATCTACCAGCTATTACGTAATGACAAAATTTGACGTAACAGACCTCGGTGAGCCTTATTGATATCTCCTCGGGCGGCATCTCAACAAGTGTTTGTCGAGAGCAAGCGGCCGAGTAAGCGGCTGAGAGATTTCGAGGGGGGGGGGGGGGGATGCGCGACTGAGAGCGAGTAGGTACACAAGAGACGAGGGCTGTTTTCCTCAATTCAATCTGTTGCCTCAATGTGATTTTCTATGCTGAGGTGTACACCTTGAAGGCTTGTTTTCATCCGGGCGACACAAATTGGTAAAAGATAGATAAACGGTTAGATCGAGTTCAGTGATGGCTTTACCTATATGTACATTTCCATACATATACATACAGTACGTATCTAGGGGAATCCAGAGGAAACGGGCGAGACCCTAACAGAAATTGGCATTCCTGGTTCATCGCCGTGGCGTCTAACTTCTAGACAAATGTACCTAGGACTAATTTTAACTAAGGTCAGAGAACCCAAGCGGCTTTTGTGTAAATGCAAACACGCACGGCAGCTTCACGGAAGACCAAAATTATTCACCCTACGTCAAATAGCTTTCGTACAATAGCAAGGAAACGAAAAAGGAAAAATAATCGAGAGAACATGGTAACGCAACGATCATCCGGAAACACGATGCGCCTATTCGGCTTTCGAGCCTCAAAGAAATCAATATTTATAACGGGGCTAAGTGTACCTTGAAGCTTGTAGCTCGATGGGGACGCTTTTACGAATTTTCTTTTTAATAGATATCCTATGCGCGCACCCGGTACACTCTTCGTCATTCTTTATCGTTGTCGCCCACTTTCGCTTATTGCAAACTAGCCTTCCAGTATCTACCCTCTTGTTCCGGGTACTTGTATCTCAAACGTACTCTGGCGTACAGTGAATTTATATTACACCGTCACGCACAAGGTCGCTGTGGATTCGCTTTAACATTCATTAGTTCCCCATGGTAGTAGCCGTGGAGTACACACTAGACTCGTAGACGTATATCCACTTGGTTAACAGAGGATATTTCAAGTCCTTACAAAGGAGAGTCTAGCATCTGAGAGATCATTAGACAGAATCTAACCTTATCGAAGGTATCGGCTACTGGCCTTGGTTAATGACCCGAACGAATATTCACGGTTCATTAATGCTAGAACGATTGTTGTTTTTTTCCCCCTTTCTGCTTCTCTACCTTTTTTAACCGGTTCCATCGGTTCATTTATGTTTACCGTGAATCGGGGGTGGATCCGAAGTTTGTTTACGAGGCAGTTTCCAATTCATTAAAATGCTACCCTTGGCGTATCTTTCGCTAGGGAGAAACCTTCGCTGTCGTCGTTGTCGTCGCTGCTCTGGCACGTTCGGCTGCTTCTTGCTTCTTTGCTCGCTCGATGTTATTTTCCCATTTCCCATTAGCGTAGTCGGAGAAGGAGCCGATCGAGGCGATGAGAGGAAGAGGAAGGGCGGATATGATGGCAGTGAAGGGATGCGAAGAGCCGCGAAGAGGATATATCCTGTATCCCTTAGGTGCCCTTTGCACTTATTTTATTTAATATTTGAGAGTGTCGCTCGATCGCTACTACAGGGCTATGTATGACGTAGCTACGGCATTGTAGGCATTATACGATAGTTACGGGGTACCGTGTTGAGGCGCTGGGGCCTGGGTAGACGTCAAAGAGAACCTTCGTCCCTGGAGACTCCCGTCTCCTCTTGCGCGGCCGAAATATTTCATAAACTTTTCTGGACCGGATTCTTGTTGCTTGGGAAGAAAAGAAAGTTAATTTAAAATGCCCTCCGGTCCCTGTTCTTTCTAAGCGCACGTGGGGTTGAGATCTGCCAGCGCGCCCCTTGCTTTTTTATGGAAACGCCCTGAACGTCGTGAATAATTTTTTTTATCACTCTTGTCATTCGCGTTATGTTATTTTTTTTTTATTCATGATAAACGTCACCACGTTGTTATTATCTTTTTGGGTACGCTTTTTTTTTCATATTTTTCCGTTGGTTTTATTGTTCGGTATGATAAAAGAAATTTTTTTGTTTGTTTCAGGTGAGTCACGTCACTCTAGGATAAAGATTCTGAACGTATGGGTAAGTCCATATGATTATAGTATTGTGGCTCTCATATTTTTTTTTTTCATCGTAAATGCTCACGCTATCGGTATCGCGTACCGAGTGGAAAATAATACAGCTCGAAAAATTCGTGAACCCATGAAATTCTATTTTCCTCTAGCTAGTAACTTTCTCGAAAGAAATAACACTCCAATTTTCGATTTACCGTTGTCGCTTGTATCTCGAGACTTTCCACAGAGGGGTGGTCCTCCGGTCACCCTCGTAAACTGCTTGGAGGTTCAGGTGGTCGCTACTCTCGTGATCGACAGTCACGATAAATCCCAGCGTGACTCTCAAGCGGAAATTCACATAGCGAAGTGCAGAGTGGCCTGTGCGTCCTGTATTATAAATTATGTATAGTAGCAGCGATGGAAATGCATCGATTCCAATACCGCATTTCCCATAGGGGGTTAGGTTAGCAGAAGCGCCCGGCAAGGGAATTGTAACGGCATTGAAAGTTTTATGAGAACAGCTTAAAAAATTGTTTTTTTTTCCTTCGTTTTTATCCCAATACAAAGAAAACGGAAATTCTTCAGGTCTGTACGGTATTTCGTATGATTTCACTTGATTTAAATAACTTGCGTTGTCTTCAAATTGGTTGCGCAATGCGCGACGCTGTCGTTTGAATTTTTTTACCTCTACCTTTCGGTTAACTGAACTTTAAGTTAGTTTAGAACACATCGCCTCAAACTACACAATTTTCCAATATGGTTGACGCAGGCCTTTGTAACAATTTTCCAATACTGTTGGATACACCTGGTCGGGCAGAAAATGTTTTTGTTAGATAACTGAGGTTCCTTAGCTTCGCGTCAAAAGGAAATTGGCCTCGATTGGGCTGTCATCAAAATTGAATTATCTCAACGCCGAACCGTAAAAGGCAAAAATAATGAAATACGGCTCATAAAGATTCCCCGATTTATTCGACCATCCGAACACACGTCGATCGGGCGTTTTATTCCTGGTGACGATCATCCAGAAAATTATACCACGTGATTGTCCCTGGCGAATTTCGGAAACTTTTTTTTACTGTTAACTCCGTCGTATTTATTGGATGGAATTACGAGATTCTAACCTGTAAAAACCAACCATGATGTTGATACTTTACGATTTTATACGTTTTAGTCGATTGTCAATAATAATCAAATTTCAATTCCTATATAACTATACTCAACTACAGTACGTTCCATACAAGTTCGTGATAGGCGGCTTTTTGTATCTTATAAATGACGATTCGTTTATTCGCTCTAGTGTATATATATACATATCTCTCTTGCTCTACCCTTTGATACCAGAGCCAATTTCTATCGATTCCACGAGTCTGATTGTAACCTCTTATAGATTCTCACCCTTGATATGGTCGATCCCTTGGCCTAGGTTGCTATTGTTTGTCGAAGGTGCCAAATAAACCCGTGCACGTAGTACCTCGTATAAAACTACCCTACTTGTCTCTAGTCAATCCCCTTCCCCCACTTCCTACCGACGCTATCACCCGTCAGCGTCTCGACGCCGCTAGCCGCAGAGCTTCCTAAGAAAGTTTTCGCTTCCAGCTCGCAAGTAGATATACATAGGTCGCTCGCTAGCTATAGCAGTATCCACGTATCGTCCTATAAATCCTTGCTCTGGCAGAATCCGCAAGTATGTATCATTGTCACGATATATAACCTGTTAATACGTTAACAGCAACTTGGAGGAGATCCGGCTTATATAACTTTCTTTCAGTTTTCTTCTTGTTCTTCTCGCGCGTCCACCAATCACGATATGACGTCAAATACGATACTTATTCAAAGTCCAGAGGATGGTGAATAGCCACAGTTTCCATCGTGGAAGACAAATTGAGAAGCGGTGGACCCTACTGCCATCTCTCTCTCTCTAACTTATACAACGAAGACGTGAATTAACTTCCGAGCAGGAAACCAATTTCCGGTCTTGGTAAATGCGTGTCCTTAAGAGCTAAGAAGAGAAGCGAGACGCGACCTAACGACATACAGTACGTTTAGTTGGTCCAGTAAGCACAGCCATATTTTACGAGTCTCCTGGTACCAAGAACGTCTTGAAATATATTCCTGGAATCAAGCACACTCGGCTTTTCGTCGCCGGAATTCATTAGCCCTTTTGCGATAATTGTTTCTTGTTCCGTCATTTACCAATTGGTAAGTCATCCAGGTACAATAGGCTAGGCAACGGGCACTGCTTGAAATTGAGCTATACTAAACTCCCAACCCCCTTTGCGCCATTGTGCGACATCAGAATTCTTGATGTGCTACTGCTGGTACTGAGAGTGGTTAATTAGAAGCATAGACTTCACGTGCTGGGCAGGTCGAGCAAAGTGCAGAGGTGCTGGAGGGGGGACCTAGTGGCTGGGATGGTGGTTCTTGGTCCGGAACCCCTACGTGGGGTGTGATCACCGGTCCGCATAATGAGAGAGGATAAGCCGGCTAATGTAGTCGTGGCGGAATCATCCCTTGTCTTGGCTCTATCTTTTTATCTTGAATTATCATTTTTCATTCCCCTCGAACTTGCACGATCTCTCTACACCTCTTGTCTCGGTCGTATCTTCATCCATTTTATCCATTTTATCCTGGGTCCTAGCGATTAAGGGTCGATGAGGTTGATTCGACGAAACCAATCGCTATTCGTATTGATACATTTTTTGAAGCATGACTCAATTATCTCGTTCATCAGCGCACGTGCTTCTGTTTCGAGTACCTAATCTCTGGCTGGCCGTGATCGCGAAGTTTAATAATTGGCACTTCCGGTAATTGGTTTGCGACCCAAGTACGTTGCGCCTATAAATCGTCACGTGGATCGCGCTTCACGATGGATTCACGTTGGCAACGTCGAGATGTTTTCAGAGTAAGTTTACAAACCCTCCCTTTCTCCTGTTACATCTTTCTCATCTTTTACCCTTATATCTCCTACACCGTACTTTCACCCTCGCTCGTTCAATCCGTTGCTTCTCGCGGACGATGCACGAACGCCCCGCTTGGATGTGTTGCGTGCAGAATAACTGTGCTTTCTGCTCTGGCACTAGTTGGGCAATTTTTGTTTTCTTTGAGAAAAAAGAAAATTGGGTGTAGCAAAAGAACATATCAGAGCGAACGATAACCAGGACACGGAATCGCGTGCGACGTCGTGCGAAACTGGCACGTTGCCGTTTCGAAAGAGAGCTCGATCCTCTTCGGGTCTACTGGAGTAGCGATGTTTTCTTCATTATCGAGGTACACAGTTACGTCCATTTTCAGGGACTGGAATGTATGTCATATTTGCGATGAATGTAAGCAAAATTTTATGATTTGAAAATCTGGGTATAATGTGTAGTATGCTGATGATTTCTTGGAATTTTTGGTGCCCGTGAAATCTGTGAACAGCATCTTACACCTTGGTTCGAGCAGGACGGTCGGTCGTGCGAAATCTAGCCGGGTACTTTTTTTATAGCTCACATAAGGGGTACCCAGAGGGGTTATCGGTTTGACTCTCTTTCGATCACTTCCAATCCATCCCATATGTGTCCTTCACACGCCACTTTGATAGATTCATTCCTATCCGGCATCCCATCGGTCTAGCTGCCCAGGACCAAACTTCACTCTGCTCTCGTTCCATTCGCCGAATAGCCAAGTCATTCTCTGCCAGCCCTTTCTGGATGGAATCTTTATGTATGCAGCAATGGAATTTCGTGCGAGTGATTTTTGCCGGATAAGAATTCAGACGAAAAAGTATAAATTTTGATGGCGTTTTGAAGACTCTTACGCAATGGCCATACTCTAACCTAGACTGTCTTATATCGTATTATCCTTTCCACGGTTATGGGCAAAGGGTCGAACGGTATACGAGGAACGTATATAAGGGAGTGAGTATATAATAGGGGTGTGCAGTAGGTCGGGAATAGGTTAGTGATTTTCACAGGGTGGACAGATAGGACACGCACTGAACTTCTTCTTATTCAGCGCGTGGGCGAAGAAGGGGAAGACAAATGGGTCCTTGGTTTTCAACCCCCCCGTTACCGTCTAAGTGGTTACCGATGGTAGGTTAGTTATTTAGAGCGAAACAGGGTGGAGCGACGTAAAAATATCTTCAAATATTCACAAAGGTGGATATACATATACGCAGCATCCCAACCGTAGATCAACCTTTACCCATGGACCACACGGGTCGGACGGTTGAATTTCATCGCAGATCGTCGATTCATACGTGTTCACAATCTTGTACAAGCCGAACAAAAATTTTCGCTTCGTTTGACACTCGTAAAATAACGTCGTTAACGTTGACTTCGCGATCCAAAGCACAGCCTCCATGGACCATTCGCAGCGTGCAATAACCTCGCTACGCGAAATCCTCTCCCGTGGGTTTTTCCGTTAATTGAATCGGTTGAGTAGCGTGGGTTCTTTGTAATCGGATTACCGTAAAGCTCGTGTCTCGTCACTTTTTACCGTCGGTGCAATTCTGTGTCCCTGGCGGTTTTATCTTGATCTTCTTTTTTTGATCTGCTTTTTTCTATAGTCATCGGTACCTGTCGCGTGCGTAGACTTACTAATGGTCCGTGCAACCAGAGCTGATACGCAACCGTCGCACAGGCTGACGACTGAGCCGGATTACCTTTATGGGGTCCACATGGATGGATCCGTGAGCTTTCAGTACTTTTGGCGCATTGAATTGGATCCTGAGGAAAGGAGTCCAAATACGTGTCTAATTTTAACGGCGTATTTGCATAGTTACAGGAACTAAGGAAGCTGGACTTCCAGTGACTTCTTTATTGTATTAATGGGAATAACGTTATACAATGATCAAGTGCCATTTGTCAGTATAGTTCAGTTATCATTCATAGGTTTGGTAGAGATTTTTTTTTCGATACCAGGTATAATTTGGAACGACGTAAGCATTTTTTATTACGTCACGACATCCCTGCGAGTCGCGAATGGATAAATATTTTAGCAGCAGCGGAGAGAATGGCGAGAGGGGTGCCGTGGTCCTGGACACGTGTGAGTTATGCTGTTCTCCGTGCGATACGACGGGGGCTGCTGCTTTTTATACTGCGGCTGCTGATGACATCCGCCCTATGCAGCTGACCCCCTATTATTTTCCAGGATCGCTTCCTTATTAATGCTTTACGACACTGTAGATCGGGATCTGTCGTTCATCTTCGTGGAATAGTTTCGACGGAGAATTGGATACGTATGCACACGTACGATGTATATACACGGGTATCTATTGGAAAAGTATTGAACGACCATTGTTGATGCCCTTTCTCTTGTGGAATTCGATAAGCCACAAAAGCACCCTACATCAAACGACAGAGGAATTGACGTGGGACCATAATTCGCGGTTAGGAGTCATAAAATTTTATCCCGTACGTTGCCAACAAATTTCTCCGTAAAGCAATGGCGGCCAGCCACGCGCACGTGTGAACCACCACCGATATATACCATACTTCGTGAGGTGTATTTTGAGCTTGTGACGTAAAGAAGAAAAGTGTCCTCACATGAGGTAGAGAATGGCACCATGGGTATGAAGGGTGCGTAAGGGTTTTGGGGGGAGGGAAAAACGAGAAGAATAGAAGGGTGGTCCAGAAGGGGAGGGGGATGCATGGTTCGGATGAAAAGCTACCCAGGAGCCGCAGCTTCCATACGACGATGTCCCGGGTTAGAAGGTGGAACCGCTCGGAGATGGAGTTGCGTCTTGTGTGGCCGAGCGTGACCCACTCGATCCTATAGTCACCATAAGGGCACTCAGGCTTCTTTATTTCACGTTAGACCAGTCAAATTTGAAAATTTGTACAAAACCATTTCAATGGGGTAAATGAATCTTTGTAATATTTTTATACTTTTTTACTCTCATCTCAATGTAATTGTATGCTTATTATTTGGAGGTGATTAAATACTTGGGAA
The DNA here is from genome assembly GCA_030142655.1 of Trachelus tabidus. Classification (NCBI taxonomy): domain Eukaryota; kingdom Metazoa; phylum Arthropoda; class Insecta; order Hymenoptera; family Cephidae; genus Trachelus; species Trachelus tabidus. The sequence goes on from JARQTI010000723.1 coordinate 1,927,551, forward strand.
CATTTCAACCCTTTACCTCGAGGTCTTATACGATCCTAATGACAATTCAGGTGCTCTTATCGAATTATCCAAAGCGTTAGACGATCTTTGTGATTTTATTATTTTTCGATTGAACTCGTAATTTTCAAAATTTACGTTCGGGTATATATATGTATTTTTTTAATCAAAAATATCACGGCTACGTGGGATTTTAAGGATAGTAAAGTTTCTTACTGCTCCATGTGAAATCGAGCAGCATCCCACTGATAAGGCGCCGTGATAATCTGCTTTGTAGTTAACATGGCTTTACTCCGGGATTCCCTTCGTCGAGCATGACTATCTTGAGCGAATCTAAACCGCGTCGTTCATATCGGAAGATGCTCGACGATTATTTCGGGCGCGGAGCTAAATCATGCGTGTGAACGATAAAGCCACCCAGAGTGATTCCGCAGGCTTTTTTGCTTGCCTCTACTCTGCCCCCCCCCCCCCGTTGCTTCATGTATTTCTTCTGTCGAGGGGTTTCGCTATTGAAGCAACTTCAGCCTCTCCCTTCCCCTCGTGGACCATTGTCGTTGACGAAGCATTCAACAATTTAGGGAATCGACTGGCGCCGCCGCGTTTACTTGCCGACGCGAATAAAAGGCAGAGAGCAAACTTTAATCTGGCAGAGTGATCTCTTTATGGGAAACGTACCTGTCGATGGCAAGAAAGTCGCGAAAACGAATTTGGAAATGGATCGAAAGACTTTTTGAAAAAATTCATACAAACTTCTTCCCATTTGTCGTCCATTCAACTTTACATATAAATTTGACCTTAATCGATCAACTATTTTTTTTTTTCAACCCTTAACGTCATAATCATATTGAACTTTTGAACTGTTAACAGAACATACTCAAAGACTTTTTTCATTCAACGAAAAAAGTATTGTCAATTGATACCCTTCACGTATATATCCATCTCAATATACTTTTCTTCACCTGTTATCATACTTCCCTACGAGACGCGGCATCCCTGTCAAAGATAAAAAGTTACGCCGTATCTTATTTCAACGTAAAAGCAGTTGTACCAACCCGACGAAGTACTAAGGTTACCTGTGGCGCAAAAGCCTCAAGGAAAATCGAGTACATAAAGTTTCACTGGGTATAGTCTGTTATCTGTATATTCTAAGTAGGTACGTACCTACATATCACATTGAGAGCCTAGACGAGAGCATTGTGAGAAACTTTCATCTATTTATACCTCAAGTAACGTCGTATCCAGGACACCGTCCGTCCATCCATTTTATTTTTCTTATACATTCTCTTTCTCTTTATTCCCAGCTCTACCGTACCCTTCTCCAGCTCACGGTTGGTCACACCAAGTGAAGCTTGAGTCACTTCCTGTCCGTGTCCTAGTAACTATTCTCTCTATTGTCTTTAAGGTCGCCGCTCTTTGAACCTGAACTTCAGGCAAAGACGTCGCAAGCACCGGCTATGAGCTTGCACTCGGTATTATACGCTCGAATGGAATTGCACGGGGTTGCGGGAGAAAGGTGCGTGTTCTCAAAGCAGCGATAGGGACCGCGTATGCTCGCGAGTCGGAGGCGACAGGTAGTGTGTTCACCTTCGCACGATTCGAATATCTTGAAGCTCTTTTGCCCGCCGGCGTGTTGGTACAGTCAAAGTGTCGCCGCTGGGGGCAATTCTAGTTGGCACTGAGGGAATCGCGAAAGTCCTGTGTAGGCCTTTGCCTGCGCACTACAGACTCTTTACGTCGAACGTGGACAGAGGCCTTCAGGTTGTTGCGGCTCCAGAAGAAACTTTAGAAAGAAGCTTTTTCGTAAGAAGTGTCTTGTACTCTTTCCTGAAAAGAGTCAGTGATACTAGAGGCTTGTTGGGCAGGTCGGATAAGGATAAGAAAAAAGTTTAAAAAATTATTTCATATCTCTAGATTCATAAAGTTATCGTAATCTTTTAAATTGATTGCATTTCCTTACCTTTCTTACCTGATCTTAATTATTTTTGTTAGATGGCGTAAGAGCTTCGAGCGAGACCTCCAATCGAGTGTTCTAGGCTCTGGGCTGGTAGTGTTGTTTAATTAAATAACTCAAGTTCGTATTTTCTCAATTTTCTCTTGATTTATTGTATCGTTACTTGGATAAGACACGACGTGAATTTAGTCGTTCGGCAAAAATATTCAAAGAGCAGCATCGTCAGATAAAGAAGACCGTAAACTACGTACAACCATGCGAAGTCAGCCGAGGATAATTCACGATCCGTTTTCCTCTCCATATTCAATGGCGAGAACGTCTAATAGACCCTGATGACACAGAATAGAAAGATAGTGTAATTAACTACAGAGAATAACACAGTTATTATATATGCTCTTCTTACAGTTAATGCCTTCTTTATAGTCTTTTTTTAGTTCGCACTTAACATATCCTTTCGACGGAATGAATACGTTGAATTTTATCTGCGAACTTTTTATCTATTTTTATGTCCAGCTTGGAAGGGATTTTGTGAGCTTGCTTAGGAGTCTTTTTCCTAAAGAGCTTACAACCTTTAATCGCAAGGTTTTATCGCGTCTTAAGTTATAACGTGCTTTCAGTATGGACTTGGGAAGCGCTTAAAAATAACTTTGCAGACTGTTACCTATGCTTAGGGTTGCAGGGTAGTCTGAGGTTTCTAAAAAAACTGAAAAAAATACATAATGACGGGATTTGAAGTAAGGGTCGTGTGCGTTGGACATTATTTCTTATTTCCTGTCTCATGATTTGTTTGCCGCAGCCACGATTCTTCGCGAGGCTTTATTACGTGACATAACGAGGGTAGAAGCTCGCGCCTTTTGTCAAAATCTTTATTCATACGGATTTCAGTCAATGAGTCGGTCTGCGGGAGAATCATCAGCCCCGACGCTTGATAAACAATGGCCCGTGCTCATTAACGTATCTTGAATGATCAAAACCGTTTTCACGATTTTAGTCTAACCTACTTGAGGATGAATGTCTGGCTTGCTCATTAGAGATAAGGCTGAAGATGAGTGAAGTTTGCTTATGCGACTGTGCAATTTTTTTATTCATTTCGCGAAATTCTCTTTTTTCTGTTCTCTTCTTTTCTGTGCTTTTCAATGACGTCGTTAATCACGTTTGATGACTCCATAATTTTGCTATATAGACTGATGGTACTTTTTGCTATTGAATAGTGGTTGAATTTTTTTTTTCTATTTCCAATATTATCACTCACTCTCGTATACGCAATACATATGTAAAGCGCAATTAGATCGTAGAAGTTCTTTAGGCAATTTTAATGAGCTTCGCGAATTCAATACAATTCCATTAAAAAAAGTAACTAGACCTAACCTCACTAACGCTATTCTACGTCGTACCTCTTTGTTTGCTTCTATGTAAAAAATTATTTCCTCTCAATTAAAATTATCCTCGCTATGGACGATCGTGTTAATAGCTCATTCAATTCTTAAGCATTTTCCTCAAACTAATGGCAGATTCTCATGATCGTTGATTCAGCAGCGAAACAGCGCTATTAGAACCCTCTGAATCCATAGAACCCGTATCTACAAAAGCCACTTACCCGCACGAAGGATAATGACGGCAGACTACCAAAACGTTAGCCGTCCTAAGATCTTAACTGAAATAACTCCTACGTCGGTAAACAAGACCCTCGGCACAGTTGCCTCTGCAAATGAGAATTGGCACGTCAAACTTCAAGTAGATTCTTATTTGTTCGGACAAATAGCAGCGAGCGTAGCTTAGATACAAGAAACTTTTTCCGTTCTGCATGTATATCGAATAAAAATTCAATACCAAGCCCTGCGTATAATATACCGTGAATTAATTAGTTAACAAAAAATGATTCAACAATAGGCCAAAAAGTGTTTAACGATCTTTCGCAAAGAAGGAAAAAGCATGAATCCATTCGAACGAAGAGTTCCTCTTTAACATGGAGACCCTTGGTATATCCCGCTCCTGTAGCGATCGAAGCGGCAGGCAAGCTGAGAAAATTCCAGAAACGTTTGCCGATTTCGTCCGAACTCCTGCAGAAGACACAGAAGCATCCACAGTGCATTAACCAAGTGTTTTTCCTAGTAGCGTATAATTCTGTTACGTTGCACGTAACGACGGTACGTCTAACGTCCCGATATGAACTAAACGCCAAGACGCCTCGAGTAATCCAGTGTCTCAAGGAAAATGTGAACGCAGCTTAAGCTCGTCAATGGCGCTTAGCTGGTTCCATTACAGTGCCGACAATCAAGGCAGCGTTTAGGTACGGGGTTTAAAGCGAGTGTAGCCACGGGGTCAGGCTTGTAATCTGATAGCGTGGGTCGTCCGGTTGGTTGGTCTTTTAGGTTGGGTTTGAAATGCCCCATTAAGACGAGGGGGCTGCCGTTAGAGGCAGCTTACTAACGTGGGATGCTGCAGGTCAAATTGGAGGTGGATCGAGTACTCCGTGGACCTGCCTTGAGAACAGAAGTTAGATTAGCGCATTCTGTGCAAAGTCATCGTCGTCTCTGTGTAGACGCTAGGTGACGTACCATGATGCAGTCGTAACTCGGTACGCTGATAACCCGTGGGGACGCGGCATTAGCCAACTGTCTAATCTGCCTCGGTTACTGGTCCAGCCCAGCATCCCCTATCTCGGTGCATCCCAGCGATTTCCTTTAATAAGCTTCCTATGCGTGTCATGGAATGCCATCCCTGTTACTCGCTCTAGTAATCTCCTAGGGATGGTTCTAACTAATTGGAGCATCTTGAGTCTTGGGTATAATGAGGTTATTGCTAGTTAAGCGACAGCAGCATCTTACGTCGATGCTCCCACTCTAGTTATATTATCTATATATACGTAATTGGATAGTTGCCTGATGAGGATGACGTTATGCCCTTTAACTAGATAATCAACGTGTATCTTCTTATCTCTTGCCTTTGCACTGTAGCACAATCAGAGGGGGCAAGAGTCGCTTTAATGCAATTTTCGAATAGGATGTTGCTTGACACGTTGAGGTTTTATGTGTGAATATTTTTTTTTTTTTTTTTTGAGGGAGATGGAGGTTATGTTTTACGAGGGCGTTCGAGGGTATTCGATGATTCGGAGTGATAACATGGTACGAGGCAGGTTCTCGTTAACACGATACTTTTACATGGTTAATTAACGCTGATTCTGATATGCCGTGACGCAACGCGTTACGCGTCTGCAGCACGCTTGAATTAATCATCCTATCACGCGTTAACATTAGTGCTTGGATTATCGCGTGGTAGTCTTCGCGTTGGTTTGCATTTTCAAAGTCTATCAATTGATGTCAAACATTTACCGAGCTTTCGTCTGCCTTGTGTTTCGTCCACGTGAGTGGCAGGTGTGATAATTTATTGCACGCTGTCCTACATACCTACTGTTTACATACCTTTCGTACAGTATTCATATTGTAATGCATAATTTTTTTATTTACCTCCCACGTTGTCTTATCAATGAAAAGGAATATCCTCCGTGTTCTTCTCACGATGGATCAGATCGAGTATTGCGTCAGGTGTTTTCAGGATCTTCAAGTCACCCATTTTGCGCAGGGTCCCATGGCCGGTATCTTAATGATGTGGATTAAGCAAAATAAGGGTAACGTGCCAGTGACAAATCGAGCCGGGAAACCAGGGCCGTATCCCTTGGCGACACTTGGCTCGGTGTCAGTTCAAATATCAGCGGAGAAACTAGTTGAGATCAGGAGACAAGTCCTTCTCGGCTAAGGTCGCTGATCTCTTGACGTATCGCTACCCTCTGATCCGTCATTCATAATGCGTACCCTCTTTTACCAGGTCTTCCCCCTGGAGACACTTCTCCTACATTCAGCTAGTCATTCCAATCCCCCTAGGTCGGCTGACCAGGTCGCCTCCGACACCACTCATACACAGTCACTGTTCACACTGAGTGCTATTGAAGCCCCATACATTATTTCGAATAGAGAAAATAAATGATCTGAGTGGTTACAAACGATTGACCATATTGCAGTTTTTTTTTACTTGATAATATATTATTATTACGTACATTGATATCTGCTGAGCTCAATTTATTTATATATATTTTTTAATACGGTTCGATATTTTCTTTTTTTATTCTTTTCTCTCTCTCTCCAGTTGATACTTTATTTGATTCTTGATTGTTTTATGGGACACGATTTCCTGCTGGAATCTTCGAATGTGAATATCTTCTGATATGGTTATATTATACGGGACGGAATGAAGGGGGAGGGGGCGGAGCGGCACTCGGTAGCAGGAGGCAGTCTGGATAATACGTAAGCATTCCAGAATCCAGAGTTTCGCTTCTAGGGAACAATGGACAAGATTAATGGTAGAGAGCACCGAGGTGTGTGGAGGGGAGCGGAGCGAGGGTGAGGGCTAGGAGAGAAGAGGAGGGTAGAACATACGGATGACGTAGAGGAGTATAGAGGAAGGACGAAGGGTGCTGGTGAGATCTCAAATGAAACGAAGGGCTACTTGCATAATTCGTCTTGTAATAATATTGGAAATCGGTGACACGAGGTTAACTCGCTATTAAAAGTATCGGAAAGTTTGCCGGAAGTGGATGCCGATGATTGCCGATTACTAAGCCGGTGATTAATGAATTCCTAAAATTATACGGTTCGGAGTGGAAAATTGCATTTTCCACTCTATCGCGCTACTACCCTTACACGTCTGACCGTTCTTCTTCGAACTTTATCCCATGGAATACCCATTACATTCGGTATTCGAAAAGTGACGTATTTTCAAAATTCAATCGCGACGCGAGAAATTCCTTCTGTCTCTGGCAAATGGAGAATGACGGAAACTTGCTAAAAATAATTCCATTCAATTAATCCCATTTTCTACCTATCGCTTTGTTGGGATACAGCCACGAGGAATCCTGCGATACACACTGTACACAGAATACGCGAATTCGTTTGGCTGCGGTCAAGCGAACAAACTTTTTCGATTTCCCGTTAATTGGCATCCGGATTGAACACGAGCATCACTCGTTCGATCTTCTCATCTCGAGTATTTTTTTTTGTATCCACGTTATATCTTTCTTCGTTTGCCCACCTCCGCCCCCGCCCCGTCTCTTCCGGCTTTCAAGTAATAATAATAACAATACAGAACGTCATCTCGCTTTTCATTTTCCGCCCTCAAAGCCAGAGAAAGAAAAAAAATTCCCTCGTGTCTTCGCAGAGGTAATCTCGAAATCTCCATGTACAGCCCTGTCAGAGCTAACAACATTCCCAGCCCCATCCATTGCTCAACCCTGAGCCACGATGGAAATTGACTAATGGTTCTCGTAAATCAGCGCGGCTGAAATCCACCGAGTATCCACGTAAATATCATCTCGAAACATTCTCCGCAGGATCCTTTAGGAATTTCGTTCGAGTGGTAATTTTAATTGCCATAAGATCCCGTTAATTTTCATTCGAACGCGCAGTACCATTCGAATGATAATCAGAGGCCTCTCGTAGTAGCTTTCAAGTGAAATGTATTAGGGTGGATTTAATAAATTTTTAATAAATAAATTTCGTATAACTCAATGATCTCGTTTTCATCCCTCACTACAGGCTATAGGTCGTTTCAGGTTTGCCCTGAATGCATATGTCTGACAATGAAAACGTCTCGCGTCTCGATACCAGATCTCCAGGTAGTGTAGGGCCTCTTTCGACACGTGGTGGTAGTGGTGGTACTCCTCTTAGCTATGGGAAGAATGGGATATTGAAAAATCCCCATCTTTCATTGACATCCTCAGCTCTCTAGGAGGGAATGAATGCGCAGAGGGTGTGTCAGCGCGCGCGAGGGGCTGGCATCTACAGCGGCTCGTGAATTTACCCAAGTGAAGCAGCTCGACTTACGAGTGCCAGTCGAGATTTCACTCCTATCTTATACGTGGAAGACTCTCCTGGTGATCGATAACCATACGGGGATTTTGGTTGGCCGCTTCTCGTTCTCCTCGCAGCTTCTTCAGATATTCATCTTGCTGCGAGGCTTGAATGGCGGGTAGGGTCTTATTCTAGTTGTCCTAGTGAAATGCAAGTTAATTGGTTCTACTTGGCAGTTGGTGCCACTTGTTGTACCAAGTGTAACTAGATTCATGAATATATATGTATATGTATGTATGTATATATGGAATGAGCTTTTAATATACAATGCATGTATGAGCTTACAATGTCTGTGGAAAATTATTCGAGCGAGAATAACGCGATTTTCAACACGTGATGAGTATCGCTATGGGCTCTTGGAGATCGTTCAAAGCGCGGGAACATTTGAAATCAGCGATTCCCCCGCGGGACGCATCGTAAATCGTTCTGAAACTTTTGGCGTCTTTGCATGACTGCGTTTGCCGCTAGAGAATTACGCTGAATCCTAGAAATCGTTTAGTTTCACGAATGGCTGATTTACGCGAAGCAACTCAATTTATCTATGAGTTTCTAATTGGCTAGTTTGATACAATCTCTTTGGTTAACACGGTACCAGGTTCTTTGAATTAATTATCGTGTTATGGCTCGTCCATGCCGATCGACGTTGTACATTTTTAAAACGATTTTACCGGTTTTGAGCCGATTTCCAGGAAATACGCATTTTTGCGGTGAAGAAACGAATTGTTTTTTGGGGGGGACGCTAGGGGGGTAACACTTAAAAGATCTCGAGAAAAGTACTTCATTATTTTGTATTTATGTAGTAAAGTGTATGGCATATATTTATTTTGCTACGAGCTTTTTTTGAGAATCTCGATGATCCTCAGCCACCCTCTCCTCCCCTGTCCTCACGCCCTCCTCTCTGCATCTCCTTCAGTGATATGTGTTTTCCTTGGTAATATAGCAGGCGACGTTCATTTTCATCTTTTATGTAGGTTTTTTTTTTTCATGTATCTCTACATTCTCGTGCAAAAGTCTCGCATTGTGTCTAAACCTGCAGAGAAAGCATCGTGCTCTGTATTCTGATAATCACAGCTTCTTCCAAGCCTATGCGTCTATTCTCATCCGAAGAGGGTTGAAATACTGTCTAGAAAAAAAGATGTACCCATATTTTTTTAAAAGAAAAAAAGGAAACTAGAATACAGTATAGAATGTGAAAAATAATTGTCGGCTAAGAACTGCCGTTACTTCGCACATGTCATATACATATATATGTGTCGTATGCATGCGGATATTATTTTCACTGAAAAAATTGAGATACCGAAATACTCTGAGAGAGACAAAAATTTGAAGTAATTTTTACTTGGGTTATTGAATAATTAACTTTTTTTCTTCCCCTAATTAACCCTAATTACATCTAGAAAGGAAATAGCGGAGCGTTGATGAAAATTAAATATGGCCAAGCAGCGTCCTTATGACATAGTTGAAAATTGCTCGATGGGAGGCCTAGGAAAATAAGAGAAATTATGAAAAGAGAAAGAGAGAAGCGCCACAGAGTCTGCTTGAGGAGAGCTTAAGTAAATAGGGCATATTATTATTATGAGGAGTCTCCATACAGTACCAAGAGAATGAGTCTAGCGAAATGCAAATAAGCCGTTCTCTTTCCTAGCTGCAATTATTATAATCATCATGAAATACCTAACAGTCGGGGGTACAACTGAAATTAAAAAAAATTGCAGCATGAAAATTCATTCTTTAATTTTATATTTCTCACGATGTAAATGTCACATAGGTGGAATATAGTGAAAAATATATTTTGACATTACGAACATCTTGAATAGATCATTTTTTATTGCATTATAGCACGTAGAGTATATTTTACATATACTAAAAATATATCTGTATATTTTGTATAACTAAAATATAACTGCTCAATAGGTAAGTCCTGCACGCATTATTCTACTTATATCTTATACATTATTGTCTTATATCTTATACATGTATATCTGCGCGCGGCTGAACAACCGACGACAGAATTGTCCACGTATTTACGTCAGATTGCCATAAAAATAAATATCTCTTAGGATTGACCCTGGAACGTTAAGTTATTTTTTGGCAATATTTCTACCGAATATTTGGCAGCTGCTATAACTGCGAAAAAATTGTGTAAGCCATATTGTGGCTCCGATGGGTATATGTATATACACATATATATAATATCTCAAGCTGCTGAATATATTTCGAAATAAACGTCAGATCGTTCGACCGTATGATATTAACGGTTTGACGAACATATCGTATGGCGCGTCGAGTCCTTTGAACTTATGCACGATATATCATACATCACATATGAAATATATCAACGCTGTTCCCGTTTCTCTGTTCGCAGAACGTAGATAAATTTTATATGTGCGAAGTAATGCCTGTCAATGTCCTGAGTAAATAATTTTTCGGTGTTTTTTTTAATGGAACTTTTTAGTTGACTCCCTTGTACCTGTTTAAATTTGGACTTCCAAAAGTTCAAAATGTTCTGTGGATTGATTGGTATTGCATTTACATTCGATTGATTGCGATTTTTGGGAAATACGCTCGAAAATATTTTAATCAACATTGCACAGGCATGTAACGGGTGTCCGAACCTGGTAAATGTAACTACGGTAGTCATTACTGGGTATAGGAAAACAATTGGCACGTTTTGCGGGCAGCGTGTACGGGCATTCAATAATTTTCAAAGCGTTAAAAGCCAGCGAGGAGAAACGATCCCCGCCATGTAGTTTTATATATACATATATATATATTTTACCTGGGCAATTGTCACTATTATTATTATCCAACGAAGCTTCACGTCTAGTTCACCCTTTATCATTTATTAACCAAACGCAGACCGTTGGCTTGTTGAACAAATTACATTTTATTGAGTTTCACGATTTCACTCTCGTACATGCGATTCCTATGAGAATGATCGCTCACTTGAAAATTACATTATCCGAACGAGTGCCACGTGACAAAGTAAAATGAATTTAAAGCGCGCCGTGTCTGACTCTTACGCAACTACATTAACTCTGTACTAATTCCTTCTACCAAGGGACAATCGTACTTCTGCATGACTGTCAGATATTTTTGACGTAAATTCTTCCTCCATCCAGCTTCACCGAGATACGTTGTCACATATAAGATACCTGGATGCTCTTTAAATCCTAAAAATCTCATCCCTCTCTAACCAAGTGATACTTGATCCCCTTACTATTTTCCACGTACTCACATACTCATATAAGTATCCAAGCGCCATTTTATATTCCTGCGAAAATCTCTATCGATAAAATCCCATAATGAATTATTGTCTGATCGATCGTTCAATGACGTATCACGAATAATCGATTAGGCCCCATTCCCGCCTTGATACCTATACACCCGGTGGTCGGATAAATCTCAGGTCGCGAATGGTCCAGATAAAAAAAAGGTTATCGATACGCTAATTTTGTAAATGATAAATTTAATTATCGATACTATCGATCGATTGATTTTAAGTAACGTAAATTATTATTTAATTTCCATACGAGGGGGGTTGTTTATTTCCACATACGGGAAAAATCCAGATCCATGTAAACGAAGCCAAAGGAAAGTCAGGGATGCTGCTGACATTGACCGCGGTCGTCGAGGTTGACGTCGACTGCTGCTGTGCGGGGGTTGGTTAGGCGTCGGTGTGCGTTACAGGAACGTCGGCGACGCGGTGCGCCGATGTGCCGGTGGTAATGTCAGACAGAGTGGTATTGGTGGTATCGGCGGTGGTGCTCCGGTGGCGCGTGGAGAGCCACGCATGCGCAGATACCTACTTTTAGAAACCATCGTGTGGCCGGGTTTGCGATAGGGATGCGGGGTGACAGTTCACCCCCGGACGTACACGGGGTTGCACGTTTTTGAGGGTACTCGCGGTGGTTAAACTACGAGAGCGCGCAAAATGCGGTTCGCGGTATAACGCGTTGGTTATATTTGTCCTATAATCATCAAACTATACATATCGGTTACATTTCAGATATAATTCGACGTTATTTAAATTTTATATATATTTCAAATCTTTCTCGGACTCGATATATATATCAGTATTACTCGGGGTGTACGTATTACTCATTTATCTCGTGCATCTATAAAGTATCTCTTCATATCGTAATAAATAACATATCCACACACGCATCATATCCGTCATCAGGTTAACTATACAGACACACGCATACACATATACAGTGACAGTGAGGATTTTTGGATCTCGCGATCCACGCTCGAGGAGTTACATGGGTTTATTATGAGAGACTGCATGTGAGTATACCTGTTTTTATATATTATACACATACATGTATTTGTGCTTGATAAATAACAATATGCGTTTTATGTTGTATAAGCATGGAGAAAAGCATATACTACCGTTGGTAGGTATTTTTATGTACGTTTTTTAAAAAAAAACGGGGGTTGAAAAAATGCTTCTCGGCCAACCTGATCCTGAATAGAACGTTTAACAGACGGTCATATATTTCTCGACTGGCTAAGCAAAATTTTGTTCCGAAACGTCACGTGTACGTCGTGTTTTGCGCCCTTTGTCCGTGTCGCTTGACGTTTTCTTTTCACATGTCATTTTATCATCTTGCCCAAAGAGCAATTACTTTTATTAACGTTACCCAGACGTCCCGTACAAAGGCCTTCTCCCTTCATTATTTTTCTTTCCAGGAAGGCTGTATGCTCCTTTATAAAATATCGTTGCACTCGAAACTTCATTCCACTCATATTCCGGTGATTCGTATGCGACCGTGATGCTTGGACGTTCGATTAGTCTCCTTCCGCGAGACGGCAGTTAATCTTTATGGTTGATTTCGAATCGACGTTAAATCCAAGTGCCCATTTCGTGAATCCCATTTGGCATTAGCGACTTTGGCTGGAAAAATTTCATGTCCCTGAAGAGGCGACCGGTCAATTGATTTAAGTTGTCGGACCTGCGGCAGTCTCGAAGGCATCGAAAAGGAGGATTCGCAATGATCGATTTTATCTATGGTATTATATATATATTTATGTAGGTAAAAAAGTTATATCTATTTGTAAGGTAGGCCTCTCGTAACACGTGTGAGCTAAATGACTTTATTAACCGTGCGATACCTGCGATTTTGGTTAATGATTAATTAATTTGAGGAACGATAAAGCCGATATCGGCTATCGACTTCTGGCTTGTGATTAAATTATCCGCACGTAGATATTATGACACGAGACTCTACCACAATCTATAGTAAGCCTCACAGAACGCGTGGTCGTTATTGCCCGAGCAAGTACGTGATCGTTAAACTGGTAACACGTGCGGGCTCGATTCTGGCAATTACTTAATGCCGCTTCAAATTATTCGCGTCCTGTATTAATTCACACATCCGCACAACCGTGTCCGTCGCGTTAACGCACTAAGCTCAAGTATTGCCGTACCAACAAGTATACGCAAGCTTACTCACGTCAATCAGCTCGTACTTATAAGGGGATAAAAAATTTTGAAATCCATCGACGCTCTATTTTTTTTAATGAAAAAAAATATGTGTTTGGGGTAATTATCATTGATGTTCACGCTATGTGATTTTTGGCGTTCATTTAAATGCTGTCGTAGCAAGGCGTCGCGACGCATCCTGGGTCGTCGATCGAATTTCATCCCCGATTGGTGAATATCTGTTAAGACAAGGATGCTGGAACCATACGATACACGGTATCCAGTTTCATCTTGAATTTCGAAATATGGACTTGGGCGCTTTTGTGTAATTTGCTCGTGGCTCGTTTGCATCCATTTTTGACATTGAGACAATAACGGCGCCGAGAAGTTTATGACGCGTGCAGAAGAGTATCTCGGTAGGGACGTCGCTGCTACTGAAATTAAGTAGGGAGTATGGTTAGGGTATGGGGTTTCAGGGTTTCAGGATCGTAACGAAAGGACTTAAGGGACGCGTGGTGACTTACAAGCGACAGTCACGGAAATGGGAAGAAGAGGGATTGGGGGAGAGAGAGAGCGAGAGAGAAAAAAAGGGATGGAGGGGTTGAAATTATGCACAGGTGTCGGCTATAGGATACTTTCTCGGCGAGGGTGGCAGTTTGTTACCCTCATTTCGATGTACCCGAGTCTCAATTTATATAAAGCGACCCAGCGAATTTTTGGAAGCCCTTGGTCCCGTCCAATATGACTTGGGGTTCGGGCAGGGGTAGAAAAAAAGAGGAAAGTATATAAAAAATTTGAAAGAAGACTGTATGCGAGTACAGAAGAGAAAGAGGAAACAAAGAGAGAGTGTGTGTGTGTGAGAAAGAGAGATAGAGAGAGAGAGAAATAATATAAGCTCGTAAAGCTCGCCGTTAGGGTCGAACCATCAGGCTTTTTATACCGGCTCTTCGTCAGGACATTGTCACTTGCCTGGAATTTCATGGGGAACGCAGTGCTGCCACATTTTTAACGCCGATAAATTAGCAGGAAATTCGGAACTGCAACCACACAACATTTGTTGGTTTTATTGTTGTCCGAAGGATTGGGGAGTGGGGGGGGGAGGAATGTATCTCCATACGTAGTTTAGTAGATAACACCTATATGCGCACATGACAAATGAAATTTTCGTGTTGCCAAGCCTGAATCAGTTTATACATCTAAGAGGAAAATTCGAAAGCATTACTATGCAGTTACGAAACTTGCCGTCCGACGGTAACGACACCTCACCTACTTAGAAGTGCGGCTTGAATCGACGCGGATGCTTCGCCTTTAATTTTTTGAATCTTGCCGAGTCCGGCGTTCATAGAGTGAGAGAGAGAAAGAGAGTAATTAATCAACGTCGCCCGGTAAAATCTGTGCCATTGAAAGTCTCATTATTCATTTGATACGTCGATTCAGTCGATAACCGTAGTGTAGGAAAGCATGTGTTAAGCACTGAGGCATTGTTTCCCGAGTTACCTACAACACCGACACATTATATAATACTACGTCCAACTGGGATTGATCGGAAACAAATTACATTTGTAATGCCGTGCATCATTCAGGAGTGTAGCATAGGGGTAGCATATTTCTCATTTTCAAATATATTTTTTTTTCCTCTTGTCAGTCATTGTCACGTATATTTACTATATGGCTGGAAGCTGGCACTGCCCTTAATCAGTTTTCTCCATCCAAGATGGAGGTGTCCGATCGCGAATGGACAAATGGCAATGGAGTTAAGCCGTTTAGCCTTAAAATATGTACTCCAGTAGTTTCGCGGCACTTTTGGAGACAAAGGGTGGCCAATCCCCTTTGTGATAATCGCGCCTCCTAGTTAAACAATGTGCGGCCAGCTCTGTCTCTCTTACTCTTGTTTGATCTTCCATTCTTTATCTCTCTCTCTCCCTCTCTGTCCTCTTTCCCGCAAAGTCTGTCGCTTCGCATATGCTTGTCCGGTAATTCATCGCAATCCTGTGAATTCGCTTTAAAGCACGAATGGGAATGTCGATTCTTCGGTGCCTGTGTATAAATTTTAATGATTTATTAATGTGAAAATCTCTGTCTTACAGAATGTATTTTATTGTTTAGGAGAACATTCTAGACAGTCGAAATAAAAATCTTTCGTTCGAACTTTTATCTCCCCCCCCGCCCCCTCTCTCTTCTCTATTATTTATTCATGTCGCCTTGTTCACTTTTCACAAGTCCTTCCGGCGATTTTCAAGTAACGTCACAGAACCACGCGGTTTATTATACTTTCCGAGTGGAGCTCGAATAAATGAAAACTTCATCCCCCGCCTTTTCCCAGAGGACGAAACTTCTTGTCTCAAACATTTCAGCCGGAAGGGTGAATCGTGCGGGAGATTTTTTGAGAAACTCCGTGAGATCGATTCTCGAACTCTCTTTAATTTCGTCTGGACCATCCTCATTGCCAATGATCGAACACGTTTGGATTTTCTCCCTTCGACTCTGTCCCCTCCACGTTCCATCTCTCTCTTGATGCAGCTTCGTTATCTGCGAATCGGAGCATAGCCCATATATACATATATCTAGTAAATTATATCTACATATCCAACTATCTGTATTTATACTCGAGCCTATAGAGAGAGACTATCGAACGCATGCGGATTAATTAGCCAAGGTCGGATAACGTTATCGGTGGTTTGGGCAGATAATGCGTGAAATCCCCTTGCCTAAATTTGCCATTCACCACACACTAGGCAATGTCCGTTTTACCGAGGTCCATTGTGCATTGCGTACGTATGCACAGGACACACATGTCGGCGCTCTTTCCGATATGTGCGCGTTTCATCCCTACGCATGACTACTGCATCCCCTCACTCCCTACCGATACTCGTGTTCTCTCCGCGAATTACCCTCGTGCAGTGTAAGCCTCGAAAGAGGAAACGTGATGAAGGAGCAGGAGGGGGTGGAGAAAGTGGGAGTATCCAATGGAAGGGAGTCTGCACACACTTTCCCCATACTGGCATATGTGGACGCGGGTGTCTATATATATATATTTATGTAGGCTTCCTAAAGGACTCTGGTAACGAGACCGGATTCGCACGGCACACCACTAAGGGTTTACACTGAGGAATTCCGTCGGTTCGCGCACAGCGAGTTCCCACCGTAATGGAATTCACCGTGAAATCCGTGTAGACTTTGCCGAGAATCTATGGAGACTATTATTAAAGATTCAGATACCTCGAGTGGCTTTGAGAATCTCTAGCATATCTGAATGTGCGAGTAAACCTTGAGAATTTAATAATTTTTTAAGGATTCCTCGCGGAACTCTTTGATTTTCTTTTATTTACCGGGCTTGAGTCATTGGGTTATCAGTTGAGGTAGTGCGAAAGTGTCTAGATTTATCAAGAAATGTAGGATTAATTCAAATTATGTAAAATATCGGAAAAAGAGTGATTCATTTTTTTTTGAATGAAAATTTGAATTTCCCGCCAGTATAATTGATACTCTCTGCTTCGGACAGGCGCTTCTAGCCTTTTGTGGGGATGTGGTAATATATTTCTTATGTTTGCCTGCGGGGACTAATTTATTTGAATCAACCTGTATCGAAGGTTTATCCTGATTTTAGTCGGAGTAGGAGGAAACATAAATTGGGCGGGAGTGCCGGGATGCTAATGCGAGATCTTCGCGCAGATTCGTTCGGCGGTCCATTTGCAGCGGAAAGCATTTATTCGGCGTTTTTCTTTTTCGCCGACTAGGGTGGGTGTCTGGCTTGGATAGAGGGCTTAGTACAGATACTAGTGGGACGACGGGAGACGATGGAGAATTGTAATTTCTATGCGCGGTTTACGTTGTGCCTTGCGAAAAGTTCGCTTTTGGGATTTCGATGTAGGACGCGTAACAGCCGGATATGAATGCAGTCTGACGTTCGCGTTCGAAAATTACACTTTATGTCCCGTCGTGATTACTGAAAGCATGTCCGTGGAGGATGCTTGGGGTTGCCGTTGGTTATCTTTTTCCGTTTTTACTTTCCTTTTTTTTTTAGCTCCCCTCTCATCTCTCTTTAACATTTCTCGGGATACCTTGCGCGCTGGGAATTTTTGTATTTCTTACCAAATTCTCAGGCACGACCATTACGTTCCGAAGTCTTGTACTTAATACCAAAGACTTGACGAATTATTAAAAAATCCATCGAAAGAACACGAACTCGTGCTAGTGTATTTTCATATATATATAATAACGTAATATCCAAAGTAGAATATTATCACTGGAGTAGCATGTCGTAAAAGCATCGGTGAAGCGAAATATTGACCACGCGGTCCATTTCCATCAAAGCGACACGCGAAGTAGTTTCTACGGTTGGCGCCGTATGTGGGCCAGAATGGCGTCCTGTTGCTTTTAGTTGATGGACTGCTCCCATTCGTGCGAGTAGTCTTTGTACAGCGGCTTACTTACACCAAGCAGCATCCGTCGCGTCTCGCGGCAGGAAGAATTCGCTCGTTTCTCGAGTAACGAGATGCACTTAAGTAAAATTACTTGCGCGGAGGAGCGGAGATGCGGAATTTATAGTCAATTAGATGTCTTGATTTTTTTATCCTATTCTTGCAGACTGCTAGTGTTTTTTCTCATCGGCTCGTCTCTTTGGAAGAAATTTTATGAAACCGGAAATGCAGTTGGACGGAACCAGTAAAATTTGCACGATGATGATGAAAACGTGCGTTAGAAATGTCTCGGCAAAGCTTTTATGGTTGCACGGAGACTCGGCTCTTTATCTCTTTCTCTCTCTGTATCTTCCTTATCAGGGCTTTATCCAGTTTGCGTCGCGCTAAAACTTTTCTGTAGCTCGCTCAAGTCGGTCCACCACGAAATTCCCATTTACGCCAGATTATATTTAATGAACGTTCCATAGCCGTGACGTCGGGACGCTGCTGCGCCCTTACCGCAACCGTCGTGTATAGTTAGGTACGTATGCACCCAGTATACATACAACGGGTGGTACACGTTATATCGGGCAAACTTGGGATGCTGGTAAATACTATAGTCCATTCGCTCCTGACACTTTGGTTCGGTAGAGTGAATCTCTAGTGAAAAAAAATAAATAAAAAATGTAATGGTTTTTTCAAATTTGTCAGATTTTATCATTTCTCGTATTACAAAATTTATCGCCACAAAAATTTGGTTAAAGAGTGTAAAGTCTAATGGGGCGATCGGTTTCTTTTATTTTTATAGTAATAATGGGCAGAACCATAGCCCATAAAAATCTCTATTCAAAAAGCTGATATGCTCCAGCGCTCAGTACGTATATTTCATTCAGCCTGATGCATTCGCCACGAAGGCAAACTTTGCCTTCAGTTTCTCAACTGCATTTTGACGCTGCTACGTCACGCTGCACTTCCTCATTATTCATTTACAGTCCATTCAGATTTCCATCTACAGACACACGCTTCTGTATACGTCAACGTCAAGTTCCATCGGTTACATTGAGTAATTAAAAGAGGCTCAACGAGACACAGTAGAACGAATATGTAACCTCTAATGAGCTCACTTTCAGTATATACCCTGTTTTCATTCACCTCGATACAAGAACAGTGGAATAGCTGAATTTCTCTGAATAATTTTTCAGTCGCGCTACAGACCCGTTGAATTCTTTTAAAAGCAATGATCAACCCGAGTTTTCAAGGCACTGCACTTTGTACCGATTGATCGAGATAAATTTAATTGAAAAATTGTTGCGTTTCAGAATATTAAAGATTCCAAAAGATTAACTTTTCTTCTTCGTAACGTTATATACTAAATGGCCAGGGTATATCTTGAAAATTATTTACGACCTAATTCAGGTCTAAAGTCCAATTCTCGTGTAAAAGTTATTAATGGCACATTTGCCAGCGACACTTCCCACTCGGGGCTCTACCCCCCTTAGAACTATAGGAGTGCTTGAGATCTCAGGGGGTGGAGTTAAGCTGCACAGAATAGAATGCTATGCACCTGCCAGATGCCAAAGTCCAGGAGGTATGCTTTCTGGTTATACCTACTTGTTGGTATCGTTAAGGCGGATATGCAATGGGGCAACGGTACGTCGGTTCGACAGACACGACGGTGATTTACCGGATCGTCGCTGGCTCTGCACCACGAAGCACTGTAGTTAGGCATGCCGGGATTTTGGGTTTACCGGTTGATGAATTGTTCTATCAAATCCGCAGGTAGGCACTGTGTGTAGCCGGGATCAGGATTTCGGGGGGTTTGACGACGTCGCTGCTGGCAGTGATACTGACCAGTCATGCTGGTACGTATAGACGTAAATGCGATTGTGGGGACAGTCAGCCCGTGGAACGTTATCGCGCGTGAATATAAATACGGCATTGGGAAATCTCGTTAAATCAAAGCCTTTTAATTTGGTGATTCGGAGAGTTAAAAAAAAAAGATAAGGGATGCTGAGTTTCGACAGGGTCCAGAGAAACTTTTGAAAAATTTTAATCGGTACTCTAGGTCATTGAACTTTTGTAGAATTCACGTGACCATGTGGGTATGGCGATTTAATGGTATCTTTAGAATGGCGAACGTGGGGAAAGCATGGCGTGAAATTTTACATTCATTGCCGATAAGAATACGCGGGGGGGATGGTTCGCGGAACACGGACCGGAGGGGAGGGTTAATTAACTAGAGAAAAGCTATTAGAGTAATTTATCGAGGTAGCCGGAGGATAGAGGAGTAAACGAACGTTGGCTGGCGAGGTGCTGGGTGGGTACTACTTAGCGTGCTATGGGCGAGCTGTGAAAATCCACAATAGCCGCTTTCGCTTGGCGTCGGCTTGGTAAATCTCTAAACAAAGACTGAATGAACCAAGGAGAAGAAGATGAGGAAGAGGAAGCTGCCTGGCTGCACGTTGAATATAAAAATCGATGCTGGATCTCTTATTGACTACAGTACCTCCATATTGGCATATATATATATATACACACACAAAAGACTCTTTTTCCCCTTTCCTCGTATAGTCTTCTTGCTTCTCTTTACTTTCCTCTTTCCTGTCTCGTCCATTACGTTAACCTTCTGGCGCCCCACCCTTATATCGGGGTTATTTATTCTCTCGTCAAGCACCGAGTGCGAAAACCTAAGCAAAACCAACACCAATACAAAAACACAGCCCTGCAGCACTTTCGAGCAAAATTTGCGGAAGAGGGATTAAAATATGAAATTCCAAAATTTTCGAATGCTTCGTCGTTACTATTTTTTCGAAAATTCTTTTCCATTTCTTTAACCGGAAAATAGTCTTTTTCGGTATCTAATTTCAGATCTGATTAGCGATACCTAGAAGCAGGTCGATTCACACGTTTATTTTAATACTCTTAGGGTCCACTAGGGTGGAGCTCAGGGGGTTGGAATTTGTCACGCGCGTAAAAGGACGAGACGGTGAGTGAAACGCGTTGTCGAAGCGATCGGGCACGCATCGATTACGAGTGGACAAGTGGCTCGTAGGTAAGTCCATGCCGAAGCCAAGTAACTTTACGAGCGGGGGTTGTAGGAAACTGCAGGGGTTGCTTTCCCAATCTCTCAGTAGGGGGAGGTACACGATACGAGTCGCGTGGGATTATTTTACGAACCCACAGGAACCACCTACCCCATTCCTGGACCCTGGGTATTACCTCCAGCCCATCTACCATTCCTGGTACGTTCTCCCCTATTTCTACCCTCGTACTATTACTAGCTGGTCATTCCTAAATAAACGGGGGGTGTGTAGTCACGTGGATTTACTGCAATATGCAACCCTTACGCTTTTGCTGTATGCCCTTATCCAGTGCTCTATTAACATTTGAACTTAGTTTCTCTCTATGTTTACATAGGTCTTTACCTCGTAATATTCTGACGTCTCACCTGTACCTCCCGTACACCTTATCGCGATATAATGAAGGAGAGAAAAATGAGAAAAAAAAATGTCAAATTTATTACGGAAATATTATCCTATACTTCGTAACGTCGTATTTCGCAATAGTTAAGTATACGAGGAACCTCGTAGCCCGAATCCGCTCGTAAAGGAGCCACATAAATTGCAACAGTTACGTCGAGCTCGTAGAACTTTTCTTTAATTTCGAAATTCCCGGCTTCTCTCGAATGTGTCTAACGGACGAGAACGCGCACGCTGTGAATATTTGCTTAATTAACATGATATTCGCAGATGGCGTGATACTTTTTTTTTGTACTGTCGATTCGTAGGAGCGAATCGTTAAAAGCTTGAATCGATCACTAACCCCAGAAGTAGTTCGCGTTGGGGGAAATACCCGAAGATAAAGTGTGTACGCACAGAATTGGAACCCTCGTTTACATTTGAAGATTTCCCCTACGGTTCGTAGGAAAATATTTCCTTTTCAGTTTTTATTTTGCTCCTCACGACTCCCCATCCACCCACCCAACACGGTAAACGCTCGATTTGCCTCACTGTATTAATATTTATAACGGAATTCTAGTCAGTGCACTCACTCCGCAAGAAAGTTGTTGAAAGAAAAAACAATTATTTTGGAAACGACTTTCGTGATAGCTGTAAACTGTTTTTGAAGAGTATAAATAAAAAAGCGTATAATAAATCAGATCGGAATAATGAAACTTACGTGTTACGGTATTTTTACGTTCGTTTATACGACGGAAAATAAATGTTAAAAAATGTCGAAATAACGTATAATAATTTTCGCAATTCTCTTAGTATCGTCGTTTGATCGTTTTAATGTTTTGGATAAGCAAATTTTACCGATAACTCCATTAATCCAACACTATATTCGAACGGATTGCCAGGAGAGATTAATTAAAAATATTCACGGATTGTGCAATGTCGACGTACAGCTTGAAAATTTATAATTACATTTTCACATTTATCTCAATGCCACAGTTACCCTAGGGATTACTGCTATACCTTGGAGACTCTTATTCCATATCGGAACACGTTTCATTACTGGAAAAAAAAATAAAAAGAAAGGAAGAATTTTATATCAAACGTGCCCCGACGACAACCAGCTGGGACTGTCGTTGCGATGCGAATGCGAACGTGATTCGCAGCTTCGGTTTCTCGTATTTTTCTCACGGGAACTCCTGCATGTTGTACGACTGCCCGACCGGCTAACGTAACTTCCACGTCTTTTACAACTTCGTTTTCCGCATTAATGTCACTGATAACGGCCGTGAACGTAGAGCGAGAGGTGCAACCCGATCGGTCAGATTAAAAGTTAACGAGGACCCGTAGAGATTTATCGTAAATTTATGAGCCGTCGGTAATGGCTACCACAGCATACCGAAGCATCGAGAACAATCCTTGCAGACACGTTCGCCTGACTGTATTCCAAGATGTCGTAGAATTCTATGACTGCCGTTACGTCTGACTCCCCCATTCCCCATCTATACTTTTCTTTCCTTAACCACGGAGCATCCCTCCATTTTCTTAAGACGTCGACGTGATTCCAGCAATTTTCACGATTTACGACGTTTTTCAAACGTCTCGCGTGACGCTGATATAGCTGTACATTATGACGTCAGAAGTCACGTGCGAATTATATATATATACAAAAACACTATATAGGTATCTAGTTTCTATTTTCCCATCATATTTCTCTAGTACCTACTACGGTACCATTTTCGTTTTCTATCACGAACCAGTCAAACCCCAATCTTCCTGAGACGTACTGTGGATATTGTGCAATGGGTAGGAATTAACGCATAGCTGCGTCTAACAACGGTTTACGTTACTTGGATATAGGGAGCCACTCTAGATGCTAATTCATAGTCAGACGGATATCATCTATAATCAGTCGGCATTTGCCATCGGGGATATAACCGTAAGGGTATATGTCCGACATGTTATTGAAATGGTTTTAAAAAAATTGCTACTGCGAGACTGCTGCATTACGTCAAAGCGAGTATATAGTACGAATAGTATCTACTGCCGACTTATATTCAATTAGTTTTATTCTATAAGATGGACCATCGGCCTCCAGCCTCTTCGGACCGTAGGCATTTATATTCGTGGCACGACGGGATTGCCATGTTATATAAGATGCCTCATGGATACGTACACATAACCTGTGTGTTATAATATACCATATATGTGCTTGGGATATGATCGAAGGAAACAGGAAGTATACCGGTCGAGAGAAACGGTAGTCGTTTCGCTAAAGGGTGGAAATGTGCGGGGGGTTTAGAGTAGTGGGAAGCAAACAGGTATGCCTTTGGAATCAATATTTACTTGATACACGTTAGTCTGCTGCTTTGAATGCATCCCCCGTGTTCGACTCTTGCTACCCTTATATGACAGGCTGCAGCTATAGCGGCGAGTTGCTGTAAAACCTATCGCCTTCTTATGGCAGAGTCTGGAATATCTTTGGCCTGACGTAAGTCTGGCGAACGATCCTTACTTTTTCTGGAAATTGCCCTTCCTAGACGAGATTCGCTCTTTCGCCAAATCTAAGGATTTCCTCTCGATAGTCGCGCTGGGCTGATCCACATGGAATAACCGCTGGATTCTTTGGACTAGTAGATATAGATATGTAGTAATGTCAGTGGCTTCTATACCTGTATCTGTTATACGAATTTAATGTGGGTTCTTTGGGACGAGGGATGAACAGACTTTTGCTATTCGATGGTTAATGGGGTTTCATGATTGAGGGTAATTCATCGAATAGTGATTTTGAATTTTTAGTTTGAATACTATGAGGGTGGTTTGGAAAATTTTTTTATGGGGTACTAAGGGTTACGTTATTGTTTTAATATTGTTAGTGAGGGTTAGTTTATAGCGTAATTGAAAAAAATTTTTAGTACTTTTTTTTTTTCCTATTCTAAGGTTGGTAATATCGTAATATCTTGACTGTTCGATACGGTCCTGTAGAATGGCTACGGTGCCGGTCGAGGAGGAAAGGAGAATCGTCACGTAATGTCGCCATTAACACTTTTGGTATAGGTAAGGGGCGGTAGAGTAGAAAAAAAAGTTTTTACGACTTTCCACGAGCTAAATTGGCATCCAATTGTCAATCGCACTCATAGAAAGTCGCCGTCACGTCGTTCCTCGCTTTTACGTACGATCAATCTTTAAAAACGCAGCTTTCAATTTTTCGACAGATTAATTTCTTTTTAATCTCATTGTCGACGCAGATCTCATTCGTCGAAGGTACGAGGTGTACGATTAAAAAGTAATGAAATATTCAGGCATAATTTTTATAAACTTTATTCTTTCAAGTTTCCACGAAACTTTACTTTTTCATGACTTTATCGCCCATTGCGCAGTCTCGTATCGACGTATGTCGAATGCGTAGCGAAATGCAGGAAAACTGATTACAGCTTGGTGGTTCGTTCGACTTTGGAAAAGCTGCGTTATACGACATTGAATGGATTATTGTAAAGGATAGGGATTCTACGTGACCGGGAATATCAAACTATTGGTAATAAATTTCAATGAGATAGTATAGAAGTCATTGCACTGCCGTTGCATTGTTCTGGGATGCAAGTTGATCGTCATGATAAATGACGTCAATATAGTTGCTTTGGATATAGAGATATATGTGTACTCTATACGGTAGACATAGATATATAACCATTTTACAAGGGAAGCTCCGGAATAACCATACGTGTAGCGTTTCTGATACGTTCTTAGATTCCTTAATAAATTCAGTCCACGTCTAGACGATATTATATTTAATTATAAAGAAATTTCTGGATATTGGCAAATATCAATTGCTCAACTCTGCACGTGTATTTTCGATATCCCAATGGATCTCGCTATGAAATTTCTGGACTTTACCTTGTTATTGTAAGGACGGAGGTAGTTTAATTTTCATGACGGCGGAAGGAACGTATCCATTTTGAGTTTTACAACCCTCGTAAGAGCAGACGACCCCGAGCTTCGAGCACACTACTCTTTTATAGTGCAATTGCATGCAGAACAATGTTTCACTATGGAAAGTATTTAATGGCCGTATCATTCAAGAGATGATATTAAATTTTTCAATATCTTTCCTAAACTGGAGAATAAATTTAAAAAATGGTCCAAGTTCGCCATACGTCTTTTAGGGGTTATTTTTATTCTAATGTAAATATTCCAAAAACTGCATACAGTGTATCTCACTATCGTACCGTACGTTCTCAATCAATAAGTAAACTTATTGGATTTGATAAAAATCAAAAAATTATATTATTCGTTCCTGAGTAAAAAAAACAGACTGTCGTAAAATAGAAAAATCGATCGATTCAATCCTATTACGTCGTCATTCTCAGTGAGTAGGTTCCTATGCTAGAAAATTTTTTATTTTCATTCCCCGTTTACTAATCACCGAGCCACAAGAAGGTATAAAGTCACAACCCATAATTTTTTTATCAGGTAAGGAAAAACATGAAAGCAGCAACCTGAAGCACCCTCGAAACGCGTCGTTATATTCGATACATTAAATTTCAAGCCTTCGATCAATATCACGTTAGTTTCGTCAGTTTGAAGAAAATACGTAGTTTCATAGAAAACTAACGATGAACTTTCTACAGATTTGCTGCGAGCACCAGTAACAGAAATAATTATTACTTCTCTGGAATGTCCGTCACCGCTCTGCTTAGCTCTATTGATTAAAATGCCCCTTACGAAATAAAGGGATGTTACTCTTTTGGCAGCCGTTTTATTTCTTTTATTCACAAACTTTTACGACTGGATCGAAGACTCGTAACGTTGTAGTCGGAACGGCAATGCTACAGTTGCAACGAGCTTATACCGAAGGAGAGTACAACGACTTTGTACTCTGAAATAGGTGGGCACGTATTTTTACTCTTACAGCTAAAAATTTCAACCCCTAGCATTGCTCGTTCTTAATCCTGAAGTGAAACAGGCTGGAAAAAAATCCTTGATCTTCTCGATACGTAGTCCACGTTTCGCTCTAGAGATTCCAATATCTGCGAGGGGGTTGCAGGAGGATCGTTCGATGGTCATTCTTCACCCTTGCACTTGTGATATATATATATATTTCCCGTCATAAAAATGGATGCCAACAACCAGCCTGTATCGACGTCCCACACAGGGGGATGGCCAATGTGTGTCGTACATCACTATACATATCTCGCTCGAACGCCTCATCCACAGGGGGTGGAACGTGTTCCTCGGTTAGGGGATTGTTTCCACTGTCTTAAGAAATTTATTTCTTTTGTACATTTTTTAAAATTCTTTTTCACACCCTCTTCGCGTGTCGTAATTAGAAAATTATGCCAATTCCCATCCAAGTACAGTCGAAAATGAAATTTTCTTTAATTGCAAAAAATGCGTCGATTATAATTTTTTTTGCTGTACCATTGAATTAATCTCTGGATCAATGCACGGCCTAATCTTTAATGGTCCAGGGTCGAGAATGCTGCGGATATTTTTCACGGGGTTGATACTACTGGCCACCGGCCAAGAAATCGCTATCGCGCAGTAGAATGGGTGTATCGAAGTATGCTCGCAGCATCCACGTGAAACGTATGCATAACTATCGTGCGAATCTCTGCTCTGGTCTCTGTATCGACGTCGTAGTTGCACTGAATTATGCATGGAGTGTCAACCGAGAACGTATTTGCACTACAGTGCCTATTTCCACGTGCATAGTATATTCAGCCTTACGTGAGACGTAGTTAGATGCGACTGTCATATATATTGTCTAAGAATCGTGAGTGCATCGTAGAGGCATCGTTTGCGAAATCCTTAGAAACACACGGGGAAATCGGTACCGTTGTTTTAGACGATATGGTGAAAGACTGCAGTACGATATTTGTTACGAATTTCTTTAGGAATACATTTTTTCAACTCGTACGTTTCTTCATGGGACTCTAATAACATTCATATTTCTTGTAATATTCTTCTCTCACTTGACTCGCGCAAATTTTCTTTTTTCCTGGATCCCTTTTTTTTTCTCATAGATACGTAATCTCTTTTATAAGCATACCGCATCTTTCTTCCCTCGTTCTATTGTGACGCCCCTGGCGTATATTCATCATTTTATCCCATTGGATCAGAACACATTTTCTGACGGCCGCAACGGGAATTTTTGGCTATGATTTGCAGTCGACGCCTCTGAAATGTGGCTTCTTTGCCAACACAATTTGCTTCTTTTTTTTTAGATCGAATTCGTTTCCCCTGTTTCTTTTTCCACCCCGCGTCGTCACGAGACTTTTTTTGACTTGGGAATGGAATTCTGAGGTATACAGCAAAGCGTCAGATACGAGCCGAGTGTCTTTTGACTGATAAAGACAAATCCTTGTTCGAGCACGTTGTAATAAAATGAATCCTATCGTTATACCTATTATGATAGAGGTTAATAGCCGTCAGATTGGCTACTCCATCCCTTACGGATAGTCTGTTAGAGATAATAGGGAAACCTCTGTCCCGTCTAGTACTTAACGAAACTCGGCTGGCTTTTCTAATTAGTAGGTTAATCGACACTAAATCCTATAATGGCGGTTTTAGTTGAGGAACACCTATAACGATAATACATAATGGCTATAACGAAGCACGTAGTGCCAACAGCTACTTTCGAAGGAATCATTAGGATTTGATAGGGGTTATCAGTGCAAGGATAATTAATAGATTTAGTGGGTATAAAAATGTGGAAATTGGTCTTATCACGAAAATTTTATATTAATTTCGCGATCTTCATTGCCACTACTATATTGGCTACGGGTATCAAAATTGACAGTCACACCCTTGAACTGAGCCACGTTCGCCATTAGACCTTGGTATACGAGCCTCTCAGAGACACTTGGAAACGTAACTTGGAATAATTTTGCGCGCTACTTGACATTTCCACGTGCACTGTACGTAGGTGGCGGTATGGTCGTATAGTGCTTAACACGACACTAAGTCTTGCAGAATTACTTGGACTCTTATTAAACCGCTCCTTAACCGCTCGTAAATTTTGCGAACTACTATCGCGAAAGTTGTTAGACGTATTTCGCACTGCGCGGGGGAGGTTCACCTCCCCAATGTTCTCGGGCATGAAAATCTTCCCTCTGGGGGATGATCTAGGATATCGTAGCTGCCTGTTATAGGGAGAGGTGCGAACGAACAGAAGGCACTGTTCGTAATGATGTGCCCGCCATGAAATACCGACCTGTCGCCCTGTGCATTATTGTTTTCGATATTGGAAAACCCGGACGCCATTTGGGACGAATCAATTTCCTCCTGACTCCTGTTAGGTCTTAGGGACATTTCCTCAAAAGCTGATCTTTGACTCACCAATTGGAACATCTGTTTCACGAATTCGAATCCCGAACCCGTGGTTCCTGCCATTCGGTAATTGTTGGGGGACGAGGGCGATAGATACCCAGGGATGATTATTTAAGCAAAGAGACAGATTAATTCTTCGTAGTAAGAACAGCGGAGGGATCTTACTTGGTTCTTAGGTTCTTGAAACGATTGTCTCGTTGGAGTCAAGAAATTCAGTGTTATCAAAAGTTACGGTAGCGGCGCGAGAAAGTCGGTGAGGGGGGAGGGGATGGAGATTGAGAGAGACGAGTACGTGAACTAGATTGATTCATTTCCGAATAGGATAATGTTTTGTTTTCATTCTTTTGTCTTGATTCCAAAGAGACTTTCTTTTTCTTTGCACTGATCTGATCTTTTGTTTTTATTTATATTCTTTTATGTTCATTGTTCTAATCCTTTCATTATGATCCGTCTACTCGTCACGTGTCACCCGTATGCTTGTACATTTATGGACCACACGAGGAGGCTGGAAACCCTTTGAAATTGACGAATGACCCATTTGTGGGCTTTCTACTCGATGCTCAGCAAACACAAAGGACTTGATAGTCGTTGAAATTTCGCGAAGTTTCAAGCACGCAAATGTTCATCAAACAACCAGCAAAGGGAACAATGGATGCGACTGGAGCGAGCCGGCATCGCTCTTATTTAATTCCGGTTATAGAAGTTGTCAACAAAAAAAAAAAGGACATATTTTATTTTAATCTCTACAAATTACCTTACCGTTCCTCTATCCGGTTAATTTAGGATATTAGGGATAACCTCTCGTTTTGTCTCCTTGAGCCTTATAAGCCCGTCTTTATATGCCATCTGTCAGGACGATCGATTAGGTCAGGCTCGTACAGGGTCTTGCACATTTCTTTTTCGTTAGAAGAATTAGTCAGGAACCATTTCCATTTCTCGTAATACTTTAGGCCGACTTTTTGACGTCTGCTAGCAATTAAGTATTTTAATATTAAAATATTTTTAATTAAGGTAAAGATCAAAGCTGACTTGCGCCCCCTGTACCTGATTATAGGACACAGAAACAAATTCAAAAGGTTAATAAAATTTTAAGAAGTTGTTTGTATTAAGCAAAACTTTTGTTTGACGTTTCGCTAGGCGTCCCCCTTCCACGAAACCATTTTTGGTTCTTAACGAAGGACCATAATACTAATTACGCGCTTTCGTATTACCGTCGTGGAGCTTTTCTTTTAAAGCCGAGCTTACCGAGCACCGTGCTTTGGCGCTTCCTGGCCGATCCACGAGATCCCGAGGGCGCTGCGAGTCCTGGAAAACCCAGGGAACCCTGGGACTTTAAAATTCCTTACGAAATTGCCAACGATCAATCATTCTCACTACCGCGGACGTCGTTTAACCACATTATTTTAATGCACGTACACACGTACGAAGACCGATTAACAGGTACGCGAGGATGGTACGAGCCCTAATGTCGCCAGTTCTGTTTAAATTCCTTTATCGACCTCGAGCGCGCGTTTCGCCTATAATTAATGGGAGCCACGAGATAATATCCCGTCACATGAGAAGGCTGAAACGCGTGACATGAATCATAAGGTTACTAAAAAAAAAATATATAATATTAAACATTTCTAAAATTCCACATATACCTACTGACCATACAATTTTGCTGTATAAGACACGTTATATCCTGATTCAATTGTCTTATCAACTTTTTTTTTCTTCATCCTGCACCATTATGCTTAACAGGATCCTTAGAGTATCCATGCAGATTATTAAATGATCTTACAAGGTTCTTATTCCTTTTTCTCGCTCTTTCTTTCTGTCGTTCTCACATCTTTTGTCCTGCTCCTCAGTCCCCAATATCCCAACCAGCATTATCCTTCTTTGACAACGGGAAGGATTTTCTAGTCGATCGATATCAGAAGGAACGAGTGTCACTGGTTAGGAATATCGAGAGAAACGTAACTCTCATTAGGTTCCAAATCTAGCGCCTATCTTCATCCCCGTAGAGTCAGAAAATATGTAGATCTAGCAGTCAGTGATGCTGGATGCTTGTAAAATACAGGGATCTGTTTCAGATATTACTTGAGAGCCCTATCTCCCCCCTCTCACCCGACCATTTCTGGGAGAATAGTGTCAGTGGGTGATGGAGTGTAATCTATCACTCTCATTCACGCCACTACACCCCCCCATTTTCTCAACCTACCTACCCCCCCCTCCTGCATCCAAAGCCCGTCTGTCACATCACTTATCTCCGCCAGACAAGCTGACGGACAAACGCTTAAGCCGCTCTTCATCTCGCGCTCCGTCTCTCCCTCTCTCTCTCTCTCTCATAGCATTCGCAGCTACTACCCTACGATGCTCTTGTTACATCCCCATTCCGGATGGTGGATCGAACAACCCTTCTACCAATTCCGGCATTCTTCAAAGCCCGTCAACTTCCGGACTCCGCCGGAAGTAGCTGTTTTATTTATATACTTAGCTTCCATTGACGTTTCTCGAGTTGTTATATACTGTGTATATAATATATACAGGTACGTTATGTACAACGTGTATTTTATATATATATATAAAAATATATATATCGCCTCTGTGACTACCGGCAGGAATTTCAGATCCGTTAAAGTTTCCTGCTTCTAACAGCAATTACGAGAACTTTGACGATTTCCCGAAAGCTTCCATTGTGCTCTGATCGAGCATCCCCCACAGTCGGCCAATCGAATTTGAAGAAGGTTAGCAAAGAAAAGAATAGCGGGTTTGTGGGACTAATGAGCTTCCTAGTGTTTATCGTGGGAGACCGGAAGCCTCGTAGGATATAGGGGAACGAGAGACATTAGTTTACAAAAGTTCACTTCCGCTAGTCCTGAATCATTTTTCTCTGGTCGTCTCTTATTTTGACTGGGAATTATACTCGCCCGTAGCCTTCCGTAAAATTTGCAACTTAGGCATTTATTTTCTCCAATTCTTTTTCTCTCCCCTCTCGTACGTTATCGCTTACCGTGCCTACGTATGCCTAGCTTTACCCTTCGAAGCTACGAGTTTAGTATTCAACATATGGGCACGCTTATATTTCAAACCTCATTCTACCCTTAATATACGGGGTAATTTCCGCCTCTCTAACGTGAGCCGCATCTAGACCACGCATATTCTCCGCGGGATTAAACTAAGGGGTGCGGATAAGTCTTGCCGGAACAACACGTATCCCTCAGATAAATAAAAATAAAAAAAAAAGTTTCTCATCTATGAAAACTTACTTTTTCTTTTTAATCGTAGACATTCATTTTACTCATTCTTCTTTCGATATGTAACGGAGGAACGGACATTATCGTTTCATGTATGACAGTAACTATTGTGGTTACGATTGACAGAGTATCTGTCACATGAAATCCCTATTGTCGACTATGCTAATTGATCATTGAATTGTCTGTCATTTAATTATACTTTTTTTTATCCAGTTTTTCCTTTCTCTAGATACAGGGAAAGGAAAGACTCGATATACTTTACATGGAAAACCATATCGACGTGGCCTCTCACTGGTACACATGCCCAGGTACTGTCGCAAGAAATCTCTGAGCATCGCCATGGGCGTGTTTACCTGAATTAACCAAAATTTCAAGTGAATTTCGGACGTTTGTTGTTACTGGCGTAATCAAGGGTGGAAGATATTTTCGTTAAAAACTCTGTGAGAGTAGAATTTGCCGTTCCGGTAGCCTTCAGGGGACTTCCGCCATAATCCCCGTATAACTTCTTGAGCTATAAGATGGCGTCGCTCAAGGAGCCGTCGTTTCCTGAAAAGGCAAAACTTCTCAGATATCACGGCTAGCTGATTTAATATCACGTGCCATAACAGTAACGATCGTCGCGAATGACTTGAGTCAGCGACAATAAAAGTCGCATTTAGTCCGCTGACGAATCGTGAAAAATGCAATGACGTTTCTGAACTGCGAAGTTTACATTGGAAATGCCTCTTTTTCCGTATCGCAATGAGATACGTACGAGCGACTGGGTATATTTATCGATGTAATTTGTTGTCGCACCCTCCTCTTCGATCTGTAGCTTAACGATGCAATGGTGGCGTAGGACTCTGTAACGACCTGTACCACATTGCAAGCTATTACAGTACGCAGTTTCGTTCTTCCCTTCTCCACAGCTTTTTCCTCCTGTCCCTTATCCATACTAAAACCTTCCAAGCAGCCAAGGGCTTCGGCAACTTATGACGGAACTTTCCGAGCACTCGTGGTTTATGCTTCTAGTTCTAAGTCCTCGCTACTCTGGCTTTAGCGAATAGTTAACGATATATGGGATCTCTGGTATGGGAATGTACATTGTATGTATGACTACCTACCTATGTACTTATTTACAAAATTAAGCCTTAACGTTGGCTTCTAAGTGCTACTATGTATACATATATATTTTCTTTTGTCTTAGACTCTCTTGGTATATATAGCCAATGACTCTGTCTTCTACTTGGCGTGTCAGAGTGCACTAAAATATTAAAGACATGGTACCACACGTATAACGTAAGACTTGTATGTAAAAGTAAGTTTTAACTGTGACGTAACGTAAGGATGCTGGTAGTTTTGAATGAAATTTAAATTTAGAGAGATTTTGAAAAAGACATAATTTTTAAGTAAAGAGCCAGCTGTAGATTTTAATCAATTATATTTTCGTTTTTTGTATATTTTGTTTTTCATGGGCAATAAAAACGTTCGTTGGAGAAATTCTTTAAAATTCGAACTCTCCATTTTTAATTATAATTGGACTAGTGCTTAAAGGATAGAGCAAGAAAGTTTTTGAAATGGGCAAGAATAAGGCATCTGTCGCGTCAAGTTGTTAAAAGCGGCGTAATGCATTTTTAAGTAAGAGCTTGCGTTGCGAAATTATCGGGAAGCTTGTGACGTAAGTTTATGAGACGTGACATCGAAAAGAAAAAACTTTACAATTGTATTAGGAAACTGAAATACACGAAGATCTCGCTTTTCTTTGGTTCAGTTTGCTTTTCTCCCTTTCCGAGAGTTTTTCCCAGTTTTCAAATGTTCGCTCACTTAGTTAGTTCCTTAACGGAAGCCACAATGCCGCTTGAACACGTTGAAATATCGCGTGAAGTTATAAACTCTGAAAATTCCTTTTCCATATGATTCAACCAGCATATTCGTACGCCTTTCAAAGTTTTTCCATCCTTTCGCTTGACTCATATTTCGTATGTGATTCTTTAAGACGTGAAATTACGTCATAGGTATTCAATAGAATATTGCTCTAACGAAAATATTGTTCTGCTTTGTTGTTGCAGAAGCGGAAAGGAGCGCAGGGGCGGCTACGGGGGTGGGTGCAGCTGCGGGGAGCCCTCGAGGCTCAGCACCCTCTCCTGCACCCTCGACGACATCCTCAACCCCCGTCGTAACTAGCCCTTCGGCTTCGTTCTCTTCAGCGTCTTCTTCACCTTCACCCACTTCAGCGCCTTCGGCTCTTGTCGCGGGCCTTGATAAATCTGTGCTTCAGGTAAGTTTACATTAAATTTTTTTTTCATGCTACGAAATTATTCTAGCTCTTCCTCCAAACCCTCCCCACCCATCCCGCCCCTCGTCCCTTATTCAACTTCTTATCACCAGAGTCTCACCCTTGTGTCTATAACTCAGTGGGCCACGGTCGTATTGGCTTAAGAAAATCTCTCTCCTCCATTGCGCTCCTGTTATTTCATTTGTCATGGCTTATTTATCGCTTCCCTCGCTTACGGTACTTCGGGTAAACGGTTTATCGTCACTTGCTGAGGAAAAATGACGACGTACTTTCTTACGAGAAGATAGGACCCTGCATGCGTACAGGGACATATATTTTTCCGTCATCCACTGGCGTAACTTAAATTCGCGGTAAACGACGCGGGGGTCGTAGAAATTTTGCTTTGAGGAATTCTCATTTCTGGCTTTGGAACTTCATCCAGGGTTGGCGGAAAACCCCGCTTGTGAATAATAACACATAGCCAGCCACTCATTTTACATTTTTACGTGCATCCGTGGTCTGCGTCATACCCCCTTGCAAAGGGGGATGGAAGCGTTTCGGGGTGCAAAGAAATGGCGAGGGAGGGTTGGAGAAAGAGAAATGAAAAGGGCCAGGAGCAAAAGCCAGCTAGGGCGCAAAGAGGTACGTTTCAGAGTCAAAGGCGCAGACCCGTGAGGTCGCGACTTGTGAGGTTGCTTTTAGACTTGCCCAAGTGTCCGAGCTTTCCTTCCTCGGAAAGAAAAGTAATAGCCACCACTGGTCGTAGACACGTAGGACGATTCTTTGACACGCAACCGGAACCGGAAATTGTTACGTTCGTACGTACAGTCCCTGACAAAGGAAATTCCTACACTCCGCTTAATACTTTATAAAAAGGTATAAAAACTGTCTGGTACTCAAACGTTACTGGTGCGTCCATGAAGGCGGTGGCTTAACGTGAGCTCGTCATTGGTTCGGTCTTTGTGCGTTTCTTGGGAATATTTCTTTGCTTATTTGGAACCGTCCGTGACGTCACGTAGATAAAAGTTCTAAAACAAGGTATAAGACGAAATTACTACCCAATGCACAATCGATTCTATAATGTCAGAATCGTGAGCACTGGGTAACGTACGTTCGGACATGGAACAACGCCTTTGTAATTCCTTCATGTAAAAGCAGATTATTTCGTGTACGAAGGTTGCGATAGGATTGGACAGTGATATGTATACGGGAATGCTGTTAGCTTGGGAAAAATGCGTGAAGCAATGTTGTATTAAATTATAGGACTTGTTGGATGACAGTAATAACCAATGTGTCAGACCCTTTTCAACTTTAGGCCAACCCCAACTCGATTACCGATGCGTCAACCAGATTAGTTCCTGACCAGTGTACAAATAATAGGACTTTTCCTACGAGAGCTAGGAGTGTCCCTCTTGGACCCGTGTGGGTGCATAAAGCCAAAAAAGCACAAGAAGAAGAAGTAGGTGTGTCCCTTTTTGTTGGAGTAAGAATGATAAACGTAATAAGGTATATCTGGCAGGATACACGTACGCGACATTTTCATGCTATTCCGTTGGGGATCTTGGTGGTGGAAAGAGGGGGAGAGGGGGTGGGTGGTACGACAAAAGATTCCGACACGAGCTCGACGAAGATGCCCTTTAAGGGTAACCTTGTTTCCGGTGCTAAATACCGTAAAAGTTTAGCCTCGTAAAAATTCAAGATTATCGTCCAATATCGCTTTATTGCCATTTCGCTCTTTATGCTTATTTCTTTTAGATAGCGCCGTTAAAACTAGACGCCATAAAAATTGACTCGCTATCACTTGCGAAACTTTAAGATTTCGTTAATCTGGACGCCGTTGAACGTATCTTTATTCGCGAAATAAGACGTTTCGCTGTATTTTAAAATGAGAATCGTCCTTTGCATTGGGGGTTCGGAGTACTGAAAGTGGATGAAGGAAAGTACGAAAGTATTAGGGGGTGTACTCAAGAGGGACTAAGCTGAGCTGAATATTCGTAGGGTGGTTCGCATGAGAGCTAGGTTATTAGGAACGGGAATTAGGTTTGTGTCATAGCGGTCGACAGGAGAAATGGCCGAAGGGCCAGAGGGGTTGTTTCCTGTAACTTGGTCAATTTTATTGAGTTACGTTTCTCTTCATAGCTGGTTACTATCACGTCCTCCTTCATTCGTTCTCTATATTTGCCAGCCTCTCTCCCATGGGCAGGCAATAATAAATTGCTCGCGATAAAACGGATTCGTTAATAATCAGTTTCGAAAAGTGTGCTTTACGGTAACCCTATCACCGTTGGGTAGTTTTGAGAATGGAATATTTAAAAAAATATGGTACTCAAAATTACTTAAAATATACTCAGCGATCCATACCTGCGATACTTAATTTTAAATAGATTTTTTTTAAAACATCCTAGTATTGTGTGTCCAAAATACTCTTATGGTGAGATTTTAAAGACTGCAACCCATGATGGGAAACGTCATAAAATAATTGAATTGGGAAGCTCCGTATTAGCCAGTTTTATGAGAAGCTTAATTAAGATTCTGCCGGACGGTGCTTAGTTCGGCCGAAAGCTTTTTTTTTTCTTTACGTCCCGCATTGGATGTAAAGGGAGACCTCGGCTTCAGGTAAAATAATAGCACTTTCTCAAGGACGTCACAAGTCGGGTTAATACAGGGCGAAATGAGTCCAAGCTCCCTGTGGGACATCTTCTGGCGAATCCGGGTAACTCCAGCCCTACTGGGTGGAAGATGACTCCTTCGCCTCTTGCAAATCCACCCTTCTCACGGAAGAGCCCAAGCGAGTAATGGCGCTAATTGCCTCATATTAAATCCATAAATTTCAAATACTCCTTGAGTGGATGCGAATAAGATCACAGCGTCATATGGATAAACATCAACTTCCTTATTAACGCTTATGCCAGTATCTTCAACCCCAAGGGGATGAACGATAAGGGAGAGATTTTCGCATGAAAATTACTATACAATTTCATTATTCAAGTAAAATATTTCCCCTATCTATTATTCATACGCATTTATGTAAACGGTCCGTATACCTTTACCTTGCTTATCAAAAGTCTAGCACGTGTACCTATCATCCCCTATCTTTTGTCTCTCGTTTTCGACTATTGCTTTCCTTTCCAAGGAATTTGCCGAGCGACGGACTTTCGACATGCTGATTTTTACACAGAGCCATCGGTTTCTTTTAGTACTATAATTTCATCCCCTGCGTGATCAGCCGTCTACGGGGTACCCGGGTACAAGATCAATGGCGGGTCCTCGTGAAAAGATTCTTGGGCAGAATAAAAGAGCAAAAAAAACGGGAACTTGACATTTTCCCGTTTTCTGGTCCCATTCGATGGCCTAACTACTGACATTCCTTCCTACCTTTAGCGTTTCTGGTTGTCCTTTTGTTCAACGAAGCGAGTTTCGCCATCCAGTGGTTCTCCTTCTTCTTCATCCTATCGTCCTCTGCGACTTTCTCGTTTCTGCTCTTTTTTACCTCTACTTTCTTCTCTCCTCCTTTCTCCACGTATAGCTCCGGTCTGATCGTCGGAATTACCTGTACCATGGAAAAATGTGTGTGTCGCGACCACGATCGCGATATAGTCAAAAGTTTCCTTTCATGTTAGAATAAGGCTGAACTCTGGGTGGTTGCTAGAATATTGGCTTTTTGTGAATCAAGAAATTTTTTTACTTTTCTACTGCTCGACGAGAAAAGTTTACGTGTCTTAAGGTGAAGGGGGTGGAGGGGAGGCGGTAAACTCTTTTGAAGTATTCCACGTTCAATCGTTAAAACGGTATTCAATTCTTTCGAAATTCGTCCGACGTCATCGGGAAATTTCGTAAAATTTCATTGCTCTGCAATTCCTTAAAGCTTCTTTGTTTAATAATTATAAAATATTACGAAAATTATTATACTTTTTGTCGTACCAAATATATTAATATAATTTAAATATACCGGGAATAGCGCTGTGTTAATTATTCGTAAAGCTAAAGACTTTAAGATATTTAGCTCGTTACTGTCTTTTAGTTTTATTAACTAGTTTCAAAAACGTATGAATATCAAGTAGCCACACGTAGAACGCTGCTTTCCCTGGTAATCGATAATTCGGACTCCTGTCTTCCCTATAAAGTATTTTACGATCTTCGTTCCATCTTCTTTTCCAATACTGTCGAATCGTCGTTCGCTAGGTTAGGTTTTCTTTATCCGTAGATAATCTCTGAATCTCCACAGTGGATTGGTTGGAATATGTAGGAGATAGGAACGTCCAATAACATGTCAATTCTTTTTGACGTTTTACAAATCGATGTTCTCTTTTATTTACGTGAAAAACTAAACAAAAAAAAGAACGTTCGACCAAAACAAGATTCAAACACTCTGATATTTAAAACAGGCAGTTCGCTCACTCGCAGTTACGAATTCACAACAGGCGGACCCGACTGTGTGTCTAGTCGAATAACTAGTTGTTTCTATGTCAAATAAATCATAGCTACATTCACTTCAGTGAGCGACACTGATTCGCACGTATACCTAGATAATATACATGTATATACATACACATACTATACTATATTTTTGTATCTATTCACTTCTATCTTGTGTATTATTTGAGCGTATAATTTCACGAAATTTCAATTGTCTTTTGTTTATCAGACGTTTCTTGGCACGTGGTCTATATGGAATTTAGATAATGATTGTGCAATTTTTTTTATCTGCATTGCAAGTTTGATCGACGTTTACGCAGCGATCGGAAAGTTGATCGGTAACATGAAACAGTCGAAGGTGGCAAGATGCTGGATGATATAAAAGTATAGTGTCGCTTTCGTGTAAGTATCTCTTCGTTTAGCGAAATCTAATTAAACGGGAGCCGGTCGCGTCTAAACTTTCTTGGCGTGGCTCGATCGTTTATTAATCGCGGCGACTAGACTTGGCCGATTACGTGCAAGTTCCTGAGACTTTAGAGCGCAGAAGGGGGTTACGGCTGAATAAGGGTTGCATAGGGTCGGTGGATAGGAATTGCAAGTT
The DNA here is from genome assembly GCA_030142655.1 of Trachelus tabidus. Lineage (NCBI taxonomy): Eukaryota > Metazoa > Arthropoda > Insecta > Hymenoptera > Cephidae > Trachelus > Trachelus tabidus. The sequence goes on from JARQTI010000723.1 coordinate 1,966,524, forward strand.
GTCAGCCACAAACTGAAATACCAGGCGACCCATGTAGTCTACTTCTGGATTACGTTATGCAGTCCGTTGCGAAACTTGGCGGGACTTGAGAGTAGATTTCTCATTGTTGAGCTAGAAATTGTGGATTTTCGCAGTTGGATGAAAACTTGGGAATTTCAAGAGCAGTTGGTTTTAAGAAAATTGCGATAACAGGACCGATTCAACTTATGATTTTAATTTGCGAATATTATTGTTTTAATTAATCCTACAGACTTTATTTCTTGTGTCTTTGAAGAGGAGGCACTCCTTTCTCTCTTTGAAACGTATTAAATTTATAATTTTGGCAGTTTTAATGAAAGTCTACCAGAGTCGAACATTTCTCGACTAAAGGAATTTACATTAGCCAATGCTAATCGGATTTTCTTTCTAATTGGCAAGATTCCCAGATTCATAATTTTCACTTCATTCATTCCCACGTTTCAACAAAGACTCGCGTTCTAACCCCAAAAATATTTTGGTTGGTAATATTAATTTTGAAATTCCCTATTGAATTCTAACCTACGCATACAGAGAGTTTCTTTATCCGACAGTAGCTATTTAAGAAGGTTATTTATATAACAGTAGTTATTTAAGAATGTAGTATTTAAAGTATATCGAAACAGAAAGAAATTGCTGACAGGTCAAACGTCAAACTGAAAAGACACGCATGATTCTCAATCATTCTCCGGTAATACCTGTTTAATCAAGAAGATCTTATAGGACGCGCAACAGGGGTAGTCCCGAAGGAAGTAAGGAGTCACCCCCGGATTTAGACTGTCTGGACTCAGTAGGGGTGAGACCTTAATTTCCTGTAGCAACCCCGGCTTATCTCTTACGATTTACCAACTTCCAAGGAACTTTCGTGCCGGTTCGAGCGAAGTAACAACATTTGTATTTTTAGGGGGGCGGGGAATTGCCCACGATACTTTCGCTTTTCATTCCCGTGGAATTTTCTTCCTTGTACCCACCTGGTGGGGTGGATGAAACGCCGGGCGTCGCGCGGAACGTGCCGACGTCGAAAACAAGCTTGAGAAACAAAAAAAAAGTAAGCGGAGTAAAAGCGTGAACGTCCGCGTAGGCTGTTGGAAGTTGTAGAGGTTAAGGGATGATGGTTAAGGGTTGGATGGGGTGAAAAGTAGAATGTTCCTGGCAGACTTTGCCGCCATTGTTCGAGTGTCGAGTACAATCGTCGAAACGTACGTAACGAGTAAGCTGGAGAAAAGAAACCAATTTGGTAGGCGCCATTGTTTCCCGGAAGACGAAACACCCTTTCATCAGTTTTGCATTTCAATTCGCACCCTCTCCTGTCTCCTCGATACATACCCCTGTAGCGGATGGATAGTAACTCGGGAGGTGGAAAATACACTTGAACGTTGAAATTTGAAGTTGGCCACTTACGACTGGACACTCCCTACCAATTTCCGCTTACAGGCACCTCACTTCCGCTCGCATCCCCCAATAGCCTCGGGGTGACTTTTGTCCAGGGCTACTGGACGCCTGCGATTCGTGGTACTACCTGTGTAGGTACAGTTATATTTATACGAAAATCTCATTAACGAGTGTCCCTAACCTCATTGGTTTCGACGGACGGAAAATGTTTGTATTAAATTTGAGGAAAATAACTTTTGGAATTTACTGCGAATGAATATTCGAAAATTCCCGCTTATTACAAGGCGGTTATTGTGACAATTCGCGAGGGTGTATGTGATACAAATTCATGAGGAGGGAGATGAACAGTTTTTTTTCTTCGTTTGTTTATTACGTATTTCCGTCCGCATTGTCCTTTGTACCATCGTAAGCATCTCGCTTTGTGAGGAAAGTCCGTTATTGTTTTCGACGTTAATCTCCTTTGGTCGCGAAGAGGGAGGAGAAACAGAAAGTATAGAGGGTAGGATTAAAGCTATCAAGAACACTACACAACGCTCGTTCGAGAACAAAAGGAAACAAGGACCGACGCTGATGATGATTTCATCCTTGTTCGAATCTCTTCTGTTTCTCTCATCCCCCCTTTCTCTACCCTCCTAGGTGCTACCGTTTTATCTGGTGGCATCACGCAGCCTTTCATTAACTCGCGTTCAACCAAATTCATCTGTGTTTCCAGATACGCGATTGGCTCACCGTCGAAGAAGAGATGCTGCGACAACAGGCCGTCGTCGTCGGCGACATCGACGAGATTCTTCAGCTTCTCGATAAGCAGAAGGTAAGAGTCACATTGTCGAAAGACGTTTTAAACTTGCTCCTTGAAAGATAACGTTCGTCGGGAATGGTATCTGGTATCCTGTTTGATTTTCAACCCCTTCGGAAAAAACCTTGATAAAAAATATACGACTAATTTAACCTGCCACAAGCAAATAACTTACGCACACACGTATCGCTTGACTTAGTCGAGCCTTTGAAGTTCGCCGATGTATTTGCAATGGAAAAGAGACGTTGCTATCGAGTACAGCTTCTCTTTGGTCCAGGGCTCCGATCCTATCCACCCCTTACATACAGTACGTTGGAGAAATTTTTTAGAGGGGCATTAAAAAAAAAAGAGATCGATACTGATGTAATTAAATTAATTGCAATAGTTTGAAATTTCATTTTCAATTGACACACCGTGCTGACGTTTTAATGTAGTCACGTGAAAATAAAAGAAGGTGCCAAGATACATTTATCCAATAATTAATTTTGATTTCGTTAAACTCGTCCCTTAACAGTGTTCAGCCGATAGATTACACAGATTGCAACCCCGTATAAAAAATCGAAAGCATTATCCGCAAGCTTCTTACCGTCGTGTTTAAGGTACCTGAATTTTCTCTCACGCGGTAAAGAGTGTCCCTGTTTTACCGACCGCGCTAAGAAAACTTCTGGAACATACCGGAAGTTACTGGAGGGTAAATATCCGACTCAGTCGCTTACCCCTTGCGCTATGAAACTTGCGCAATTCTCTCCTAGACCATACCTTTCGTACTGTTACGGTATTGTCCGCAAGGTGGTGTCTATTATTTCTACCGTAAAAGAGCATCAACGTCCTTGCAATTTTAGCCGCGAGAGGGTGCATCAGCGTTTTGAGAAAACCCTGACATTGACATTGGCATTAAGCGGACGACGACCGCTGCCACGCCTTCCTTTCATTCGACACACCAAGTACCATTCCGCGCAATCGTAGATTTTCTTCTTGCTAGAGGGTCTCACGCTCTTCTTCCAGTCTGTCTCTCTCTCCCTCTTACTCTAGTTACTCTTACTTACTCTCTCTCTCTAGTTACTTACTACTACCTTTGAAATCAAGGCACGTTTTCAGAGCAGTCGATACCTTCTGCCGTAGGGCATTAAGGGAGAAGGGGGTAGGAGCCCTTCGTTAATATTTCTCTCTATAACATTATACCAGGGATGCATTGGCGTATTTGTTAATTATCGTGAATAATTCGTTGCTCTCATAATTTCATTTAATATTTGATAATTTCATTTTAATTCGAATGAATAATGGAAGACTTTATACTTGAAAATACATATTTTCGTGAAAATATCCATAATACGATATTATAAAATTATTAGGATTTTCAATGCTGGAAACAATTCGAATCTCATCCCATCAGAGTGATGTCCTTAAACCGATCTTTCCGTGATGTCAAAAGCTTTTTAAATCATCTTGTAAGGGTGGTAAAATGGGGCGGAGGGTGGGAGAGGGCATCATACCACCCCTGACGAAGGGGGTCTCACCCGATTAGCTTGCGGCAAGGTATACTAATGACATCCGATAACATTATTTCAGAAGCGAAGTAGTATCAACGTGATTAAAGGCGACCAAAAACAATGGGGTTGTTACGGCGGTGTTGCTATTGATTTCCGATTGAGAAGACAGAGTAAGAGTAGGAGTGAGCAAGGGAGGGGGGGAGGGTTGGTAGAGAGAATCGGTCTCAGGGGTTGGGTCTCTGGAATTCCCTCCGCTCCAGGGGCAGCTGAAACCAGTAAATCCTAAAATTCCTTAAACTCAAAAATCTTGGTCGTTATCAGCTGTACGTATATACACATGCATATATGAATCCTGATGAAATTCTAAAATCGTAGGTAAATTCGGAAAATTGAAATGACCCAAAGCAATTTTTTTTGAGCGTGCGATCAAAAATATACGTATAAGCTTATGACTGTGCACAGTGTGTCGAGTAGCGTAGTTTTTTTTTAATTCTATCATCTGCAAAAGCAGTAGGAGCTCACGTCGCGGACATAAAACCTGAGGAAATAGCTTCTTCGGTATCGTCGTCGCGTTTTCCCTTTCGCATAATTTCAGCGAAGGGGCATCTGCAGAATTAGGATTGAACGTCAGAACGTGAAGGTATTCTAAGCGAGGGACTACTTAGTATACACGAGTATCGGATCGGTGGAAATACTAATGGGCATATTAATCTACTCGAGTGTTATAAGTCTAACTATAATATTTGTAAGTAGAACTCCTGTTGCGACGTTGCACCGTAATCAATATTGCAATTACGCGAGCGGTACTGTGTATTTATGTGCGTTGAAAATACATGGGATTTCTACGGAGCTATATAGGAAAGACATAATGATCTGTTCTTATTTAATTAATGTGATTTCGAATACGTGTATTTTTAAGTACAGTACGATTTTAATCTAGAAGGTTCACTCGTATTTTATCGTAATCATTTCAGGCGTAATTTACGTAAATGTAAGTTAAAATCGTTCGATTTTCAATTACTTTTACGGATGTATTAGGTCGAGTCATAAGTAACTTCCGATGCAACTAAGTAAGTCTGATAAAAAAACGGAAGTTACTTATGATTCGACCTAATATTTGATGTAACGATTCGAAAAAAAATTACAATTTTTTGAAATACCTAATTTAGTAAGCCGAAAAGTACGAAAAGTATTTATACAATATTGTATTTGTTTTGTCGATAAAATAACTGTTTGTCAAAATCCAAAAACTCTCTTAAAAGTCCACCCAGTCGCATGCCGGGAGGGATTAGTGATTTTTTCGCGAAATGAAATTGATATGCAAATGCGTATACGTAACGTGAATTAATCGCGTGTTCGTTGCCGAATTTTTCATCGTACCTATCCAGGTTATGGCCAGACCGGCCAACCTCAAACGAGCGAGCGCCGGAGAACGGGAAAATGGTGACGGCGTCGGCGTCGGCTCGAACAGCACCAGATAGAATGGTAGGAAAACACGCGAACAAATCGTTGCACATACGCCGTGCTTTCTGCTCGGAGCGTTAATTGCTTCGAGCTTTCGTCGAGTCTATACCTTGACGATAATAACGGCGTCTAGCGAAGTCCGAGTCTTGAACGGTACATTGACTGTTGGCGACAACCCCAAAAATAACCGTACAAGGATACATAACAGAAAATATATCAATGTAACCCATTTTAACTTTAGACATTAAGAGGAAAAAAAAGACTTGATTTCAGATTACAACGTTCAGCCTTTGCACGATACGAGTCGTTGCACGCATGCCTAACGGGATTCGACTAGAACGGTGGAGTCGTTGAGCCTTTCGTTGAAATTCACAACAGCCGAGTTTTTACGAAGCTTCGTCCCTATGAATAATCGCGTACAAGCATTTGCGATTTTGTAAATAAAAATGTGGAATCGAATAAAATACATAAATACATAGACAACGAAGACACGTTATAACGCGTGAGAAATACACCATACGCGCCTGTATTCTTTTTCACGTGGCACAACGAGGGCAATTAACTTATTCGCTCGACGAACAAGCCAAGGGCCTTTGTTGTTCGCGAGGTCGGTAAAGAGGAGCGCTACTTCAACCGAGGTAATTTCTCGACGATCGAACAATTCGATTGATCCACACAATTTTTCCATCTACAGCGAAATGTTATTTATAGGAAAAATTTTTATCCTCTTGGGTTCTCCGTAGTAATCGTCCTGTCGAACGTTAATGGGTTTGACGATCGAGGTCGTTTCTCAACCCTTTCGGTATTCATCGCTAAGGACTATGATTAATGACTCCTTCGCGCTACACCAAGAGAGTCGAACCATTGGCGAGGAATATATCCACAAATTTTGTATATTTTACACACTGAATTTCGATATGTACCTCTTTCGTTACTTCATGCAAAACGTTACGCCTTTGTGTTCGTGACGGTTCGATAATGCCATAAAGAACGAAACCTGTTCTTCCTTAGGTAATGATCTGGGAATGAACGTTATAGACACGGTTATATATATTTTATATTGTAACATGTAGATCATTAGGTCGCGTTCACATCGGCGTTCCTATTTACGAAAGCTTTCCTTTGTATAATCGTAATCTCTGTGTTACGCGCTCGCGGGACGAGCTTTAGTTTTTTCTTTTTTCTCCAAGAAATTCGTACGATTCGCAGAGGAAATTTGTCTTGCGTATTGTTCGGCCTCGGACGCTCAGGTAGCAGCCTGCGGGAGTTTTTGTTACGTTTTGAGAATGTCGCGTGCTTTTCACAGAAAGCCAAGTTTCCCCAACTCCCCGTTTTGCCTTGTATCGTCGTTACGCTTGAGCTTTCCAGTGTCGAGGAACAGCAACGTTATTCGAACTCAGCCATCCTCCTTCCACACCCCACCCAGATATCCGTCTCTTCTATTTTCCTTCATTCAGATATTCTTTGCTACAGTCCTCTGAGTTTCGCGTAAGCTCGAATAAAGCTTCGACGGTTCTCACGACGGCTGAACTTTCGTTCGCGCGAATAATCGTCGAGTTTACTCGAGCTTGCAGCGTCTTCCTCGAGCGTTCTCAAAGTTGTTAGTTTGGAGTCGACTTTCGTTTCGTGTAAGAGTCATAGAAACGGGGCTTTAGTGGACTTATTATAGTCGCGTCGTAAAGAATTCGCATAATTTCCTTCTCCGCCGAGTGAACCTAGCAGAACGGAAAAAGTTGGACTCTAGTGAAAATCGACGTTGAACTTTCTGATTTGAAATTTTATATGGTTCGTGAATAAAATAGTTTTTTTAGTCGAATGAAATACAGTTCAGGTTTTTTGTATTTTCACGGTGCATTCTTCACTAATATTTTGTGCCAAGCTGCTAGCGCATAGCGAGGTAAGCCATTCTTTTCAAATCAGATCCACGACATTGATAAAAAATCAAATTACAGCAGCATCATAGGAACAAGAGAGACTATCAATTTACGATTATTAAAATTATCCAATATCGCGTATCTGCGCGTAGATGAGTTGGTTAGATAATTTCAAAACAGTTACATGTATATTCAGCTCTAAGCTTAAATATTTAATTACGCTATTTCGCACAGTCCCATCTAACGTGGAATTTTTGCAATTAACGCCTCGTATTTTTCTCCAAGTTTAACGAGTGCACGGATCGTGCAAATTGTAAGAGTGCGAACTAACTCGCGTTACCCCGGCGGTTTTACGCTGCGAAAGAATATAAAGTATGAGACTCGTTAAAACTATTCCAAGCTTCTTATATGTATGTGTGTATATGGCAACAAGCTACCTTCGGGCAGCCGTTGCTTCTCTTATTTGCACGCGACTTTAATAAGCCTTTCCCTTTCTCTTGCAAGCACTCGACTTGCGATGTGTTTTCGTCCTCACCCTAGTCAAAGCTTTATTCGCCACGCGATTACGTACTTGTACGTTCCTACTATAAAGCTGCCCTCTCCATAAGCAAGTTGGTAACGAGTACTCGGGAGCTTTTTCTTTTTATTATCACGGTCAAAGAATGAGAAAAGCATTATTTTCAATAAAGACGGCCATATCAGTCTCTCTCTTCCTATGCGACATTCGTTATCAGTTTTGAGAAAATGACTCGTAGTTGCATGAATTTCGTTTAGGACCTTTAAGTCTAAAGTTATTTTCATATAACGACTGTAAATACATAGACCGATAATATATGTACCTGCATCGTTAAGCCTTTCTCACAGCGCAAAAACTCTCGTCGTAAACACGTGCAGCTTCTGTGGCAGTGAGCACAGTCTTCTCAGAACCTTTGGTAGAGGCTGAATTTTATGACAGTAGAATCCCAGGAATGATCAGATAAATATATTTTAGGCAAGATGGCGTCAGCGAGCTTTGAAAGGGATTTAGTTAGAGGCTTCGTTTACAGTAACGATTCCTATCGTTGACAAGAATTCTGTATATGTACACAGTGTATATCCACAGCTAGGATTTGGATAGCCGGGAGAATCCAAGAGCTTTTTGAATAAATAACAACGTCTCGAGACATTTCTGGATCTCGAGCCAAACACGCTCTTTGATATTACGGTCTTTGATGTGAAGTACCAAGATATATTGTGGCGCTGATACACCTAACCTATAACCTTGGGCAAATCAAGAGAATTGCCAAATGTACATAGCAGAACGAGATCTTGACGAGGATCTCTCTTGAGGTCATGATGAAGCGATACACGGTATAGTGATATTAGATTGTGAGATATTTTACGCTCACTTCAGGTGGATGGAGCCAGGTGTAACTTTTGAATTTCCATGAAAAGAGAACATTGGCCCCATTAGTATTTTCTAATCTTATCGATCGTATTAAGTAAAAAAAATAATAGTAAGGGAGAAAGGAAATAACATGAGCTTCAGACGGATAATTAAATATCTTGCAATTTTATTTACGAGCCCAGTACGCGCATAGGGCGATGAATTTTTACAAGCTCATAGAAATTACCTGAGCACGTAAGTCGCATTGACGAAAGGTTCTAGGTAGACTCCCGGTAACGTGAAAAGGTTGCTCTACGTGTATATCGTCTGTGGAAGTTTCGTCGATCTATTACAGCGAGTTTAGCGTGAACACGCACCATGGAAAATGGTCTCGTCTCTAAAACGAGAGACGCCCCAGCGCGTCCTGACGCTCTCGTACCCGCCGGCAAATGACGTTGGCTTTGCTATCTACGTAGATTTTTCATGCACGCCTTCTTCGCCTGCTCGCCGAAGTTCCGCATCGTTTCGACGTTCATCCTTTACTTTCTCACTCTCTCTCTTTCTCTCTACTCCGTGACTCTGTCTACTTTAACATACCTTTCAGTTGGCGCTGATAGCCTCTGCCACTATGAGAAACGTAATCATAAAATTCTGAGGTGGCTGCGAAAACGCGTCTTTCACTGATAACCTTCTCTGCCGAATATAACGGATCTTACGGTGGTTTAACATTTCTTATGGGTGCATACATAATACAGCTTCTCTTTAATCTAAGCATTCCAATGATGGTTACTAAAGTCCCATTTCCGTTTGTCTTCGGGGCAACTCAAGCAGATGGGTATGCGTGGTTAATAACGTCATTATTTCATCTCTATGGGCTGTCCTGATGTTTTCCCATTCGGCAATTATACTTATGGGGGATGCGTGTGGTATATGCGCAATACGCATTTCCTGGCTTTCCCGCTTCGGTCGGCCACGGGGTAGGAAAGTATAGGAACCTACGTGCAGTTCAGTATTGGTCGAGTTAGTCCGCTTGAGTTTTGTGGGTTGTTCCACCGCCCGGTACGACACTGATGGTTTCGATAAATGGATCCCATCTGGATCATCCCCACGGATACTACGGGCACCCTCGATCTTGGGCCACTCCCAAAAATCACCCCCCTCCCTCCTCCTTATCCACTTGCCTTGATTCGAACTACGTTCGTTCCCCTCGCTAAGCGCACCCTCGACTATGCCAGTTTTGCAACCCCACAAGCCCCATACCGACCCCATAGAATACCAGAGAGATATATACAGTACTGTTCCCTATCTCGCTCGCTGAGCTCAACCCCCTCCGAAAGCTGTTTCGGATGCTGAACTCAGCCAGTTCCTCGACGCGTCTCTAGCGAAATACACGCGTTTTAAAATCACGCCCTTAAGTTCAATCGTTATTTTGTCTAATTATTCTCTGGAATTGAGCGTGTATACTGGTCACGCTTGTAACGTCGCGTTCGCGTGTTCTGCTACGTTAAATCCGTAAAGTCCACGTAACTCACACGTACATAGTAAAGTGGACCTCGAACTTCTGGCGCTACGATCGATGCGTGTTTTCGATTCGCGCACGTGGCCGTCCGATGGAAACTAAAAAATGTGTGTTTTGCCCGATGCTTATAAGTTTTATGTACATTATATATAGTATATATGTATATCCGTATCGTATGTAGTACTACGTTCCCGAAGTGAAAAATTCGATACTCGGACTAGCTGCTACGAAAGTCTAAATAAAGATGCGTTCCATAGGGAGGGTGTTCGATCGATATTGCTATACATCAAATTTTTTTTTCTTTTTTTCGATGCCAATTAAACCTTTGAATATTTTACAAGTATATCCCTTGGGTTGTTAAATGTACGTGGAATCCTCGGTGATTATTGAAATCTTTTATCAGTTGCGGCAACCTTTGGTTAATAATTCATATAGTATCTTTTAGTATCTAATTTGTTAATGACTTACCTTCTTTTTTTTCTTATGTCAATCTTTACTTGCATTTCATTAATCCTTCGTATAACGATGGCTTTATTGGGCTATGGTTGTAACGTGTGTGGATATTCCATCGTTTTAAAATTTAATTTGTATTACTCAGCCGGATTTAGTTATTGCATATTACGTCTCTTTTGAGCAGTGTTAAATTGAGCGATTGATTTCGGATGGGCTTATGAATAGGCGCAATTATCGCTGTTGGCACACGGGCAATATGGAAACGCACAGCAGAGGGTGAATTTGTGAAAATGATGGTTAACACCAGAGAAAATAGCAGACTGCTTGGAAAATCGATAGGCTCGCGAGCAGCTTTATTCTGTTTCCATCTCTACTATTTTCCTCGTTTCTTGCAACCTTTCGTGTAGACTTTCTCTCCTGGTACATGGTAGAATAGGCCAGACTAAGTGTTCTCTAGATGAGTTGAAAGGGACCAGAGACGAATCAGGAGAAAACGCACAACCACGTTTAAGTACTTTTACTTGGTTGATTTCAGAAGTAGGTACTGATAACATATCCACTTGCTACGTAGTCGGAGTGATAACGAGTATCGATGATGCAGAAAAATATAATTTATGCTTTAATTAAACTAGTACAGAATCATGATCGATTTTGATATCCTATAAAAATTTGAATATTTTCATAATTAAATATACACCTTACGTTCGATCTTATAACATTAAGGACTCTTGAGGATAATTAATATAAACGACTCGTTGAGCGTGATAATACGGAAGATTTAATTAAGGAAAGGTCAGGTCAGTCGCGTAGGAATAAGGTAAAACAGGATATTTCTCACTGTCTTGCATCAGAATTGTAATTGTTCTCGAATTGATGTTCTGTCAAAGTTATCACCATAACGAATTCCCACCACGTGGCTTTTATTGACACTACACTAAATCGCCCTAAGCTTCAAGCTTCAATATTAACTGACAGTGTAAATATTGATAGTGTTATCCGTATGCTATAAAGTGCAATTGCTCGTGCAATGGATCCGAACGAGCCTCAGCCCGGTGCTTCAACTTCGCCCCTTTATACAGGCACCCTGCAACTTCGCTTTAACGTAAGTGAATGAAAACCCCTAGCCTTTGAAGTTTACGGAGCTTTTGTTAGAAACGCAAGACTGTGCTGCCGACGCCAATGCTATTACGACCAACAGGCCGAGCCAAAAGCTTTTTTCCCTTCTTTTTTTGTAACTCGTGTAAACGAAGCTTGTCAAGGTCTCCGTTAGAGCTGGCGACCCCTATTTTTTTTAATCTAGTAACTAGTTTCGCACGTAGGGGAGAACAACTTCGAGTAGTCGCAGTATATGGTATTTATGTTTGACTTTGATACGTCACAGGCTTTAATTTAGCTTCATCTCTTTGAGCAGATGTTAAATTATTTTTCTTTTTTTAATTAATCAGTTCAAGTCTTTTCTCGGCGATTGGTGGGATCGTATGGCGACCTATGCGATAGTCTTTATAAAATATTCTGGATTCAATAATGCATGAGCTGATCACATATGAGATTGGAGCTTTTGACAAAGATGGCTCAGTGCACCGGAGTAGTGAACTGCGTTATCGTCTTAAGATGCATCTTGTCACTCAAGGGGTGGGGATTTATCGCGCTAGTTGAGAAACTTTGTGCCACCTTAGAATTTAACCGGTAATTTATCTTTAGGGTTGGGTTATATCTATTTGCCACGTGGATGTTATCGTTAGTAGGATATATAAAGCGCGTTCGACCTTACTTCGCAGGGTATTAATTCTTTGTGATAGAATGTACCGAGTATCGAGTTTCCATTTCTGGCACATGCTCGTTTCTGTGATAGATGTGTCCTTCAATTCATAAGTTTTGGCTTGGTCGATATTAACGGGGCTCGTGGTACTTTTACTTTTGGCACGATACGAGGAGCTTTCGACGTCGTGATTTTTAGCGAAAAAACGTACGTGAACCAAGCAGGGATGTAGATTCGTAACTTTTAGACCTAATTCAATTTTCTTTCCTCGTGGCAAACCAAAGTTCCGAGAAAGTCGAAAATCCTGAACGTGAGTTGCAAGTTTTCGGGCACCACTCCTGAGGATCCCATACGTCCGTTATTTAGTTAAGTTTTGGAGCTTTAACGCTCTGATAACGCGATATCATACATCTTATAACCACGGAAGGAAACGAGGATCTTTCGAGATATTGCGTGCACCAGCGCCGTCTGGCGTAACTGTCGAAAACTAATATGTAACCTGCCGACAAGAAGTTTGATATGAAATTTCATTTATGTACGTGAAATACGACTGGACAGTTGATGATTATTTTTTGACTGCCAAGAGTAATTTTTTAAACTTTTTTTTATTTCTTTCTAGAATCACTCGAAATTCTTGAATTACTCGAGTCTCGTTGAACTGTCTACAGGTACTGGGAGAGTTTTCGGAATGACTGTTATTAATTAAGCTTGAAAAGTCTTTCGAAGTTTTGTCTGTTTCACGCAAATGACTACCTACTCCTTTCTCAGGATAAGTCATAGCACGTCTTATGTCAAGGTTGAACCTAATTTCTCGTCTCGAAGTCAAACTCTCGAAACTAATTATATCGCCAGCCGAACTGTAGTAATAATCACCCCGCAGCAGAACTGCAATATTCTCAGAGAAGGGTTGAGGTCGATTATTAATTTCTGGTACAGACAGGTGTCGCTATCTGGAAATTTACGTCGTTCCTGGCATCATACATCGTTCGACTAGCTTTAATTAATTTTCTCATTTATTAACTAACATTTTCGTAATATTTTCAAAAAAAAATTCTTGCATACTCATATCCATATTACTTTTTCTCGTACTTCAGTCACAGACGTTCCTACAATTTTTCCTTAGCACCAATACCTATTTATTGACTAACATCCTTCTGATGTTAGAGAAAATCGATTTTCAAATACAAATTTCCTATACAACAATATAGCAAATAATAATAAACTTAACATGGCTGCGAGTACAATTAGTTTGAAGGAACGCAATAGTTCCCACACGAAAATATCATATAGGTGGAATATAATAAAAAACATTTTCTAACATGTATTATATATTTTTTACCATATTCCGCGTAAATGACATTTTAGCGTGGGTACGTTCTACCTGTAAGCACTTTTTGATTACTGGTGTCGTACATCATAGAGGAAAATAAGTTTCTCTTGTTCGCTGTACTATACACAGCAGTAGATACGTATCAACAGTCTCTAGTCCTCTGTTACGAATGGATTCACAAATGTGTTCATAAAGTGATGCTTTTCACGCTTCGCCACATCCCAGCATGTGCTCATAATGTTCATCCTGTGGTTACTTATTACACGTATCCTCGTACCTAATGTGAATTGCGTCAAACGGGTGTATAATGAAACTCCTGTATATTTGACAAATGTGTCCTTGATAAATATGAGCGATTCGTGAAAATGAAAATATTGAGTTAAAAGGTGTAACTCGACCGAAATCCCGTAAAACAACGTTAACGTACAAAACATATGGAAATATGTATCATAATATTTATAATATTACGACAAGACTGTTTAACCATTAGAAGTGAAATTACGATGATAAAATAAAAATTAACTGCTGTATTTTATTGCAATTTAGGTAACATTAGCAGGGTCTGAAAATCTTAAAATTCCCTGGGTTAATTAAGGTCGAGTGAGTAATACGGGAAACGAAGAGAAGATTCATTGGTAACTCACCATATTCCTCTACCTAGAAATTTCCCTAGATTAGCATACTTAGTACAGACATTGTTTTCCTAATCCTTTCTATGGTTATCCTCTTCGGATCCCGATCTCTATCCTCTTGCCTTTACGTCTTTGTGCATAAGAGTTGACAGAGGGGTTGATTACGTAAGCATAGCATATACAGAAGCTTTCGCAAGTCTCGAATTTATCCCACGGCGTTAAATACAAATAATTGTCATAAACTGGTTTCTTTTGTTCCCATTCATGTAGCCGACCGGTTTTCATTCTACGTTTACTCCAAAATGCTTATCCTGCAAGTATTTCTAAAGAGCTCAAACGGAATTACGATTTTAACCAGTCAAGTTGGCTTAACCGTCACAATACTTTGTCTTGTTCTTTATAGTCATGTCAAATTACTATACCTAAGATTGGACTTTTCTTCCGGGTTAAAAAAAAAGACGGAAAGCAGTGGTTGGTAATAAATATTTCACTAGAAATCGATTTCGACCAAGTCACTAGAAATAGCCAGTCAGCAGATCAGGTTTACGTGGCCGATCGATAAAGCAGTATAGCCCAACCCTCGAGTAGCGGAAGTAGGAAAGCGCTTAGACGGTATAGTTTATTTACATTTCCTGAGATGCCTCGAGACCTCAGCTGTCTATTAGTCTTCATCTGGATTGTCTAAATGTTAGCAAAAGTCAACCAGACGCATTAAACTCTCACGCGTAATTGAAGTATGCTGATTTATTATTTTATAATTACAAGATGCTGTCAAAAATCTGACATCAAATTGAGACACTTTTCAAGTTATCTCGTTTAAGATTTCTTATCTTGATTTTGATGTTTAAATATTTTTTTATTTATTTTGTCTTATGGATCGAGATCTCGCTGTCGATATTTATGGCGTTAACGACTCCATCAAATTGATATTCTACTGTTCTAAAGTCGTACCAACTGTGATGTTTGTGTTTCCAGAATGTGCTGCGCGAGTTGGAGCAGAAGAAACCACAATTGGATGAGCTGGTTCACACCGCAGAAAATCTTCGCGCCGATACCAACCGACAGCAGCTACACGGCAAGGGTGAGTTTTTGAACTGTTAATATTATATTATGCTCTAGGGTGATTTTGATACGTGAAACTTGAAGTTTCCTATAGTCCATTGAATGTCGATATGTGACTAGGAAAATTCTTGAAGCTGGAGGATTTTTCATTAGAATACATTAGGAGTAACGACAGGATGGATTTACGCAGGTTCGCGCGATATTAGATTGCGCGAATTTTATCGCCCCCAAAGTGATTCGCATTGGGTAGAAAATTGTGTAGGGCGATAGGCCAGAAGATAGATTTCTTTTTTTCGACGTGGAAAGAATCGAGCTCAGAAACTCCGATTTCGTTGACCACGCGTAAACTTTCAGTAAGGTCGGCCCTATTAACCTCAATCGTCTTATTTATTTGCCAGAGTTTTCCAAGAATTGAGAGTAATGCTGCGAGAAAGAGAAATAGCTAGGCGAAAAATAGAGAGCACTCTCTATTTCACTCTATGCCGCTTGACATGTAATCACAGTTTTAAAAATTGAATACTGAATTAATTTTAATTTTTTCAACTGGTTTCTATCGCTATTTGTATTTTCGCTCCTCTAATGCCTACTGGGTAATATTTTCGTACTGAATAATAGTACTTTGACATTTGTATACCAACATCGAAAATGGTTGGTAGTTACGTTTGCAGATTTTTTTTCCATAACTTGCAAATACTTTTGCTTCTTGCGACATTCGTTCTTATTGTACTATTAATTATTTCAATAGCAGCAGGGGGAGGCCTCGATCAACGGTGTATTGTTCGTTTTCTATTACTGCCTGAGTACCTCCGTCTACTGTTCTCCATATTTCGCATTACCAGACAATTCTTTCCTCTATTGTTCAGCCCTTACTATTCCCTCGCGGCATAAAAAAAAGACCTCGTATTTGCGAATAGTAAAAGTCCTGATGCGCCACGGTGCATTTTCGCAAAATATTGCCTCCCTTTTTTCCCACAGAGCGATTCAACGTGCGCACAGACATTTGTTTTACACCAAAAATTTTTTAGCAGCTTACTTTAGCAGCAAAAGTAACGTTTGCTCAACGAACAAGTTTTTTTTTATCCGACACCAGCCAGACATGCGTCGGAACGTGTTTTCGAGTGATCACGTATTAAAAACCTTTACTTTACTCGCGTATACTCTATTTGAAAATACTTTACAGACTATTTGCCGTAAAACCGTCGAGGCCAAAAAAAAGTCGTGCGTTCAATTTTAAAGGAGATATTTCCATGCGTCATAAAGCCCCACCACCGTGCGAAACGTATTTCGAGGGACAACGGAATAACGTTACACGGTATCATCCTCGTGATAATTCATAAAACATAATATTCCCATAAATCTAGTATCAGTTTGAAACTTGGTCCATTAATCATACGATACAAAATTTCGAGCGTATCCTATATAATGCAATCTCATTACGTCATATAATCCCGTGCAGATTAGTTATTACTCTATTAAATTCCTGCGAGTCTTCATGCGGATATCTACACGAGGGAAGCAGCCATTGCAATAACTTTGCCAATATGTGATATTAGCATCGCTATCAGTACAGCGGCCTGCTATTATAATGGTATCATCCATTGAGATCTGGGAGTCGAATCGAAGGTGCATCGTCCGTTGAAAGCGAAGCCAGTGTAAAGTTCATGGCTGTCGTCACGAATGGTGCATACGAATTTATGCATTTCTAAAGGCTCGAAAATAGATAACGTGCTATTTATCGTTATGCATCGAATTGAAAGATTTGACGATTCCTCGTGTTGCATAAAATCAGTCGTAGAAGAGTACTCGTAGGGGTACGTGAATTATCACTCGGATGAAGCCTCCGGGGTCTAGTGGGACGTCTGCGTCTGGCTTCTGGGAATGATGATGTCCTCAGACAATTGCATCTCTCAGCTAGAAGCTCTGTCTATGTTCTGGATGTTCAATGCTTGTAATTCCGCGTCCACGTTCCCCTTTATGATTGAATTTGACGTCGATTGAAGTGGCGATAGTTTCCAGCAGGGTGTGATTAACCCTTTGACTGTTCAGTGTCTATATACGGTTGGTTCTGGTGCGACGAGAGAAGTAATCAGAAAGTGGAAGTAGGGAATTGGTATTGATTTTGATATCGACTTTTTCGTAAATTAACCCTCGTGCTTACATTGCCACAAGATTTGTGATATCAGCGGACATAATTTTTGCTGGTTCAATTTATTTTTATTTTATCCAGGAAATAGGCCGAATTCGAAATTGAATTTTTCAATGATCTAAAAAGATCTTCTTACGTACGTAACGTGACTGTCCTTAAGACACATGTATCCAACGACTTATCTCGTCTCCGAAGATCGAGTGGACTTCGGGGTAAAATCAATTTTCAATTCTTAACATCGGCACTTCACTCGGTACGCGCGGTTCTCTTCTTTGGGAAATGGGAAAAGTTTGAGTAGTTTTTAAAGTCCCACGCGTTCTTGCAGCGACTCACCTCTAACAGCCACCCTTGAGTCGTGTCAGTGTTTTCTGAAGAGTGACACGAGTGTCGAGAGTGCAGATGTAACTGGTCACGGAGTACCGAAAAATCCTAAAAATTTATCAGCACTTTCGCTAGGCTTGCTTCAGTGAGATTGAAACGTATTGGTCATCGATTACTCGAAATTCCTTTTTTCCTCATTTACTTACCCTCAATACCTAAAATCTATCATTTGCGGTCTGTCGTTTCAATTAATTCACACCGATTGTAATATATTACATTTAATACCTCAAAGACCCCCTCCATGTCCCCCTGCCGTCCTTATCGTTTTACCAAAGAAAGACCTCCGGTACTCTGTGTGTATTGGCTGAGGCTTTACGCAAGAGGCTTACGTTAACCAAGTGAACATCTCGTGGTAAATGCCGCCTCGGAGGTGGCGGACTGGGCTTTAATTATGTGCACGAAACATACGAGACGTGCTGGCGTGCGCACCAGTTTTACACGGGTTACTGCGCATCCTTGTGGTTTAGTTTATGTAGCGTGAACTTGCTGTCTTGGAGTTGGACTGAAGTTTCTCGTGTGCTCCAGAATTCGTGTTCGTCTTCTTGCCACGAAGGGATTTCAGAATTTCTATCTAGCGTGTAGATGCTTTTTCCTCCTGTTACCTTGTGGCAGATACCAACCTTCGCATTTGTATCCCGTAAAACATCGCGTAGGCTTGCGATGTCCGAGTTAACGGAAATGAGGGACTTATCCTGGGAGCTTTTTAATCGTGTCTCCTGTGCAAGCTCAGAGCTATAAACTTTGTCTGTTGCTTGTAATTCGGAATGTGCTAATTGGAATGACTGTATGCGGTATATGTTAACCATGTGCATACGCATGGTTGCACGTGGGTAGGGTGCATGGACGACAATAAGGGCTACTTCAAAGTCCTGAATCTACAGTGCAAATTACAGTTTGACGTACGTAACTTGGTGATGCCCCGTTATATATTAACATGGGTAGACGTACGTGGAATGATATCACAAGCATATAATGGTACGTCAGTAATAACGATACGTACGTCAGGCTGTTTTCGCGGGTTAATTTTGAATGGATTTTTTAAAAAATTGACGTTGCAAGTCGCGTTTGTTTACCTTGTAATTTTTATATTTATACTTGCATCGTAGGGTTGGTATTCCTTTTTATTGTCGTATCCATTCTAGTACCCTTGTAGTGTATCTTGGGGACGTAGCTTTTTGGTAGAATTACGGTGGAACGAATGAAATCTTTCTTTGGTTTGGATCCAATGAAATTTTTTCAATTGAATTCTTTTTATCTAATTACGAGAAATTCACGAAATGAATTTGCGAAATGACTTTTTACAGAGATTCATGAATGTAGAATTGTAAGGGAAGATCAGTGTAATAAGCGTAATTGCGTGATTGAAGACAGAGGGTGTACTAACTAGAAATATATCACCCTTCTTTAAACGTACCTTAGGTAGGGCTAGAAAGATTTACGAGCTGACAGAGGAAAACTGAAGGAAGCAGTAAGGTCGAGTGAGGTTCGGAAATTATATGCAAATTGTAGCAATTATAGTTGCTACAGTCCTGTAGGATCTTTGGCTTCTCGCGATTCATCCGGATCAGCAATTACGTGGAGACAGAAAGAATTCTTGTTGTAACAGCAGGGGGGGGGGTGATTGGATAAGGAATCGAGGTTCATGCAAGTAGTGGAAATTATTATGATCCCTTGAAGGAAAAATTCTCTTTTATTCGATTCAACAAACAGGAGATTCTTCGATATCAAGTGAACGTTATCAAATTATATGAAATCGATTTCTCATTAATCTCTTTCTTACTTCTACCACTGTCATAAATCTACCAGGTGAATGAGCAAGGAATTTCAATATTAAACGCATATCAGGATTCGTGTAACTTCAATTTCACTTCTATGTAACCACTATACCGTAGACTGATAATCGTATATACTTTTGCTGATGTCTGCCAGGCCTGAAACTTTAATACGAGTTCATACAAAATACATGTATAGAAGGTACCGTAAGGCACTTTCGATATCCTATTATTTCCAGAAAAATATAAGCTTCAGCAGCTCCATTGTGATATTTATCTTTTTCTTTCTTTATTTCGTCCTTCGAGTTATCTCGTCCAATGTTAAGACCTCGCGACAGACAATTAACAGGAATTCTTGTTTGTCTAGTTAACGCGAATATCACGTAAACGAGAGAAGAGTTCGTTCAATTATAAGTTACAAATCTAAGAGCAGTAAGTAAAGCAAAAACGAATCGTGTCGGTATACGTGTCTAAAAGTACTCTTCTCTCTCGCTGAAGTACTCTCTTAATAAGTTGTCGGATTCGAGTAGCATCTTTTGCAGTCTTTCGCCACTCTTACATGTACATTCTACCGAATTTACGTTCATAAAATTGACATTTAATTATCCCAAAAATTCTTTCTGTTTTTATATTATATATATATGTATATTATATATATTTATTATCATATAAATTTCTATACCCTCTATCGATCATTTTCACTATATCTTCTACACTTCCTTTCTCCTCCTCCTCCTTTTTGTTCGTTCTTGAAACTTACCTATACACTTTATCGTCTCTAGTCACTTTGCAATTACGCCAAACTACGGCTGGCTTACATCGAATAAATTCTACGTACTTAGCATGCCGTGTCGTAAGTTACGTCAGTAATATAGGTGCACACTTTGGACGTGTAATTGCACAGTTATATCTATTAATGTATTAGTTGGAGCAGACACCTGGCACTTATTTTTCTGAGGTACTTTGTATACCTATATATATGTGTATAAAGGAAGTTTGCTGCTTCGCATAGCAAACTGAAAGAAATTTTTTTCTGCTGAATTCACCTTAATTACGTTAGTCAGGTTTTCCTTGCATATTTATGCAACTATGTAATTTCATAAGGGTCACGTTCGTACTTTGTATTAATCGACGCTTTATGCCACTTAAATACCCAAGTCAAGGCAGCAGTGTGTGCATAGAGCTTTGGGGGGGACTCTTTTATCTTAAATGTCATAGGAAGATGTCCCCTCCAAAAGCTATTTTACTCGTGGACCAACCATAGCTAAGTTACTGTTATCCTGAATTATATAAAAATCCTATTCACCTCTTGCCCTTGTAATTGTTTCCTTCGTTTGCTCATTAATTTATTGTATCACTAATTAACGTCCATTCTCATGAATCCATGCGCAAACCAGCCATTGTTAATGCTCGTCATTTTCAAAGCCACGACTATTTGTCTGAAGTGAAATCCTAGGTAGCGCAGTTAAATACCATGCAATTACGAACTTGCTAATTATATTATGGGAAAATAATGAATATTATCATACCCGCTATTATTAATTTTGATGTTTGCGATTTTCCACGTTTCGTACTTTATGAAATCTTAATATATTAAATATCAGCGGTTTTTCACGTTTTGTACTGTAGCCTACCTGTATTTCCTCGTTTCATTCAGTAATATCCGTGTCTGGCTTATCGTCTGTGAAACTGACTGCATGACGTAGGATAATATTGACATGTCAATATTCTCCACGTTTTTAATGCCATTTCATTTAATGTTATCTTTATTCGCAAATTGAACGCTCCTTTATTACAGTCTTTTGTATCATTCTTTTATATCAGTGAACCAATTGCACCAGGGTAACGCTTTTACTCGAATATAATGATTGACGGTATCAAAATTTTTGACGAATTAATCAGCCTTCTTATCACGAGAAAATAGGAGGAAGTAGGTGATACTAGGAAACAGGCTAACAAAAAGAAGATAAACAGAGAGAGGATGGGAGTATCAAAGGACGCGAGGAGGATTTGCAAAAGATGTTATCTCTGCACGACCGTCCTGTATACTCGTATACGCTAGATTAGATTTGTACGATCAACTGCAGCTTTTCATACTTCAGTTTTATTCCATTAATGTAAAAGGCTACTTAACTCTATGAAACGTAGAGGATGTTTTTGTTATCCGTTGCGTCGAATCATTAGACTCGAGTGCTGGAGGCACCTGTCATTTCACCTATTGCGTAGCTCTACTATGCTATGTAATATATACGATATAGTATATTATATGTGTATATAATAACGATATATATATATATGTATATATAATCCAATGGTACTCGTTGATGATATCGTCCTGCGGTGAAAATATTCCATTTAACGGTTGAGCGACGGGTTCATTTAAATGTCCGCGAAGTAGTGCTGCCCGGATATTGTCTCCTGGTTAATTATAAAACTCGCAAATATCTGCCTGGGATTTTTCATCACCTTGTTATTTCGAGAGACGATCATAACGAGCAGATAAAAATTCTGCCCCTTCGCTATACTCGCTTAATCGCGATGCCGTATACGTTCAAGTAAAAATTCATTCGTTCTCACTCCTCCCTATGCTATACAGCATTGGGTTTCAGTCAAATAGTGATTAATCTATATACTTTGTAAAAGTTGATTATGATATTCGAGGCGATTGAAATTGGTTTCCTTTTTTTTCTTTTTCTTTTACCAAGATTAAAATGTCACGCTCGAATTCGTTTGATCACCCACGTCTCGTTCCAATATGCTTGCGGCCGCATTGCGCGACAAGGCGGAACAATTCTGCCAGGACCCCCGGAACTAGCTCTATAGCTATTGTACTTGGATTGCATAACGATTTTACAAAGCTGCCATAGGGCGGTTCTTTGTTCGGTCGATTAAAATAATAGAGCGGGACAAATTTGCTTAATAATTTTATACGTAATTTACGTGGCGACCGGTTTACTGTATTTTACATGGTTATTGATAATCGACTAAAATTAGCCGATCGTAGAGAGTAATCGTTCAACGAGTCTCTAACGTACATTTATCGCTAACACTAACTTTTACATACATGCGGCTATTTGGAAAATATATTGTCGAAAATTGTATCATTGTACATCCCGAGATTCAAATTTTACTAATGACTATTTATTTCATAGCGATTATACATTTTACGCGTTTCACTGATATCCTTTATATTTTGTTGTATAGACAAATCAAATCTTTTGACATATTTGCCCTGTATCTCTCTTGCACGGTAAAGTTTGAGTCGTACGAGTGAATTATATGTTACGTAAAATTTATAAATTTTTTATCACCGAGCAAAAAAGATAGAAAATCGAGACGCACATAGAAAGAGAAAAAGAGAGAAAATAGTGGCAGGTAATTTTCCATGCGAGACTCATCTGTTCTCTTTTCAATCACAACCACGCAAATGGTTTGCTCGCGTGCAATAAACCGCGAGTGGTGACGCTACGTCTGGTCCATTCGTCCCGAGGATGCTGGAAAAAGAAAAAAAAAAGACAGAATAAAATACAAAGCAAAATGAGAGGTACGAGCGAGGTTACTGGCTGTGGCTGGTGTAACAAAGTCCGTTTCGCGTTTCATCCTTGTCTCTTCCACGTGCAGTAGGGGGGTTGGGACAGGGGGTGGGCTTATCTCAGGTCTCCCGGTGACGCCTTGCAGATTTTCCGGCAGTCTTGCTTCATCATCTGCTCGCAGCTCGGTAAGCCTTCTTCGGGATGCGAAACACACGAATACGTATCGTAGGACGCGCCATGTTTTATTCAAGCTGCGTTTGTTTTGCCGCACGACTACGACGTCGCGACGCTCTGCGACTGGTTCTTCTCGATGGAAGTAAAAAGGTCCTGTAAGGAAGATGGAGGGGAACGAGAGGTACACCGGATGAAACCTCTATCTTGCAAAAATATTAAAAGTCTAGATATTACCCACGTTTCACTGTTGGCTTTAACGTTTAATGCGAAACGTTGAATTTTTTCACGACGGCTACGACGTGGATTCTCCTCTCCGATAACGATGACGATAACAATGGGAACACGTAATTTTTTTTCTTATTCATTGAGGGATTTACGTCACCTTCCGACACACCAGCCCTTCGGCGTTTCTCGTTATCGACTCGGTATACATGCACACCGTCTATATATAGATGGGGTAACAAATGAGTAAGAAAATCTCGTTGTTAAATGAGACAGGATAAAAAAATGAGATGCTCCAATATGGATGGGATATGAGGATGAAATCGAATCGATACGTTAGGACGTCGCGTATTTTTCCAAAGACGCCTCCTCGCCGAGGGATCGTCTATTACTTGGCGTGGAAGGGAGCGAGAGAAATGGATGCTGGGTGTAAAGGAGCAGAGGAGGACGATTGTTCGAGGATGGTTACAGAAGGTTTGGGATGGTCGGCTCTGCGGATGGGTGGTATATTCAAGATGGCTGACAGGTGGGAAATATAAGAGATGGCTCTACTGCTCCCATGGCACAAGGAGTTAGTCGTACCTGTCCCGCTGCGATATGCTGTAGGGAAAGGTCTATGGCTTTTACTAAAAATGCTAATTACGTTATTTCTCAAGACTCGGAGCGAGTCTCATCTTGGAATAGGAGCGTAAAGTAGTGGGAATGGCAATGTGCTAGGTGCGTTTTCGCGAGTTACGGCTATCTTGGCAAAAAGAAATAAAGAATAAAGAAAAGTGCCTTTTAAACGGAACCCTAGGGAGATCACCGAAGGATCCAGCGACGAGCAATCTAGCGGAAGCTACTTTATCTTTAACGAAGATGGTTTTATTATTTTCTCCTTTCTTTATCTTAGCTAGGAAAATTCTTGTTTGATCTTTTTTTTTCTCACAACCTCATTTCGTTGTACCATCCATTGGTGTATGCGGATCATGCTGTCTCTTCTGGTCAGGACCATGTTTAACGCGCATGCGCACTCGATCTACACGTGATACGTTTACGCGGTGTCGATCTCGTTGCGAAAATTGCCTCGTTAAGAAGAAACGTATCATTTGCTTGAGGTATATTGGAGAGGTGAGTGTGTGAGAGAGAAAGAGAGAGAAGATAACGTGGAGAAGTAAGTGAGAGGAGGAAGCGAACGAAGAGACCCCGGACTCTACAGAATTAGCTGAACCCACCGAATCCTCTACCCTCTCATTGTTCCTCCATACCAACTACCCCCTTCGTCTTTTCTCTCATTTAAGATTGGCGCAGTTCGCCGTTCGTTCGTCTTTAACCTCCTCCACCTTCTCTGGCCGTCATCTTATCTTATTTGCCGTTACGTGCCTCGCAAAATGCCGATCCTGTGAATACCCCGAGGAATCCTGTGGATACGTACGAAACTTCTGAGTCCCGACGTCGAATTGCCTGGCGTCTTCGATATCTATAGAAGGTCGATTGTTCCGACATTTGCCCCGGGTTCTCCTACCGTAGAACACAAACAGTCTGACTGATTGGAGCTATAGGCTCAAGTCGAGATCCATGAATACTTGAATTACCAAGATTGTGATGATCATAATTTATTTTTATTATTATTTTTCATAGCGTGTAACGAAATATTGTGCGACGCTACGTCGCGTGGTACATATTCGAGAAATTTATTTTGGTTTTTATTTTCATTTTGCTGCACATTTGCGTATTCACTTTTTGACATTTACTTAAGTTCGGGTAGGCAAATGGGTATATCGTATTTGGTCAATATTGTCACGTAGTGTCTGGGGTACTCGGTGAATAGAAGCTGAAGTCCGAGGTTCATTGAAGTGCAGCAGGAAAGTGCATTAGGTTTAACTGCACCCTCGGGTCGTCCAGATATATTCTAGAATTCTCTTCTATTCATTCAAAGTAATCTGCATCATCTTCGTTGCGAATGGTTACCCGTAGTCACGTATCGATACTGTTCCTCTGAGTACACGTATGTAGTACTTTGGATAAAAATAATATGAAGTTTTTGATTTATTCGACGTAAATCAATTAATTTCTATAATTTTTAATGAAATTGACGTTTTTTGAAAATAAAAAAAATAGTTACCTATCCGTGGAACGTAGTTGATTGACTTTTTATTTTTATTTCGAATCCCATCGTACGATGAAGTCGTTGTACGTTGAAATTTCAACAGTGAAAAAGAAGCATCTTTGTTACGAAATATTTAGCATAGCTGCGTGTGTCTTTTCATGTCTTCTTGTCTTTACGACGCAACATTCGCATGGCACGACCCAAATGTAATTTACAAATGAAAAGCTTTCAGAAACTTTTTCACGATTCTTCGTCCCAGGGGCGATTTCATTTCTGAATTGAAATAATTTAACTCGTTCCTCGCGAGAACTTTATTGAGTTACCCGAGGAAATAACAAATAACGAAGTTCTTATTTTTCTCACCGACTTGAAAGCCAATGTTAAAATCATCCCATCTACACTCTCAGATCGCTGCCCCATCTTGGATCTTTCACTCGAAGCTTCACCCAGCAATTGCTATGATTAAAGTTAAAAGCGCATCTCCAACACAGACATTTTCACTCAAAAATTTTATCATTCAACTTTAATCGAGCTAAGGAGTAGTATTAAACTTTTAATTAAAAACAATCGAATTCTCATAATTCGTGGTTTTTTATTTCTTTGCATCTTCTAGCTTTTAATTGCGTATCTCGCTAAACGATGGCTATGACTGAGTTATCGTTTTTTTATATTCTTTTTCTTTTAAACTGGTTCACTTTGATTAATCGTTCTGATACTTTTGATTATGCAATATGTAAATTTTTCAAACAAAAAAATTCTGTCTATCCTGCACTAGAAAATTATTCATAAAATGACAGCGGTTTTCGTCGATACTTAAAACCTCATGTACCTTACACAGATTTATCATACTTTACAGTTAGTCCATGAGTAGCGTGTTTTTGACACGCGTATAAGTGTTGATGAGGGTCTCTGTTCCTCGTGGTGGTTCTAGGGAAATTTTTGCAAAAAGTACTAAATCCTTTTTATTACCAAACAGGGTTCCGACGATGGCATACATCGGAGTTAACACCATTTGAGAATTTTTCCATTCGAGCTTTTAATGGCCATGTAAAGCTAGCAGCACTGTTGACAGCACTGGCTTTTGTTAGCAGTGCGTTTATCTTTTTGCGATTATTTTACATTATTTCAAAGTGCCACCTCATGAAATGGACTGTCCACAGCCGCGAGCGAATATCGTGAAATTATTCGAAAACGATGCAATCACTCGGTTGTAACTTGGAATCACGCTTTATCGATAATACAAGTCTTTCCTTGCGTCTCGTTATAGAAGCTCGAATAATATTAACGATTTTCTTCGTGAAAAATAAGCCCACGACACGTACATTGGTATTTCTGATAGAATTCCGAAATCCTTCGAGACTTACCCATTATCGAATTCTGTTTCTTCTTTCATCCCGTTATAAGCAAGCATATCACATTATTTTTACTGGCGTGTTATTTTTTTTTATTAAGGATAACCTGTTCATTTTATTTGCCAAGGCTTCTTAGTCAATTTTAACGGTAGGTAGATCGGCTTTTTTTTATTTTTCCAAAATTTTCGGGCTAGGACTAACGGTGAAGAAATATTCACACTAAATTGGTACCCATAACTTCGTCGTTAGTGGCACTTTTAACGTTAGGTCAGGTTAGGCGCTTTGAACGTTATTATAATAACAGATAATTCATTTGGCATAATGACTACTCAACAATACGAGAGCCTATAAAGTCCCGGCTGTTTGGGAGAAAGCAGAGTTTAACGTTAAATTTGTTCGCGTGCACAACCCAACGTTATGCGCGTGATACTGCTTAGCTTACCCCGTAAAATAACCGTGACCACATGGAACGAACGCTGTAACTTTGTTCCTCGAGTTTTTATGGTTTTTTGACGTAACGGTTTGAAGGTTCCTGGAAGTATAGTGTTATTGCAGATGGGGTAGCTTTAAAATATTACTGGCTCTTATCTATATACATATAAGAGCCAGTTATATATATATATATATACAATTCATGGACATAAGCTATTCAGTAACCTGAATTATGTATAGAGCAAAGCAGAGGAAGAAATGAGAGGCACAAGAAAGATGAGATAGAGAATTATTTATATTACATGTCAAATCCATCTGCATAAGTTGATTCAATAAAAATATCAAAATCCTGGAAAGCCTCGTTACCTTCCTCCATGTTTTCATTCTTGGTATTTATTTCAATTTTTTTTTTAATTATTCAGGTCTTAACCTAAACGCTCTTTATTCATTCGATCGGTTCTTTCCATCATGGAAACGTCAAGCCTAATATCCTTGTTTTTACATTTAGTATAAAGCTTCCACGACACGGACGTTTCTGTGCTGTATAAATTATACTCGCGGTCAATTGCAAACAGCCTCAAGCCACTTATGTCCAATGAACGGATAAGCTGACAGTTAACGAGAAACTGAATTCAGGCTGTCGCGCGCAGTGCGTCTTTGCGATATTAAACCCACTTCCAGAAATTATTTTCAAATCTGCTTGTTCTCGAAAAGAGATGTCTTGTTCTGCATTTATATTTTTCCAACGCTATACCTATAATGTATAAATTTTATATATAACATGGTATACTCTAAGGACTCGATAAATTATGTAGAAATTTTATATACCCATTTGTCTATAGAAAGTAGATAAAAATTTCATGGAAGTGATTTTATATTTTTTTTTTATACAATTTCTATGAACATTTTTCGGATCCCGTCAACGACCTCTCAATATGATACGTGGAAATAGTTGAAATACGAACGTAGTATGTACAATGAAATTTTTCTGATTTCCATGAACTCACGTGTATTTTTATACTAATCCGTCATC
Source organism: Trachelus tabidus (assembly GCA_030142655.1). Lineage (NCBI taxonomy): Eukaryota > Metazoa > Arthropoda > Insecta > Hymenoptera > Cephidae > Trachelus > Trachelus tabidus. The sequence continues at coordinate 1,994,810 of JARQTI010000723.1, forward strand.
CGTACAAAATAAATTATTTATTTTTTTAAAAAAAAGGAAATGTAATTTCGTCAGTTGAATATAAAATAGAAATAGCCATGTATGCTACCTACAGTTTACGACTTCGTTTCTCCGCTATTTCTTGTAGAAGGCGCACGCTGCTTTCCTACAGGGTTAATAAACGACCTTAGGGATTTGACTTCTCCTGGTGATTTCGCAGTCGCGCTAGACTTTTTCCTGATGCTGTTCTTGGTGCGCGAAGACGTTACCGATGATACGAATATCGGCAACACTGTTTCCTTTTTTTTCTCTTTCTATTTCCAACAATCGATTCCACTTGCAAGTATCGATTTGAATTTTTATAGTCAAGCGTATAACTGACTATTTAGACGATCCGTAGAAATTCTCTATCATCAGTCGATAAGGACCATACTTATCACTGTAAAACGTGCACGTACAACGTTTTACATAGAAATTCTACATCACACGTGCGATACATTTTTTCTGCATGAGATAAAGGCAATAAAGGTACAGTAGTACCAAGTACAGTACAATTCCCTTTGGGACAGACGGAGATTGTCTTGTTGTAAATTTTGTACGAACTTCAGTTTTTTTCGGGGGATTTCAGCACGTGAGATGCTAACCTCGCGCCGGTGACGTCATGCGCAGATAAAATTTCTTAGAAATTCATTTTAGTATCCTCGTCAAAATTCTCTTTATACCCAGTGACACTTAAAGCGTGACTGCCAATTACGAAAAGTCAAGATACGACGCTTTTTTGATAGGAAATAATTTATAAAGGAAACGAAAAAATCGTCGAAGACGAAGACGTCATTTCCGTCGTGTAACACAAATGTAGATGCAAGGGCAATAGTTGATAAGGATAATAGCCAAGGAGATTTACCACGCCATTAGGTATATTCTCCTCCAATTTTTTTTACATGGTCGCTTCGGACCATCCAGACCAGCAGTGTGTGCGTGCGACTAACGAGATATTCGATTTGCTTTCTATGCCAATGAAATTAATCGAATCGAGCGAATTGATCGATTCGACAAAATTCATAAAGCCGGACAGTCCTCGCGCGTATCATCGCCATCTCTTTCAATGAACGAATTAAATCTGTCGTATAAAACGTGTTTGATTTAGAACGTCGGTGTACACGTCGTGTATTAATTTTCCCTTTGAAAATGTACTTTTATTCTGCTGGTCGATCATGTAATATCGAGAGGAATGCATACGCAATTTAATACGCCGTGGGAATGTATAAAATATAAGTGAAAATTATGTGTAGTGATTTCTCCATGATTCATATGAGTCTCATACTAAGCCTTGTGTCTGTATACACATATATACATATGTATATAAACATATATAGAGTGCACTTCTGATACTGGATTGGAAATTCTATTGTTCCATATCATGTCCACATCCTGACGGATATGTGCTATATGAATGGAGCATAACTACCGATGAGTAAAATTCAATAAAAAACCGCAATCGAGGAGTCTCCTTTCATTTTACCTCTTTTCATGTTCAATCGCTAAGTGTATATTTTACTGTCGATCATTGAGTCACAAAGCAGAGTATTCCCTCTTTCTATCTCGTAGTGGTAATTTTCTCCTTGTCATTTACATACTAAAAAACATAGATGCTATTCAGGTCTAACGGACACACGTCAATTTACAGTATTTATTAATGTATTATTATGATTGTTCATTTGACGTACCACCAGCTGACTATAACCTACGAAATACCCAGAAAATCCATTTCGACGACCTCGTTTACCTTTTAAGCCGTTAGAAACACTTGCGAAAAGCAATAGAAAGTGGCAGCCTTTAACACCCTTCAATAGGAAGTCTCTCCTGTACGTATCTACTATCCCATGTGGAAAGTGGCTGGTACGAGTTTGAAGTTTCAAGGAAAACACTCAAAGCTTTACGGATAAAGCTTAGGAGAGGATGAAGTAAAAGCTCTCTCCTTCTGTTTCCCTCTGCGTACTGAAATTTTCGTATCTTCGCGAAAGTACGATCAACGGTAGCGGCTATCCACGTTATATACCGGCGTCGATTTGAGAATCTGATAAGAGGAAACTATTTCGTTCATTAATGTATAAGGGGATATGGTCCGTTCGTGGAGACTAGTAAAGCCGGTACAATACACAGGCGAATAATTACGTAGAGTCGGCGCGTAGTAGGTGGTCTCACTACGTTCGACATAGTACGTAGCCAACAGTAGAGATCTTGCTGGGGAGGTGTAGGGTAGGGTTGTCAGTATCTACCTACCTCTGTGGCCAAAGGCTTACAATACCCAGAGAAAGAGATAGAGAGAGCGAGAGGGGGGAGAGGGAGAGAGAGAGAGAGAGCCAGGGATGTAGAATGGAGAGGTAGGAGCTAGTAGGTATACTCCGAGGGTAGTCAGCCTGAAGGGTGGATGTTCGAGGGTGCGACGAAGGCCGTCGCGGCGACTGCGGCGGCGGCGGTAGCGGTGCTGCTCACGAAGGTGGAGGTGGTGCCATGAGTTCCAGTGTTCGCGCGGCCGCTCCCTGTCGCACACGGACTCACCCCGACGCTGGCGTCCCGACGCTCTGCTACAGCCGTCGTTGAAAAACGTGCTCGCGAGACGAATCGCTTCTTGTCTTACCGTGGACGATCTCGCGCGTTAACTCCCTCGAATTGATTGGCTGTGCTTAACCCCCTTGTTAAAACGGGGCTTCTTCTGAATGCGAGTCTCGCGCACGGGAAAAAGAAAAGGAGAAAGAGAGTAAAGATAAGGGGTGGACTTTTACTTATGCTCGGAAGGATCTCGCGCTGGGTGGTTTTGTTTTGAACGAAGACAAGTTTTTGCTGGCGAGTGATAGGGAACGGGACGAACATGGGGGTGTGATAAGGAAAGGGGGGTTTAAGGAGAAAGAAGAAGATATCATTGTACCGAGGAAGATCGTGAAAGTACTTTTATCGTATCTTGGAGAGCAATCAGGCAACGAATATCGCGTGTCGCCTTTATTGTGAATATATCTTGTTTCTCTTGATTTGTATATATTATCGGGAAAGAAGGTTTTAAGGAAATTTTGTGCGAAACGGGACTGTACACGGTTCTCTGTAGGACAAATAATTTTTATGAAAATAAAATAGAGCTTAGACGCAGTAAGATTTAAGCCTGGTGCATATCGTTTAAAAATGCTGTGGTACTATTTTTATTGAAAATATATAAATAGACTCCAGAATTTGATTTTGAAAAATCTACGCTTACCAGTTGAACAACGAATTTTATCCAAGTGACATATCCGTAACGACACTTAGTACTTGGACGCATACAAAATATCCCTTCGATCACGCTGCAATATGTTAACGGTGTGTGCACATGTAGCGAAAGAAAATAGAATCTTGAAGAAAGGTAACACTGTAGTCCTCTGACATTCCTCGTGTCTGCGCAACACCCTGCGACTGGTGGTACAGATTTTGCGTGCACTGTGACAGACTTCGTGCATCCTTGTGGATATTCGTCGAAGGGAAAAACAAAAGTTTATATCAATGTATACAGTGTAGTGTTAACTGTTGTAATACAAAATTTTGTATACTCCTCCCTCTTTGCTTACAACAATTTTAACGAAGTTCGTTCTCACACAGCGATTTCTCAGCGTTTCGAAATAAACTTTTGCCACAGCACAGCGGATATCGAGCGAACTTAATGCGCTTCTAATTATTATCACGCGACAAGACGCCGTCGCGTGACTCGTGTCCTCGTAAACTTTACGGAAGAGAGTGAGAGAGAGACAGCGAGAGAGAGACCTGTTGTCCCAGCATATGTAGCTGGGTGGTTCGACCTTAATTACAAAGTTTAACGACAAGGATCTTTTCCCTGTTAATAAAATTTTATTTTTCTCAGTGCTCGTAAAGATATAATTGCGTAATATTATGCTCAACACAACCTAAATATACAGTGCGCGACTGTTAACGATCGTGCTTGATAAGGCTGTATCGGAGATTGGAGTAATGTCGCAACAGCGAAGAGGATCCGCTCGTGGAAGTCCTGTCTCAGGACTTCCTGAACCAAGTGCTGCGGCTGCTGCATCGTCGCAAGAGAATCAGATGAGAGGAATCCCATTACCGGGAATGGTTCCTTCGCATTCGGTACATGGAAGTCCGATGCACGGGAATCCAATTCACGGGTTTGTCAACCCTCTTGGTCCGGCAGGTCCAGCAGGTCTGGCCCATCCTGGATCTCATCCACTAGCCATACCCGGAATTTCTCATCATCCCTCGAGCGTACACCAAGGTACACCGGAGCACGTCGGTTCGACCGGGACTTTAGATTTTTCATTCTATTGTAAAAGCAGACGACTGATGGCGTTTCTCGTGTTCGAAAAGAATCTCATTTTCTTCGAGAGTCGTACTTGTAGGACTACTGGAATGGGGGAGATAAAAGAGAGGGGAGAGAAAGAAACAGCAGCCCTCGATTTCACGTATGTGGTCTGAAGAGCCACTCTCGTTAGTCGTTTTCTCTCTCTGTCTCTTCTTGCTTTTTTTTTTATCCACCGTGAATCCTAGTAGGCTTCCGGAACAGTTTGGGAAATGAGTCGATTTAGAGTCTATCCCTAGAGGCATTATCTTTTTTTGTAGTCACCTTTGTTTTACCGAATTTTTAACTTGAATTACATCCTCCTAACCTCTCTGCGTGCCATGCTTAAGATTTTAAACATGTACTATATTTTTTTCGCTCGACCTCACGAATCTGGCTTTCTGCGAATTTTACTTCGAACGCATATTCTTTTTCCTCTTTCCTTATCGCGTATCGCGATATCAGTACATCGAGCGAGTATTTTCTTAAGGTCTAATAAGGAAATCTCTTGCCTTGGTGCACGCCCGAAGGATACGAGAAGATCCCACCAGGCTCCCCGTACTCGTCGCACTCCTCGCCGTTGAGAACGCCCTTAAGTTCTGGTCACGGGACGCCGCAAGACTCACCGCATATGGACAGACGCAGAAGAGACTCCGAACACGGTGCTCTGATACCAAGACGGGGCTCGGACGTTATCTCACCGCTTCCAGGAAATCATCCAACAGGTTCTCCCGAGCATCGTAGTCGTCGGCGTTCGGATTACACCACTCCTCAGCAGGGTAGGTCATTAACGTGAAAAAAAAAATTACGGTTTGACTTTCCCAAGCATCGCCAAGAATTTGCGAAGAGTTTAATAAAATCGTGGATAAGGAGGGGAGGGGTGGCGAACCAGTGTTATCGGTTTTCCAAAATTTCATTAGAAGTAATTATCAAGTCTTGCACCTCGGCAATTATATTTGCACCACGTACAAACTCGGCTATGTAATCGTTGCGCCACTGAGAAAACTTTTCTCTATGTATTATATATTTATATAGACGTCACTTATATCACTATATAAGTCTCTATGGTATATACGTAATATAGTCAGTATCATTATATACCGTGGTAGATGGAACCGTGAGCGGATTATTGCATCGGGCCGATACGCAGAGTGCAGCAGCTTTGGTTCATCTACGAGCAATTCAAATGGGTGTACCGATGTGTCCAATACCATTTTAGCAAGTTCCTCGCCATACTGTTACGATCATCGTCTGGAGCAGGTTTATCCTGGCCTGTCCCTATAGTGTAGCCAGGAGTTTTATTATTCTCGCCAGCACTCGTCCTCACGCGATACCCCGAGTAGAACTGACCAATCACAGCCGCAGTCCGACGTCCTAACTACGTTACGTAATGCGGGTACCCCCCGTTAGGTGTTCAGAAGAGAAGAGGGCTGTACACGTGTAAATATATGTATAATATTTGCATACAGTGAACGTGCTAAAAAGCTCTTTAAAATAGCTACCATAATTTTCATCTGCCAGTATACATTAACTGCCTTTCTTGCGGAAGTAACTGTTGACGGAGATAAAAGTAGATGGAAAAAGAAAAGAGGAAATACAGGGAAATTTGCAATCGATGCATTTAAATGCAACGTGGTTACGTCACAATCCATAGTCATTATTTTTTTGCACGTATGACGGATCCTGCTCCGGGAAGACACGCGTGGGACTTTATACATATGATCGTTGGGGTTGGCAACAATGTGGGAAATGTCTGTAAGGTTAAGTATAGCGGTATGATATTTTTATGTATTAGTCAATATCGATTTTTTATCGAATTATTTGAAAGGATTGAAGTCTCTCTATTATTTTTAAACGTATACGGATTCCTTGGGAAATATTTATTTCTACGAGTCCGAGTACTCGTTTTCATTCCAATTAAATTTTTGACGTTCGTATGCGAATATATCAGTGCGATTGTACTAGGAATTCCTTGAAAGTTTCCGGAATATATATCGTTCTAGTAAATTATAAAAGTTCGCTCTTTTTTTTTGGGAGAATTTACTGAGTCTGTTGATTCCAACGAGTGGATGCCATCATTGAGTGGCGCAGTGTCGAGTTAATGCTCGTAGATGGCAGCACTCGCGTTTGACTCGGTTAATAGTTAACGAGAGTGCGCGTCATCGTTGTTACAATCGTGACGTCTGTCGACTAGTGCAACAGGACACTTTTGTATCTAAGGCTATTCGTGGATAAACGAAGAATTTAATCTCATGATGGTTATTATCTTGATCAAAGTTTCAAACTGTTGAGAATTTTGTAAGTCCTCCGTAGCAGTCTTGGAGGCTTGCGTATGTTAATACGGCAGGAGATCTCCTTTCCCCCAATAAAACGCAAGCGGAAAGATCGCGCGCGGAATTCTAACCGGTTGATGGCTGAAGTTCTTGGTTTAATAGTTTTTTTTTTCCTTTTACTATACATTTTTTTTCTCAGGACGACATAGAATGTACAATGACTTCCATAAAGACGCTTTCGCATTAAAATACATCAAAGTTTCCGCAAGGTGGATATTCCTTTTCTGATTTGAACGTTTTGCTTTAATGGGGTAGTTGGAAGTAGCCTGAGGCACGACACGAGAGGATGGCAGATTTGCGTGAAAGGCGATGCGCGGCATAACGTGGGTTTTTCTTATGAGATTTTGAAAATGACGTATTTCGTAATGATTGAGACCGAGCGTGGAAATTCGCGAGAAAGATTTTCGAGACAGCCATCCAGCATCCCTGTAGCAGGAGATGAGGTTGAAAATGGAAATAGCGAAATCTCATCTTTCCAACGATTCTATAGAAAATTGTCGGAGAGGTTAGGAGTTTTTTGAAAATCGGTATAAAATCCTAAGTTGAGGATCTGTTTCTTGTTCGCGTTTGGTGTTGCGATTTTTGACTGTTAATATTATTTTTAATTCGCGTTTATAGAGTCCAAATGGGATGGTCTAGCTTTGAGGTGGCGAGAAGGGTAAGGATGGGGAGAAGAGGGTCTTGAAATTTTGTAAATCTTTGGAAAAGTTAGGGAAAACTTTTACAAATCTATGGGGTGAATTGGGGGGAGGCTGATCCTTCGGTCAAATTTAGGAAAGCTTAATCCGAAAAAGCCCCAGAGGTGGTCCTCCATATTTTATCTAATGAACTGGAAATCCCTAACGTTCAATTCGGCGGATTATTATATAATGCTGGCAGACGAAGGAAATGAATTTTTTTTATTTGCTAAAATCTCTATGGTAAACTTTTGCCATTTTTCAAAAAGAGACGGAGAGAAGGGCTTACCCTTACATGGCAGTGCGCTAGAGATTTCGCTGACTCGCAGCGGATGAAGGTATAGAGAAAAGAGAAGTAAAGGGAAAGAGGAAAGGAGACGAACGATGTAATAAATAATAATGCCGTAGCCGTATTAAATTCCCCAACAATATGCCGGCATGCTGCCCTTATTAAATCCCTATGTCACTGCAGCGATCCAGCCAGTCATCCAACCAGCCGGATGCTGAGTATTGCATAAATTTCAAATTTATCTATTGATTTCCCGAGACTATCCAAATCGCTTAATCTTTGATCACATAAAAAAATATAGATAGACAGAATTTCAAAATTTCATTAATCCACCTTCCCGAATGACAGCTCTAAAGAAATTTGTTGATCAATCATTTCGTGAAACATTACTTTTCACTAAGGCATTCGCCAAGCTTAAAATTTCCTATTTTCATCTCAAGAGAAATTTCAAGCAGAATACAAACTCGATGAAATTGTCTTGTTATCCTTATCCAGTATATACACTTGCATTTGCGAAGCTTAACGTTTGCAAACTGCATCATGCTGTTGCGTTGAATCCAGAGAGAAATGCATCGAAAGGATCGTTCTGGGATTTCGCGAAACCCGCTTGTAAATTCGTACGCGGTTTATCCACGGTAAATATTATTTTCATGCGCGTCCTATACCGGCGCTTCACAAGCACCGAGATAGAATCCACTCTTCTTCGTAAGAAATATCATGGGAAACTTTTCAACCATTTTCTACACAGCGGAAATCTATTTCCCGGTGTACATCGCACGATCGTTTCCTAAACGTAGGAAATTCACTGTACAAGCGAAACGCCTGCTTAACGTTATACTCTTTATTTTCGATATATAAATCTCTGACGCCATTAAAGTCCGAAACCAGTAAAAAGATATCTAAAGTTTAACTAGAATAATTCATTACGATATTCGTTTCAGTGTACAATTAAATGACAGATTTCGACCCACGTCGAAAGGCGCTAAATTCAAATTATACAAATAAAATCTTGTGTTTCACTAGTGTCCACGTTGTTGATGTAGCCAATAAGAAAGACAAACTGTGCCATATGCAATCCCGGCGCTGCAATGGGTACCGAAGTGGCGGCCGCAGAACCGCTGCTGGACACGCGAAAATTATTCCCAGCCCAAAAACACGCGATCGTGAAATATCGTTCTCGGTCTATGCGCCATCCAATCTCGCTGCTCGATACTCCGTGTCCGCCATTTAGGACGTGCCGTTGTCCCTGAAACAGTGAGAAGAGGCGTACGAAAAAAGAGGGAAGAAAAAAGTGGAAAAAGTAGGGAAAGAGAGAAAAGGGATTGGGACGATCGTTCACGATCACCTTCTGATTATAGGGGACGATTTATCCCCTGTTTACGTACACGAATACGAGGTTTCACAAGGGTCTTTGTATAGGGGTAGTTGGTTTCATCGATACACCCTGGCACCTCCATGCCTTTTTCAAACTTTACTGAAAAATATTACAGGGTCTTCCCTTCCCATTTTTTCCCATCACTCTCAACCTCGTTCACCTTGTCTCTGATGCTGCTCTTCATCCTGTATTCGATTTTCCTTGGAAAGATGGGCGATGGCTTTTTCGTTTAAACTCAATCGAAACGCAATCATGAAACGCTTGATGGCTTTCTGTAGTTATAATTACGTTCTGCGTCTCGTTAATTTCCTAATTCGGAAACTCTGAATGACATTCGAGAAAGCCTGGACGCTGGACAACATGTCGAGTGGCTGCTAAATTGCGTTTCTCTTCTGTGAAAGGGATGGCAAGCGGACTGGGCAAAAAGTATAATAGAAAAGAAAGCGTATCTCGTGGGGTATGACCACGGCGTTGAAAACTTCGTAATTAAAGAGAGGTTTGCTGCGTTTTTTTTTCTGTTTCCTTTTTCTTTCTCCGCGGCGACAAAAAAAAAACAGGAGAAATGGGTGGAGCATCATTTTAGATGAAAACTAGGCGCATTCACTGTCTACGAATTCATCTGGAAATTTATATTTTTCAGTAAATTATAAAGTAAGTGAAATAATATTAATGAATAAGAAAAAAAGGAATTTTAAGAAAATTAATAATTCTGTATAGCTACCATTTGGACCGTAAAAGAAAATCTACATATTCATCAATTCATGCTATTAAACAGCTATTGATCCAATGGGTCCAGAGAAATTTCAATGAAAAATATCTTTTTCTTTATATTTAGTTTTTGGTGACTATCTAAACACAAGTTGAAATATATTATACTGTTTCACGTTACTATTTCACTGTCGATATTGAATTCCAGTTGCGCAAGCCGATTTATTTTATACCGACCAGTTAGGCTGCTCTAATCGCATTAGACCCAACTGAAAGTTCCCAGGGGTGTCCGTAACACCATCCACTATAATTTTAATAACCCTTCCAATTATACGTAAATCCACAGCAATTGTAGTGTCACGGTAGATGCGATAAGCCTTATCCAAAGAATATATACACCAAAGGAATTTTGGATACGTTATCCTTGTAGTAGTGTACTGTTATGCATAGAGTACATAACCATATATATATACATATATACTCACCCACATACTTTTTCCATAATTATGTCTCGTGTCGCAGTGAAGCGCGAAGGACCTTTTACTTTCCTTCTGGACTCGTTATTTTTTATTTTCCGTTTTCTCTCTCATGCTCTCTTGCTCTTGTTCCATAGGCAAAGAAGGATGGCCATCGTCCAAGCTTTCGGAGTGCGATAATAATTGCTCGTCACGCACGCACTATTTATACAGCTGACTACGCCGCACGAGCTTTCAGTTGTAAAAACGTTCTACAAACTAACCTGACTTCGGGCGTGTTGCTTTATTTTTTATTCTTTTCACTGACGTAAAGTGTAATTCGCAAACGATTTCTCGGAGCTGGAGTCGATTTTAGCGAATTGGTCCCTAACCGCTAAATCTTACCACCTAACAAGTACTTACTCCTTAACCTCGATCAATCACTTCCTTCGGGATGAATGTATAGCGGAGGCTTATTGTGAATACTCCGAGGAGATGGAAGTAAAATTAGCATCTTGCGAATCCGAATAATTAATATACTGAAATATACGTACGAGGTCGAACATATTGAGAATTATTGGAAAATGCGAAATTCTTGGATATTTATGCTTGCTTGAATTTTCAGGGCATTACGAAATTCCTCGTGAATAGTACAAAGGAACGAAAGAAAAGGATTGTGAGTGGCGCTAATTAAAAAAATAAAAAGAATCTTTAAGGCACGTGTAACGCACTTATCCAATTAGTCGGGAGCTTTTAGTAGATCGGAGCAATCGATAAATGCTCTTCTTAGTAAGTGCTCAATTTCCTTTAATAGTGGAGGACTCTAGGAGATCTAGCAATAGCGAGTTACTCGTTTTCTTCGCCGCTTAAATCGGAAATCTTTCGGCATTCTTCGAGCTCCTTGACGAGGATGTGATTCGTAGATTTTTCGTATTGAATTATTTATCGAAATCCATTTCAGACTTTACTGATACATCCTATAAGGCAAATTGGCATAGGGAATACAAAATTGCCAAAGGAAAAAAATAAAATAAAATAAATAATTCATGAAAGAGATAAAAAACTTTCTGTTTATTATTCAAATATTTAACTGTATACATACAAATATTGGTACTTTCAGATATGGAAAATCTGCAGGATTGAAATGTAAATCGTTATTCTTTGCTTTATTTCAATCAAATCCTATGTACTGTGCATCGTATTTTAATCGCGAGATCAATGGATTAATCTCAAGAGATATTTCAATCGACTCTGCAGCAGACTTCATGTCTTACACCCACCTCTATATTTATGGATGAATGAGGTTTACCAACTCTGTACAAATATTGAGCTGCACTTTGATCGTCGTGTTTCTCTCTTTTGTACTAACTACCCCTTTAAAATTGTTCAGTTTGATATATTTCTATAAAATTGAATTCTTGTATACGCAATGTTGTAATGCAAATAATTTTCCAGCGTAGAAAACATCCTGCCCTGCCTTAATTATTATTTTCAACCCGTATTAAGCAAACAATCATATTGTAATTTTTTAATTCATAAAATCGTTTGAGTCTCGTTAAAGATTTACAAACAGTATTATTAGTTGTATCTAAAAATAAATTACGTCTTAACGTCAAGAGTGTCCTGATCGGTGTAATAAGGTAATATGAATTACGGGAGATCCTTCAAAAAGGGGCGCGCTAACGAAATTTCATAAGATGGTGAAACTACGACATTTATATTCGTATCGCTGAGGCTCCGAAATCATTTCTATGCTTGCGAACGATGCGAAACGTGCGCCGTTATACTAATAAAAAAGAATGGAGCGGATGAGGGATATTGTATAAGAAGAAAAATCACCTTCTCCTTATTGACAGAGCCAATAAAGAAAGCCTTGGGAACTGAAACAACTTTTCTACGCGATAAATTTATTAATTGGTTTCCCAGCAGCTTCAATCCGATTCATAAGCATTTTACCATTTTCCTTATCGTGCACTTCACAGGCTTCTCCACTAACATTAAGCTCTCCGATATGCACGCCATAATTCATGTACATAACATGGAATTTTCTGGTCTACGTGTATACGTATATTTAGGTTAGTTTTATTTGTGATCAATAGAAATTATGCTTCTACGTACATAAATACTGTTCGTATATGGATTAAATTTAGATGTCAATTTCAAAGCTCGTATATCAAATTTTTCAGTAATTATTTTTTCAAACAGAATCGATGGGCTTGTTTTTTCATACATTGGTAGCATTTTGAATTACGAATACAGTAATATGAGAGTTACTCAAGTTATTTTAACGTGACTCCATTGATGAAATTTCACAACATTAAATTTACAATTATCTAATAATTAATTTCTTCACTAAACGCTTTGCTTTCTGCAAATATAATTTTTCGATACACGACGATTTCAATTCTCACCAGCTTCTCATCAGCTTGTCTTTCCGAGCCTCTTCGAAAATTTACACGGTTGTGTTATTCTCAATTCTGAACTCCCATAATACAACGAAGTAAACGTTCCAATAAAATGACCAGCCCCTATTCGTATTCTTTATTATTCGTTACACTGTGCTCTTTATTTCAACCGATCCTTTACGAGTGAAGCTTAAAACTTTTTAGACTAAAGCTTTTCTGTCTGAGCATTCGCATCTTCAGGGATTAAAATTTTCATAATTCTCGAATTTTATATGAACAAACGCACCATTAACGATTTCTCTCATTGCACAAAAATGAATTCTTCACAGCCTTCTGCAATTTTCATTACGATAAAATCCCAGGTGCTCGAGTAGCAGGTAAAGAGTTGTCGAATAATGATGATATAAGAATTGGAAAAGGTAAAAAAAACTCTTGAACATTCTACACAAAGGGAAGTAACAGTCCCTATAGTAACAGTGGAAAAAGCTTCGACTTTCTATGGACGGCGGGTAGAAATGCTTGACGGATCAGCGTCGCGACGCATTCCGAATCGTAACTAAGTTTCGATCTGCTGACTTGAATCCCGACTGCGAACCTTCGAGATATATGGATGTATACAGACATACATATATGCATGTCATTTTGTAGATTCATTCTGTACCTTTATTCCCGAACATCAGTATGACATTTGAGTCGTAACCTTTGACCTGGAGAAACTCCCCTGGCCGGTTCTAATTTTGAATTCTGACTAAATGTAATGTGTAAGAAGAAATATTGAATCGGTGGAAACGTAAGAAGACAATCGATTCTATGCATTGTATTATCAATAGCATATCACTATGTCACGTACAGTATAAACAAAATTATTAAGTTTCATAACATTTTCCTTTAACATGTTCAATTCAATACAAAATCCTAAATTTTTTTATCCCCCTCAGGATTCCCAACAGTTCCCAGAGTGTCGCGGTCAACGCGAAAGACATTTTAATACGGGTAGAATTAAGTCCCTGTCTGTATAGATAAGAGGGGTGCTTTTCCAAGGGTGCCACAATATGATTATAACGTATTGCAAACGGAATACAATTTGATTTACATTGCCTAACCTAACCTAATTCCCGCAGGAATTGCGGGAGGCCTAATTACTCATCCACGTTGATTTTTTCTACGTACGTTGTGCATGCGCCATAAGATAACGTGTTATAATATTACCGCATCAGGTTAAATATAATTCTCCATTTTTTTATTCGATAATTGACCGACACGAGATACCCAAATGAAATTGTACCCACGCCTGGCCTCTCCGCAACAGCTGCACTATGTATGCATTGAATTACATGAATCAGCGACATGATTCCATACAATCATTAACTACCTATAATCACTGAAAATATGTATCTTTATACGTCGCGTGTATTAAGTACTTTTTTTTTTCTGTAATCGTATCAGTTTTTCTCATTGTATAAATCAACTACAATTTATTACAGTCCATCGTAAAATTGACGTCTCTAAAATTATGCCCTTATTTATTTATATTATCATCTATCCACCTTACTTTCCTGCATTTACATTATATACTTGCCATATGTTATCAGACCTATCAATTCTGCATGATAATACCTCAAGTCTCGTCACGTACGTAAACTTTTACTTACAACCAAGACTGCATTGATCCCCGGTACACTGTGCAGCAATCTATTTCAATTTAATCGAGACACATATTAATGCTTCTATCGTAAGATACAAGCATCTAGTATATAATATATTATGTAGATACATAGCGCATAACAGTAGACTGAGTATTCGGATAGTTATTCATCTGAAGAGTAGCTTCCAATATTGATCTGGCATTCGTACGACTACCAGAGTATTATGTTCTGTATACATTGCAATTAGATAGCGGTTCGTCGTGAGGTTCAAACCATTTCGAAAAAGAATAATTGATACTTAAAACTGCTAAATGATATGGTTACACTCTTATTCCGCTTTGATATGGCGATGCAGATTTTTTGGGATTAAAATTTTCGAGCGAAAGATAATCGTACCGAAATCTCCTTCTCTTTGACAGATAATAAGAATAAAAGAATAAATCCCTTGGAGTTGGTCAATAACAGAAAGTCATATTTCACCTTGAATTAATTCCGATATATTGTGACGTCGTGATAACGTATCGTAATGTACGGGAGTAATTTTAGTGGCGTATAAAACGCTCTGTAATTCTTCTACATCCGTCAGCTAGTATTACAGATAATTCTGAATGAACGTAGGAGGGGATGTGTGTATATTTACATGTGATCGATAAAAGCTTTTATCATATATGACGTAACAGGTTACGTGGAATGACTTATCGGGAATACTTATTTTAGTTTTGAACTTACGCAACTTATTTTTTTATTGTTTTTGAGATAAATCGATATTTTTTTTTATATTTGTGCATCAGTGCCTTCAGTATTGACGTGGAAAATCTAAAAGGAAATTTGCCTCTTCTCGAGAGGATGTGCAAGGGATTATTAATCCGTTGGAAAATTCAGCTTACGCGTTGCGAGGATCAGGAGCTTTCAAACTTTCAAAGAACTGAAGAAAAGTCCAATTACCAATCGCGGAACTCCGAACGAATATAAATTGTAAGTTTTTAAGAGTTTCTGGCCAAGACAAAACTTTCTTTTTATTTGTTTCCTTTTTGCTGTTTCGATCATTCTCCGTCGCGTGGGCCAGCTTTCTTCTTGACTTTCGTATTTTACGTTATTAAACTGGACGGAGCGACCTGAAGCACGATACTTAATTCATATATCGATAATATCGATATATCGATTCGATATAGATATATGGGGGTAGCTCTGATAAGACAAATATTTCCAAGTAATCATACGCAATCGATATATTAATACTTAATTGCATTTTTACATGCAGTTGATCATACGTCATAAAACTTTAATTGAATTTAATTGAATTAATCAAATTGCCACGTAGCTCTGGAAATTACAAATCGTTCCATCAAACCATTCAATTCCCGATATCATCGTGTCTGTGCATATCGTTTGAAAATCCATCTATTTCCCAAACGTCACACACTCCCTTGATGATTAATGATATAGGGAGTTAACGCAGTCGGGTTCTATGCATTTCGAAATTCTCATGTGAGAAGGGTGCAACGCTGCTTCATTCAGCTTCGATGCTATCGATACTTTGCACTGGTTACTATACTGTACCACTTTCTCTATACTATGCTTTACCATCAAATCCATTTTCCCATCTCTGCACTGTCAAGCCTTTCCTGAGCGAAGGTTCTCTCCTCATTTATATTCAGGAGTTTGTGCGAATTTTCGTCGATGTAGAAATCGTTGCATCCTCCTTGGCATTTGCAAGTGAATAACTATTAAAGACATCTTACCGAAGAAAGTAAGAAATTATCCGTCGAATTTAACATAAAGAGGAAATATGGCCGAATGGCTTTCTGTGCCTTATACGAATATAAAAGTAAATTATTTAATATTAAAATTATAGTAGTACATTTTTTATATTGGGTGAACTATTCCTAATATATTATTTACCCTTTAAATTATTCATGATGAACGGTTGTATGTCAGTTCGTAATAATTGCTAATATCCGTCAAAACTTTGTAAGCATTTTTTATTCTTCTGATAAATACAGACCATTTCTCATATGTATATCAAGCGTACTGCGACACATTGGACAAATTGTATTATGTATCGGAGGTACACTATGGACACTGGATATTACATACTGAACTTTGTCGTACGAAGTGTATATATATTGCTTTTTCTTTTTATTCTTTTAGTTCTTCTTGCCAATATACCGCTACTACCGATACACCTTAGACTATCGTGTTTCATTCGCTCGTTTCTTCTGTTCATACTCGGACTCGAGGCAACTTCTCAATGTGACAAGAAGTCAAGTCAAATTTCTGGCTTTAAAATTTTTTATCCTGTTATTTAGTGAGTTTATCGTAATATCCATCGTATACTCTTAGACGCTTTATTTTTCGTATTAAACCATGTTCATGTTATACCATTATAAATCAAAGGAATGGTTTATACATGCCTTTATTTAAAACGCTTCTAGCATAATTGAAATTTTAAGTCGAACTAACAAGAATTATAAGAAAAATACGTAGTGTATAAAATAATATATATATAAAAAATACTGGTAAATTATTGGAGTCGGAGGGGTATGAGGTATCTTATAAAAACAAGGAAGGTTGTTTGATTCAGATTCAGATATTCGATGCTTCGAATGACTACCATAGTTGGGACAGATAAGGAGAACGTTGAGTGACAAATAAAATTATGGTTTTACTACGAAATCGAGAAATTCTTCTTGTTGATGATACAGATGTTGCGGGAGGTGGGGAAACGAAAGGGTAGGAGAAAAAAAGAGATAGGGGAACGATCCGTACATCGGAGACCGAAAACTTTATCCGACAATGCGTCACAGTGAAAAGCGGCTGAATTCCTTCTCCACTGAAACCTCCGGCACTTGTGCCCTTCCAGATGGTTGTAAGGGCACAAACCTGAGAATGGAACACAACGATGAGAGTGAATGGGTCTCGTAATAAGTCACTGACAACCCCTAGTAGACAATGCCGCCATCTTTCACTCTATACCCTCTGGAAGTGAGGTGATAGATCAGCCATTTGCTTCCGACCTGGCTCCAAGTACCTGTACCCCATCAAGCATACTCTCGTAACTCTGCAACGTGTCGTCTTTCAACATTATTCAACCCCTCGTGGCATCGGGGTTGAGGGGTTGTCTAGCGCCTTGTACGTCATCCGAGCATTTAGCGGCAATTTCGTAATTCACTTAAATACGAAAGAGAAATTTGGAATGCGTTGGTTGTAGTGGAATTTTTTAAAAATTTTAATGAAAAATGTATTCGATAATAATAGCGTAGATATAGGAATTTTTATTATTTTATTTATTCTATATCTCTTTTATTTTCGTTTTAACTTATTTTAGTATCATCCCTCTTCGACGACACGTGTTCACGGAACTTTTTATATATACGGATCTGTTTGAAAGGTACTGGCAAGAAGTTTAAAGGGATGATCTGGCATACGTAGATACTTGTGTCATGGAGGAATTGGCAGGTTGACAAGCTAACTTGGTTTTTTTTTGTTATTTTTCTGCAACTTATACGCTTACTGCCCAACCGTGTGATATTTGCCGGTTCTCTCTGGAAATTTACGTATTCAAACACGTGAAATCGTTATTACACGTTTTACGTATAAAGTGTATTTTCTCATTTGATTAATCGATAATTCAATTTCCTTTCATTGAGTTTGCAGCAATATTTGGCTTCAACATTTAATGCAATAATTACGGCAGCGGGCGTGGTGCCTGTGTGTTATGCACATTGAATAAATCATATTGAACTGATATACGTATATACAGAATCCCCATAATGTGTTGGTAATAAAACGAAAAAGTATATTTTTCTGTATTAAAAAAAATTGTATCTTCTTTTCGTATTTACGTTTATATCTCATGTACGTAATGCACACGTGTTACGCGCACCTCTCATCGTTACATTCACGTCAGTTTGCCACAGTTGCGGGAAATAATGAATAAAGCGCGTGTAAAGCCGAAAGTATAATATTTAAAAAACCACAGGATCGTTTCAAGCCCAAAAAATCACTGAATGCAGAGCAAAACTCTTTCCATCGCGACGAACAAAGTCAGGCTCGGAAAGGAGCGATAGAATGTTATTTATTTTCCATCGGAATCGGCAGATGTAAACTAATCACATGCTTAGACCATGCGCGTGATTGTCTAACATAAAAAAATTAAATAGCTGAATCTCACATTGAGCTTCAAGGTTTTAGCAAGGAAACACAATGAGCCGCTTCTACATTGAATTATTTGTTTTGCAGTCACCAAGCTGAGGGAACACTGGGACGAGGCAAACTCAAAGGTGATGCAAAGAAAAACTCAATTGGACGCCATGCTCGGCGACAGTCAACGATACGAAGCCAAAAGAAACGAGGTGGAAGTCTGGTTGGCACGAATGGAAACGCGACTCGAAAGGATGCGTGCTGTTGGCCACACAGCTGACGTCCTGGAGGCTCAACTACGGGAGCAAAAGGTAAATCTAGTTGCGGGTTCTATCGTTACCACCGTATCTGTAATGCAAATCGATTTTACTAGACATAACGAGAAATATATGGACGGAAATTCCAGAATTAAAGAAACTTTCCCAGTAGTACACCTGACCTAACCTAAATTCAAAGTGTCTACCTGGCCAGAACCTTCCCAACTTTTCCTCGTTTATTCCCTGCTATTACCTCTTTGCGCGATGCAAGAAGCTTGTTCTCGTCTCTGAATTCCGCGAAAGTACAGCAGTAACTGTTTTGAATTCATAAAGGGGAAAGGAAAGCTATCCTTTATTTTTAAAAGTAGATACTTAAACGTTACTTCAAAGAATTATTATACGAACCTAACCTAACGCGATTTTCATAATACAGACGTAGAGATACCTTGAGATATCGTACGTAACCATTAGATTTTCAGGCTGACAATGACCGAGGAAAAAATAAATCTCCAGACACTGATGGGTTCACAAGATGGAATATTTATCAATTTACTTAAGCAGAAGCTTTCCCATCGTTTACGTCTATACTAGCCTATCAGTCCAATTCCATTTGCCGCATTTCAAAGAATCGGAAGCCAACCCCATGCTTATCAAATTTTAATATATTTTTTTACATTTTATTTCAGTCCTTCCACGCCGAGTTACATCAGTACAAGCATCAGATAGAACTATTCAATCAACTCACGCAAAAGCTCATAGCTGTTTACCAGCAAGACGATACTACGAGAGTCAAGAAAATGACTGAAACAATCAATCAGAGATACAACAATTTAAACACAAGGTATTGTTATCTCTATACTTTTCTCTACGATCCTTCAATCTTTTTTATAATCAATACAGTACACGAACTTACTCGCAATCGGTATTCAGCCATTGAAACGAATTGAATTTCATTTCCTATGGACTCACGTGACTGATCAACCTTAGAATTGTTATCGTAACAAGCAATACACTCTCTCGCAGTATTATCAATCGAGGGAAACTACTGCACTCGGCAATGAACTCCCTCCATAACTTCGACCGGTCTCTGGACAAGTTCCTGGCTTGGTTGAGCGAAGCTGAGTCTTCAATGGAGGGATTGGAGGCGGAAGCCGATCGACTAGGTGGACGACGGGACCAAGGTGCACTCAGACGGCCACAACATCAGCTTAAGGTAAGATACACCAGATACGTACTTGCTGTAGCCATAGAGTATTATTGCCTCTCATATTGACCAATGGCAAATAGGAGAATTTTCTATTGAGGCAACCTGGAAAATTGACCTTTTCCTATATGTATAAAGAGAACGAGACAGAAAAAAGTGTATACTCTCGCAGTCAAACAGATCTCAGACGTAACTGCTATAGCAAACTCGAACACTGTCAGGTCCAATTGAAAGGTTAATATTTGAAAACGCCTCAAGACTCAGTATAGCTACGTGTAACCTATTTCTATCATTATTACGTCGTCCCTGTGTAAATTAGTGTGAATTTATAATGTCTAATTATTGCACCTGGTGTATATCTGGGATAATGCAGAAGTACGGTGCATTGATCCATTCGAATCAAGGAATTAACAATGGAGGGCGTACAATGCCTTGATATTGGCCTTTGCTTTTGTTCTATTAGCTGTAAGTAATTGCAATTGGAAAATGGAAAGAGCCAATTGATGTTACACTCTATCCGGGTTAAACTGTACAGCAGTGATATATTGTATGTCACTGTGTACTAATTACTTGCTTCATATAATAGCGTACTATCGGAATAAACGAAACGTGTTATTATTGAGGTATCAGGGGTCATAGGTCAGGGTTTTATATTTAAAACGTAAGGGATGATAGCTAGACGGTTACAGTCATACGTAGATGAAAATTGATACGATGCCCTAGGATCGGTTGATCGAGAATTATGATATTGAAATATTATTGTGTATTTTATGGAACTCTGTTTAAAATAGTTCCAATAAAAAAAATTGCGAGCTCGAAGCTCCGTACTGTAAATATAAATTCACACATTTTAATATCCTTTAACCGTTAAATTTTCTGGTTTTATGAAATCAAATCGTTTAGGATCCATGTTACTTGGCTCGTGCCAATTAAATGATTTTTAAATAGCTTATTCAACTATAGTGCAAGGTCGCGTTTACATATACGATACTTTTTTTGATAAATCGTTGAAATTAATCCAACGCGATGGGCAATATCAGCCCGTTATACATAGCCATAACGTTTTACAGCGAAATTAGGTTATAATTTTGTTGATCACGTTAAATTAACGTAACGAGGCATTTGCTCCTATCAAAACGCATCGGCCAGATGATCCCACAGATTGATTTATTTGATGCGTTTATTTATCTAAGATAATTCGACAGAATTTCCAAATCTGTGTTCGGCGTATCTCCAATTTAAATACGTCGATGTCCCTTTGATTAGGTAAACAGTCGTAATTCACGTTTATCCCGTAATACGTCACAACCGATGACAATCAGTCACTTCGATAACTCATTGGAATTATCGTCAAGCGTGTCTCGTGTTAAATAAAAAAAATTTTAATCGAAAACGTCATGCAGTGCATCGACTGATAAATCCATTAATCGCCCGCTTTATCGTTACCTCCAATTGACAAACGTTATCGATATTTATTATTATTATATTTCTTAACATATATTACTATTCAAAAACATCAGTGACAAACTGTCAGCTGATTTTATGTTGAAGGGACGTCCAATCGTTGTTCGATGTATTTTCCCACGATGCATCAGTAATTTACATATGTTTCTGGCATTTATTTTCTATTGCGTTTCCATCAATCAAGTCAGGTCGACTTCTAGTCTAACGCAGCGATTCTCCAAAATCTGAAATAGCGATACTTCCTTTACCCAGTAAATGACTTATCGACCGACGTCGCATTCGGGAAATAATTCACGCCAATAATGGTCCAGAAGTCTCCCACCTTTCGAAATTACATCTCACGGAATTTCTGGCGTCGACCATGCGCCGCGTAAACGATGCGATTCGTCATCCCTTTGGGGGATGAGATGATATCCGACTTTAGAAATTTTCCTTTACTCCTATATATATGTTGGACATACCTGCCGGTGTTGGAAAAATTAATGATCCTTCGTGAGCTTCTAACAATTCAAAGTAAAAGATACCCATTCCAAAATACTTCCATGGGTCTGGAGATACGATTATCCTGCGAGTGTAAAAAGGGTACCTTTTTTTGTGAAAGAACTGACCAATCGTATCATTAATTTCCTCCTATTATCGTCTTTAATCCTTTGAAAATTAGAGAAAAATACATTTTTTCTATTTATTCTAATATTCAACTTCACTTGATGCAATCTGTTGTTTTATCATAAATGATATTTGGTTAGTAGGCGGCACAACTGTTGCGTGAATTCTTCCTTGTTTTGTATACCTTGGTGTCTGACCACCTCTGTCATGTTTTACTGGCGTTATGTTAACAAGCGCCGCTCCTTTGCTTACCAAAGCGCGAGAACTGCCTAACGAGGCCAGCCTATGGACTATTTTCTCTTCTCGGTTCGTTTACGTCCTGGTAAAGTATATCTCGTCAACATCCATTCTATTTTTATCACGCGATCGATAAGCCATCGATGATATAATCGCGACAAAAAAAAAGTGTCCCTTTATAGTCATCGTAAACGGACTATAGAATATTCTAACCACAATTCACCATTAAGCTTATGAGTAAAGCAGACACGCGTGTCTGCACACGGTATACGCGTGTACCTACGTTGAGGAGCCAAGCGAAGTTCTTGAAGATCATTCACAAAGCGTTAGATGCATCTTTGAAAGATTAAGTCATGCAAAGAGGATCGTCGGAATATACGTATAACCCGTGTCGAACGGTTAACCCGAAACGTAGGCTGTTTGAAGTCACATTAAAATCCCCCAAAAAACACTTACGTGTAAAAAACTACGCCAAGTACAGGAGTGCTGTGTATTCCTCTAATAGAAAGAATTGATATCAGATTATTGAGGCCAAGTACATAAGTCACTACATATTTTCCTATTGTATGATCTAGCACTGGCTCATCATTTTAATTGTATTTTCAAAATTTCTTATAACGTTTTCACTACTCTTTTACGTTACTACTGCTTCTCGTAGTTGATTATGATTTGATGGTCATTTAATAATTAATAAAACTTTAGGTGATTCCTTATCGAGTACTACTTAGCGGGTCCGATCTTGATCTGACCTGAAAGACGTAAAAATTGACGACGCGACAGTGATGTCGGATCTACTTCATGTTTCCTTGTCCTATTATTCCATCCAACTAGGTGAATGTACGAGATTGGATTTTCTTACCTTCGTTTTCTAGCGATGGGATTTTTTTATTTCAACCCTTTTTTTATTTTTTTCCTTCTCACTCTTTTGGATTACTGCACGCCAGTGCTACGTCGGTTCGCCTCACGTGTCCCGCACTCGAGCCATTAATCTTCAACCACTCTAACGCGACATACGACTCCAGAGAACTGGTCCATGAAATTGTGAGTCTGTATATATGTATAAAACTGTGCTATTTCGAACTTCTGTCTCAATAGGTATAGTACGCGATTACGTTAACGTTCGCGTTACTCGTGCGTGCTCCTCGCTAGCTGAACATCGACTATTACGTTAGTGGCAGTAGTCACTTCGTTTATGTAGCCAACTTTTTTTTATCATTCTGTAAATGTTGACCCTTGAACAAACTGATTAGTTACTCGCATGCACGAACTAGAGCGATAGTCTTATTTGATGACAAGAGGGATCCCATTATGTTCCACGTGATTCTTTTTGTTGGAATAGTCCCTATAACCCTACATAACTCTTGGTCAATCTTTTCGATTGCAGAATAACGCTTATCGGCTCGTTAACTTCGGTGATAAGATATTAGGTCATTTGTCAAGGAAATCCAATTCGAGATTATAAAATCTCTAAATAATTGAGCGATACAGGTAAACTGATGGTGAGAAACAATAAAAACAAAAAATATCCTGCATACATTAATGTGGAATTTTTCTATTGATAACAGCTATGCGATAGGGATGATTATGTAGGTAAATAAATTTTGTATCGATACGAGGAAAATAAAATACGGGATTTTCAAGCTGATACGATTCCGAAACGAGTTTAAAAATAAAAATTATTCCTTTACACGCGGTGGCGGCTTGGCCACGTGACACGTTGCATCGGTTCGTCTCGTAGGACACAAAGATAAGAGACTCGCGGACACGAGCTGCATTTCAAAAGCCGTTGACTTCTCTTCCGGAATATTAAATAGTCTGGAGCACGGAAGGATGAGCGTTCTCATCCCTACTGCTTGTATCGAGCTATCTCCACATTGCAAAATCAAAGGGGTAACGAGACGCGACGAAGAACAAGAACCGCGCGAGAGAATAGCATAACCAGAGAAAGATAAAGATATACGGTGAAAGGCACACTTTGGGGCTGGAACCCACGATATAGTGGCGATTGCCTGAGGAAGGCGAAATAGGGGTTTGAAAACCAAAGGGCGACCACTGTTAGCCATTTTCCCTTTCTTGCCTCATCGCCGCCAAACTTTACCGAAAGGATCAATAGTAAGACTCCTCCGTTGCCAAAGTACTTGCATCTGTTACTTTCGACCCTAATGAATTCTGTATTACTAAAAGTGCTCGTACTGCCTACAAAAGTTCATATTTGAATTAATCCTTAAAGTTTAAAGTACAGTACGGACAGATATCATTCGAATCGTTCGAATCGAATTTCAACGGGCACGCCCTTTCTCGATAAAGGAAACTAACTCGATCAAAGGAGCTCCATACCCACCTTTTGCAAATATCGCGTAATCATCCTCGACTCCCTTGGCTGGGTAATTCCAACTGGGACCTTCAGGGCTGAAACTGCTTCTGACGCTAGTAGGTTGCTACTAGTAAGGTGCCTTAACGAGGTGAATAGTCGGAATCATTGTTCACCTGCCCGTCTGGAATCACGCAGCCCTAATATTTTTGGGGGTAGCATGTGACCGCCCTCTTTCCTGACGCAATTAATAAACGTCAACGTGTTCTCACGTGGGGGATTAGTACTACTCTGCTAATCTGAACTTATGTAGCTACACGTGTAATTTATGTGTTTGTGTGTAGCATTATTATTATTTTGACATACCTACGCAATTGCTTTGAGAATTTGCCGTCTGAAGCAATTGGGTGGATTTTCAGGGATGTTTTTTTTATCATGTCGAATTAGTATAATGGTTTCACAGGTACATCCCTTGTATCGTGGGGGGCATATACAAGGGAGGTTATACATTTTTCACATAGGGATATGAATTTACGAAGAATGAGGGTGATAACAAACTTTCCACTCGGCAAAATTCCTGCGTATACAAACCGCGAACCGAGAGAGATAAAAAGATTGCGCTGTTCACGGTGTCCTTGCTTTAGGTGGTTTAATTGAAAATGGGCAGGGCTGCTTACATGCGCATTTTCTGCCATGCTTACCACGGGATATTTGATCCGCTCAATCCTCCTGCCTTCCCTTACAGTGTAAACAAAGTCACTTCCTGGTTATTTCGTTCACGTCGACCAACCCCTAGTGACTCTGGCGGTGAAATTCGATACGAGGGTAAATGTACTCGATCGAAATAGCCCGCGCATGCGCTCTCCGACGGTGTAGGGGGCGACAGTGCATGGGGCATGTCGATAAGGTAGGAAGATAAAAAATACTCTGCCAAGGGTTGCAAAATGCTTTGTCGGTAAACAGTTTTGTTACCATACCCAGGGTTTAGTAATACCTAGAGAATTTTTCAGATTTAGTTACTGTCGGTATTTTATCAAAGCAATTTTAGCTTTATCACCTGCTGTTAACAAAATATCAATTTTCCTTAAAAAAAAAGAATTCATTTGTATTCATTTGTAGACACGAAATACGTGATACTTTTATATTTGCTTTATTGCAAAAACAGACTCTTACAAGGAAGCATCTGAAATTACATAGCCGGTTAAACTACGTGAAATTCACTTTGAAAAAATTAAATTGAAAATATAGACTGGATAATATCTTTAGACCTGTCACGAAATCTTATGACGAATGTATTTAATGAATTTAGCTTTTAAAATTAAAATGCACACGTCATTGTTCTCATGACAGAGAGGGTGTCGTTTGGTAAGGATATCAGTTGAAAAACTTTTAATAATACGTTTCTCGCTGGTGCTTCAGTGGTATTAAGGATTGACCTACATTTCAAAGCGGTCCGAGGGTATAGACGCTGCTAAAATTTTACGAAACCATTACATCCGGATCAGCCAAGGGAATTATTATTACGTCAATGAAAATTTGAAATTCATGAATTCAAAATTCATTTCGAGGACAGTACCTGACGTAACTGAGTGAGCATGGATACTCTCGAGTAATGGCAGTCCGTAAAATTCTTTTTACTCTCACTTTAAATACGAATATACTTCTGCAATCTTACGTGAACCTGTGGCAGAGACGTGTCTACTCGTCCATAAAATCTTTGAGGTTTATGGTTTTTGATCGAACAGAGAAAAATCGTCCTAATTTTATTATTAAAGCTGTAATACGGGTATCGGAAGTGTCCTATGCATCCGTACAGTATTAAAGCCGAAAATACACGACTGTGTTGAAAAATTTTGAAAATGTGTTGGTACGATCGTCATTGAAAACGCATCGTGTAAAATGTCAAGTGACGAGCCCTGTATTGCATTTATCAATTACTAGCATACCATCATTTACGGATATATCGAAATTATTAAATTCCAGTGATTATTTTTCTCCTGCAAACGTCGATACCTCATCGTTTATTAATTACCAATCGGAAACGAATTTATATCACGCGGAAGGAAGAGTTAGGTATCGTGCAAGCAAAATTTCACACAGTGAATCTATTGCGATCAGCATGGTATATCACAGCATCGAATATTTAAATTTTGCTATTGCAAAATATTGACAATTGAAATCAATCGATTTCGTATTCTGTATATTGGCATTTGGTCATACACAATATACATGTATGTTGCCCACCGTTGATACTTCCTGAAAATTTCAATATTCGAAGCAGGTTACACGTAAGGAACCACGTTCGTTACCGGAAGTAAAAGAATAGGGAAAATAGGTAAAAAAAAAAGAGGGACTTTCGTATTACATATCGGTCTGCGTTCTCCAAAATTTAATGCTACGCATTTGTACATCCTCGATCATCGAGTCAAGCCTAAATATTTCTATCTCGCGACAAAAATTCTTATAGTAGAGTGTAAGTTGTCCGATCTCAATCCGCCATACTTAGTGTATCCACAATTAAATGTAGCCGCACGAGATTTTCAAATCGTGCAATGTTTTTATCCCCTTCTTTTTTTAACAAAAAAGGACTACTGCACAAGTAGCCTACAAGTTTCTTCTTACCTCAAAGCCAAAATTTTTTAGCTACACCAGTATAATGCGACTCATTTTAACGCAATGGCTGGAGTGTCGACTTTTTTTTTAACGTAGAGACCAGACGTGCGTGGACACTTTTAATTCGGTGTATACTCGCACAAATCATACGTTAACGCCAGGTGGACAGGGCGGCTCGTCTCCCGCTGGCTTAACAAATCCGATAGTTTGTAGTTTCATCCCTACGGAGAGACGACGGACTCGAGGATGAGAGAGAAAGAGATGGTTGGTACAGGTTAGAGGGAAATATGAGAGAGACGAGAATAGCCTGTGCGGAATTGCAGAGAGAGGTCGAAGCCAAGCACAGATAACGTTCCGAGCAGATGTCGCCGCCTGGCGGCTCTAACGGTAACTTTACAATACACGACCTCCAGGCGGCTGCAAACCTACCCTGAAATTGTGTGAACAACGCTGCACTGGTGTGTCTCAGGGTATATTCTCGTGGTATCAGTCCGCATGTCGGCGACAGAACCAACCCGTGTCCTGGCATTTGGAACTACGACCCGGTCGACTCTGATAACAATTTCAGAATTGTAACCCCCTCCCCCTAAATACCCACTCCAGTGCGATAAGAAAGGCTTGCTTTAGATATAGAAAAGTATAGCTATAGCTATACCTACAATTAGACAGGATTCCGATACTCGTGACATACGAATGCACTGACCGACTACTATAAATGACACAATTTTCGACCCAAAAGTTTGAGTCAACGACAAATTTTCGTATTTTACGTAAATTTGTAAAAACTTGAATAGGAGTTTCGTTTCCCGACAGTCTACGTACGCGAAACTCTTTCGTAGAAATCGGCGGAAAAGGCGAATCTTATCCTTGATACTTTTCTCCAGGGAGTCTTTCTGACTCTCTAAACATCTTTATGAGTTATCCAAGTAAATGACGTCATGGATGACTATATGTAGTTTTGGATTCGCAGAATGCATCCGAGATTCAGATTCGTATCGGTGAATTTATCGAAAACACGAATAATATTGTCGAAACTGGTATTACCAATTCCACTCTGGTTATCAAAGCACAGGTAATCGAAATAATTGGCGAGCTGTTCGTTGCTGAGCGATAGGGCAGAGATCCTACTGCATGGACCAGAGGTCTTACTGCATGGAGGATGATCAGGATGCGTTTTAGCCATATATGGGAGTCAGTAGCCCACGTATACCATTTATGATAGCATTTACCGCAAACGTGGTCGTTCGTGTGACCATGATTTAATATGCAAATATTTCTGACTCTTTACCCATCGTGCTTGGTTTTGGGCGTTGCCGGAGCTTCTGACCCAGAAGGTGGCTGCTGGGTGGATTCGTTACTGTAGAATGCGTAGACCCTTTAGCAGTTTGGCCAAAGGCAACATTGTGCTTTTGCTGAACTCGCACCACTCTATTTAAATTTCTCCGTGGTATTTTCGTATTAGAGAAAACTATTGTTACGAGCGTCGAGATGTGGGTTAGCTAAAAGTTGATAGCGCAGGCCACGACCGTTCTGTGCTTTTCTTTTTGATGGCCGTACGAGGCATAGAAATAAAAAATGTAAGGCTGGAAAAAATATAAAGAGAAGAAAAGCAGGAAAAAATTGTACTGGCAAAGATCGTGTTTCTCGAACTGTCTCATTTCACGTTTACCATGCAATTCGAAATCTTCTTACAGATCCGGCCATCCACTTCTAAATCTAGATCTTTACCATGATATTTTATCGTTGCGTCATCTTCTTCCGCGTATCACGAAAATGAAAGCCATTTATCTGTATGTATGCCTGACGAGATACCCTTGAATACGTAAGGCAAAATTTCAACGTATATCCACGCACACGGGGTAATATAAGAAAATATTGCAGAATTTCAAAATCAAGTATACTTCTAACGAATTCAACCGTAATGAAATTACGATATTCCATACATTAAATTTAGGTATTCAAATTCAAATTTTTTCTTGAAAATTTTCAGCAGTCTTCTTCTCCGTCCCCTTCAGCATCTTGGACTTCGCTAAGATTCCAAAAATTATGCATGGAAATTCAATATAGCCCACGCGTCTATGAAAAACTCGTACTACACGTTTAAGCTCGTCGAGAAATAATCTTATATATTTTTTGTGCGTGACGTAATTTCACTCGACGAAATTTCGCGGTATATGTAAAGCGAGTAGTCTGCTATCGACAGTGTACGACATAACGCTGTAGGACGAGCCAATCTACTGATATACCGTTGTGCAATATTACATTCCCGAGTGTAACCATGCGAAAAAAGGGTTCCGTTTCTCTATATAACGCGGACCGTATCGTCCAAGGATTCCGGAAGTGGAAATAAGTTGATGGAACCCAACATTCCAAAAGGGCCTACAACTGTAGGAAAGTTTGTCGCCACATTTTTCCCGCTCATCGCATACTAATTCCACCCTGCCCCTCTCTTCGTTAATTTACCCGAATGTGGAAGAAATCAAGCTCGTCAATTACCCACGAGAATTCGTTTGTTCCGCCGCCTAATTGCATGTGAAGGAGTCCCGAATGGAAAGGAAGAGGGTACCGCGTCAGTCGCAGGTATCAGCGAATCCGGATTTCCTCTTAGAAATAAGGGAGCAGTCGATTACGCAAGAGGGCCTTAAGCGATTAACGAAGCTCCAATGCCACCCGCACGCGAAACGCTGTTCCTGTCGGGGCCGAATGAGCGATTTCTACAGATCGCTGATTACTTAAATTTCTCAAGATTTTATCAGGAAGATCTACTGGTACCTCGTGTGTATTTATTATATACACATATATAATCTATGAATAATAATGTCTTTCTGAAACAAAATTTCTACTTGAATATGTACTGCTCAGTTCTCACGTCTTACAGGTATCTCTGTAGGAACAGTAGTAATTCTTGAATCGTATCTGGGATAGTTTGGAATATGTAATGTGCTTGAAATAATATAACAGCCTCTCTGAAAATGTCAACTGTCTAGACACAACGTTGCCCTGCGTCCTTAAGGAATTTTCTGACGAAGCTTTACTACGTAAGGAATCTCTAAGGATACTGAGAGCAAGAATCTTTTCATGTTTTGCGTGTGTAGGATCGATGACTCTTCCGAATGTATGGAGACTTTGACGTATCGCCTTGGCGAATAATAAGTCTGTATTTGGAATCGATATTTCTTTTAGCCGCTTTGCCCTTTTTGTATGCACTCCGGTGCAACGAGATTCTAGTCCATGACAAATGTCATTTTTACAATACTCAGTCATACCATTTAGATGGGCGTACAATACGTATGCATTTGCAATTTTGAACTTTTCGATATGGTCCATAATAAAAGTCGTATGAAAATCGTTGTGCCCAGTAGCACTTTGCAAGACTACTTGAATAGGGTGTAAAGACGGATATTCGGGTAGATTTTACATCGCTGTAAATCGCTCGACGTCACAGCAGAAAGTATAGGAAAAGCATGAAGCTTCGGACAGTCTGTAATTGTTTCGGGTAACTCGTGAAACACGAGTTCAATTAATTTTGACATATGTCTCAAACATTTCTGGTATATTTTAATTGAGATTTATTAATTGACTTTAACCAATTTATTCTGCCACGTGGTCGAGTCTATTCTGACGTCTCAGACATTCAATACTTCCGTCTTGAATGCTTTACGACAGAAAGGCCAGTTCTCAACATCACTTTTACGTGAAATAAATGATATCCGCGATGGCAGCAACAGCCGGCAATTGGATCGCTCCACCATTAAGAATCAGCTGAATGAAAGAAAGGTGCAGCCTCCTCGTGGTACCAACGGACAAAACTCCGAGAAGAATAAACTCAATTATTTCAACATCAAAGCTGCCATTCCTGAGCTCATTCTCCAACGTCGTGCCTGGACCATCAGGTCCTTCCCGATTGTCCCACCCATCTCCTATCTAAAATTAAATTAACTCTTTGCCATCTCCACTCCCTATAAGATGCCTACAAAATAGAAAGAACCCAGTGCCTCTTCGTTATCTTTCTTTGATTTCATGTAATTCACAGCATCAATCGCAAGATGCTGTATCCGAATGCCTATTACGCATTACGCCCATTAGAGTATCCATAAAAAATGTTTAACTAACGAATTCATATTTTCAGACATCACTCGTTAGCTT
This sequence comes from Trachelus tabidus, assembly GCA_030142655.1. Classification (NCBI taxonomy): domain Eukaryota; kingdom Metazoa; phylum Arthropoda; class Insecta; order Hymenoptera; family Cephidae; genus Trachelus; species Trachelus tabidus. The sequence continues at coordinate 2,025,997 of JARQTI010000723.1, forward strand.
ATCTTTTACAATTTGTCACGCTGTACCAACGAAAAATCTTAAGTGCAAGGATGCTGCAAGAAGATGCCACAGATATAAGACCAGAGCATCCAGGAACTAGATAGATTCTTCTCGACGCCTAAACCACGACTACTCGAGAGGAGGCTCCAGCATCCGTTTGCGCGTTTGCTCCGTAGCAGTTCTTCCATGTTCCTCGAGGCGCTCCTAAAAACTGGAGCCGCGCTACAGGACAGGCTAATTTATCTCCGAGCGAGGTTTAAAGCATCCCGTCGTTTATCTTAGTGCAGCTAAGGATTTTTTTTTCATCTACCCTCTTTGCTCCTCACTGAGACGCGGCCGCGCTCAGTCGCGTCTACGTTAAATTGAAGGAGGATTTTGCTAAACGATATAGCGATTGTCGTTTGACGTCGCCCATCCACCTTCAGGTTTATTGCGACTCTATTTACTGTCTCTTCCCAAGATGAAGGCGCCACTCTAGTTGCCTGCAACTGTCGGAAGTGACGTATGTATACCAGCCTAGCCGAACCACACTGTATGTACAAGCCCTTGAGGCTTGGTATACAATCGCTTCACCTATGCCAGCACGGCGATAACGTCAAAAACCTTTGCTACCACTGTGTTTACAATTAATTTATAGTGTTTACGTTTCATCATATTATTCGGAAGTTGGATTAAACAAACTTATCTCGTTACGGATCTAATTGTAATATAATAAAGATCCTTTGAATACCGCAAACAAAGACATTCTTGGATAAACTTTGAAATTTACCGAAAAGAAGCTTTGAATCGAATACCAAATATTTTTTTATTAATAAAAATCTTATTTAAAAATTTCTCCTGGTTCAGGATCGAGCCTATGATCGCTATACCCGGTTCGGCTTAGTTAACTGTCAGAAATTCTGGCTTTCGATAAGAAAGACCCAGTATCGAATTTTAGTGTATAATATAAGCTGTCCCGTGGAAAATATATGCGTTATCGTTTTGGAATCTTCTGCAGGACAGGGATGCCATGGCCAGAGAAAGTAATAAAAAGACATGGAAAGAGAAAAAAAATAAGCGAAACGAAATAAAGAAGACGTTATGAAATCCCCGTTGCCGCAGTGCGGACCGTGAAAGTAATTCTATTCTTCTGGGCACAGGGCGAAAATACCAGAGGAAATATGCAAGTTATTAGGATCAGCTAGAGGCAAGTTATGCTACTGTATTGTGCGCGTTACATCGTTTCCTGCAATCCAACATATCTGATCCGTAGTTTCCTCGGCTAGGAATTATCTACGTAATTGAATACTTTGCCTAGCGCTTCTGATTGCAGCATCTCTGGTGTCGGACGTCACTTTTATTAAATTCAATGCAGTCATGTGTATATATCACGAGTAACAAAGTCATAAAACGACATAGATATAAAGTATTCGACTACTTTCCGTAATTCGTAAAAAATTTGCCTCATTCTAACGTAAACTAGTAAAAAAATCATTCGCGATACCGACAGTGAAAACATCCATATGTTTTACATGAAATTCATGCATGTTACACAGTTCGCGGAATTTGAGTATAAAGAGTAGCAGTGTTAATACGATAAAATCCAGGAAGTCAGCTTGAGTGAGTTAATTAAATTGAATAATCAGAATGGACCAATCTTATCTGACTTCTGTTGCGTGATTTTGTACTGTGGTTATAACTATACTGTACAGTCAATGCACCTGTAATACATTTTGATAAACATATAGGTACTCAGTGAGTATAAGCATTGCAGAAGTTTTGGTATCTAAGGTGTTGTGTTCTACGGGTATTACTGTTTGGAATACTTAGGAGCTAATCAACGGTCCAGTATCATAAATTTTAACGGATCCAAATATAGGATGATTTGAGGCTTCGGTTGGATGTCTTGGATTCCTGTTGCTTGAAACTTACTGTACAATTACTACAGCAATTTTCAATATTAATTCCAATATGGAATTCGACTTGGATTGCCTGTGTTCGTAATAGACGGCTATAGCTATTCTATGAGAATTTAGATTTAGATTAGGCTATCCGAGAGTTCGTAAAGTTAACGAAGTTAGCTTATAATTAGCGTCATTAGAATGATTATGAAATTTCGTGAATATTCGTCAGCCGAGTGGAGCGCAGGTACAGTTAATAAAATGGTCAGGGTGGCAAACGCCGAGGGCTGTGTCTGCTGTAACAGCTTGTCGTGTAATAAAACAGTGACGTTACTTTATAACTCTTGGTGTCATGCTGCCGAGAGGACTAATATTCTCTGTGGAGAGTGAAGCTGGTAAATGTGTCTAATGAATCCTGTTACGTGTGGGGTAGGAAGGATTCGATTTTACTTATAGAGATAACGTACGATCGATTTCAGTTATTTCGATCTTTTAATTTTATTTCGATTTTACTTCGATTACTCCCTTACAGATAGCGGGTATAATGCTTTTCCTCTTGAAAGATGCATTTGACTTATGCGAGGCGGAGCATTACCAACCTTGAAATATTTAATGGAAGGATAATTTCTTAGCGATGGATACTTTATTAGGTCGGGCACTTAAGAATTTTAATATTCAGTCTATACTCATGACATAATGTGAAAACTAGAATGTTGAACGTTATGTAGGTTTTACGTGATTATTAGTTTTTATCTTTTAATATTGTAGATCCCTTTGTCATTCTTTAAAATGAATTTGTAAGTTCACTACTGGGTTTACCTGTAAATTGTAAAGTCCTCTAAAGTACGTGACGTCAGAATGCGATTGAAGAAGTTTTCGCAACTTGCGCTCGTTCGACCTGGTACACGTAAAAACGATTTTGAAATTTTATCAGTTTCCCGCTAAAAGTTTTGTATGATTAACATCGTTTCCTCTTGCATTGGGATTTTGCGGCTCGTTTTAAAGCTGCGAAACGCATCGGCTAACTGGAAAGTTTCGCGTAGCGACCATGGAAGATAAACATGGGGAAACTTTATTCACCGTGCAGCTGGTGAGAATGCAACTTTTAAGCCCGTTTAAAAAGAATCTATTGTGATGATGCGAAAACTTTTATTTTTCAACAATGAGAGTTAGCCTTCTCTACTAATTCGTACAATGGACTCCCCTGCCCCCCCTCTTCCCCCGTACCCTAGACGCATAACTCACAATGTTCGAATAACTTTGTCGTATTTCAAATTCTATTTAATCTGTAACCATCGCGCCTTCCGTACTTAATATTATTATTATTAACATTGTATAATCAATATTTACATGATTTTATTGCGCAATTATATTATATACACCCTTGTTATTTATCTTTCGCCTCATTCGGTTCTAATCTTTCTGTTGCAGGTGAGTGAAACAGTTAATTTCGAAAAGGGACGAACCAGTGCCTTTTCGCACGGCACTTTAATTCCTTTAGTTCGGTAAGTCAAATATTTTCGCACTGCTGTGGGGATTTTGTAATTAAATTTTCACGATGGATGGCTGTCTGGCTATAACTACTGCGGTGTACTGAATCTCAACCGCTGTCAGTTGGATTTACATACGGTTGCTTTGGGATAGACGAAGGAAATGTCACGTGGATCAAATGAAGTAAAAACCTTAGATATATGCAGGATCGTACTTAAGGGAGGATCTGATAAGAGAATTTTGAGAATACAATTTGCTGAAGTATATAAAAAAGTATACATTTTTTTGCTAGACTTTTTTTGCTCTCGTAAAGTTCTTACGTTACGTGAGGTTGATTAAATACTTTTTTTCTCGATTCCATTAAAAGTGCTATGAATGTTAAGATTGCCTGAAAATTCTTGAGCTTCCGAAAAGTTTGTGTAATTCAGTGATTTTGTATGTAAAAAATGCTGGATTCTGAACTGCTTGGAAAATTATGGATAAATTACCTATGTCTGTCTGACGTAATATATTCCTGCTTCTATATCCGACGTACAGAACTCGTGAACCATCAGGTATGTGGGAGAAATCCACTTTTCATTCCCTTCAATGAAAAACTGTGGCATACATTAAACTCCTCGGGGTATTATCATTTAACGCGACTGGTACGTGCAAGAGATGAATGAATAGTGATGTTTTATTTTTAATCAATTATATTAAACTGATTTTCGTCGATGCATTCAGAAAGTATTTGAAAATTTGTAAAGCTGTTTTTTTACTTCTAAAGCTTTTCTGCCGTATTAAATATTTTTCTTTTATAAAATATATAATAGATAATTTTACGTAAATTTTAGGCAAATCCCTATCGAGCGAATCGCTATTCCAGGAAACTGTTCAGTCCCAGACGTTCTAGAAATACGGTATTACAAAATTTTACATTTTTTATTAACCCCTTTTTAAAAGCATTTATCAAATTCGTCTAATCTTTCCTTTGAGTTATATTTAACTGTGAATATACGATAATACTCTTATCAGTAAAATATATACATTCGCATCTTGCACGAACCGTCCGAGATGAGTGGCGAGCAAAAAATATTTTTAGTACAAAAAATAGATTCTGATAACTCATTAAGTCATTAGAGATCAAGATGTTACTTTGACTGTTACGAAGAGGCGTCCTTACTTTAAGGTGCTATCCTTTTAAAGAAATCGTTAGATGTGGTCCACCCCAAGCAAGCGAGTAGGTTATCACATCTCGTTTCGAATCGTTAACTTTTACGAGCGTCGTGAATTTTAATTGGACCCAGCGGTAATTGAAAGCCGCGAGTATCGGCGTGATTTTGCGAAAAAAGAAAAAAAAATATATTAAGCCACACGAACATAGGTGTAAATTTAAAAGCAGTTCCCACATATACATCCAGTCTGTCCGAAGTAATGAAAATCTACAATCGCACAAGTGTTAGATATATTATCAAACAAAAATCAAATTATAAATATACAAAAAAAGACGTTTCTTCCTGTAAAAAAAATTTGCGTCAGAGTATGCATCAAATTGATAAAACTGCAATAGGACAGTCGAGACGGAGTCAGGTGAGCCACAAAATAAGTCAACCGGAGTAACGTTGCTTGCAGTACTGCGTACGCGTCCGCAAGGCCTAATTTAGAAATTTCGTAAATAACGCCGCATGTATTATTAAAGAGAGCACAACCCCCTTAACTCGGTAACCCATATTTCACGGGAGCACTTACCACGGCCATTCTTCCTTCACAAAGCCACTCATTTCGCACAAAAATACTCGGTGAAGCCAGCCAGCCAGCCAGCCAACTTGGCCAGCCAGCCGCCACCCTCTAACCAGCCACCCAGTCAGCTCCGAGTCTTGCGAAGGATTGAGACTATACAGTAGAGGCAAGCTACTTTTAAATATATCGTAAAACTTCTTACGTAGCCTTGGTCCAAAAGGAAATGACGGGAAGAAATCCTGGCACCACGTCCGGCCTTTTCTTCATTGTTTCGTGCACTTTGAATTACCGCGCATCGTAAGGAAAAGAGGTACGTGCTCCTGTTTTTAAAATATCATGGGGCTTCTGGTGCCTTTTCATTATTATTTTTTTTCCAAAATAAATTAAAGTTACCAGGAGGATTAAGGGGCTGAGTGGAGCGCTTCGAAAAAGTATTTCAATGATTCCCTTTGGGTTGTACCAAATTACGTAACCTTTTGAGATAAAGTATATCGGGTGTTTCATGAGAAAGATACTTTTCTCGAAATTTCACGTAGCTCGCGTAGACTCACGTAAAATCGAGACAATCGAGCAACGATATATTTACGATCCTCGAAGACTGACATCAATCTCGTAAATCTCTATGCAGTAAATTATTCGAAATTGTGCAAGGACAACGCGAAGCTTCCGTTCGATTCACATGGAACACCTATATAACGTAGAAACGAATTTCCATTAATCAGGAATGCCGTACATATCGTTTCGACTGTCCAGTATTAACTTCGTACTCTGTTTACCGAAGTAGCAGCACCTGCGCGATATCTATTTTTTATTCAACACTGTCAAAGAAATAGTAAATGGAATCACAATTGAAACAAGTCAACAAAAAAATATTCAAAATTCAAACAGTTAAAAAAAACAGACGAATCCATAAAAATCCTATTAACTGAACTTAAAAACTCTGTTACGGAGTAGACAATACTTGAGACAAAAATATCACCTGATTCTCTGTCACGTAAAGTACCTTCAATAAACATTCTCAGATCCATTGTGTCCACTGAAGTTACAAAGTAGGTACTTTAGGAACTAAGCGCATCGTCAAAGAGGGTGGATTGTGGTTTCCACAGTGAAACCGCAGTGCAAGTAGTAGACACGGAAACTACAGTACAAGTATATAGTATAGTCGAAGTATACGAGCAAACGGTATAGGATACATATTATATAAAGACCTACGTATAGTATAGGGTCGAGAAGAGATGGTTGAAATGGGATATAGAATCCATGGCATTGGTATAAGGGATCCTCCAGGAGGCTGCAGTATGAATGTTGTTCGTTTCTCATTTAGCGGTTCGCGTCTGACGCGGTTAGCATGTACCCACTAACGAACCCATTGTGGCAGGTTGGCCAACATTTGCTCGACTAATCCCACGTGTTATTCGCAGCTCTAACGTTTCGACATAATGGAACAATGTAAAACTCCTAAGTATCGTAGTCTCGATGCCCATAGGGACCTTAACACATGTGCATATAATAGTCGGCTTACCTTGATACTTGACTGTGCGTTAACCGTTAACCATGATTAGAGCCATTATCAGCAACAAAGCTGTCTTTGATCATAAAGCAAACTCAGCGTATCATTTACAAGAGTATATCATCCTTACTTGCAATTCTATAAGATTCTCAATGCACCTAAAGATCACGTTCATAAAGGATAGTCAAACCCAATTTGCTGTTAGTAGCACTTGGTGATACCGAAAGTGAATTTACGTCTGACGCTGATAAGGCTTTCTTGCAGGAAGCTTTCAAGATGATCTTCCACTGTCTCTTTGCGAGCTAAAGTTTGGCTTCCTATCAATGCACCCTAATTGCCTGAGTGATTGCGTTTCGACTCTGCCAATTGAAAACGTCATACTTGATTCACTTAGCGCGAGTGGTGCAGGATGCACTTCTTGACCGAAGGCACTTATTTGATATTAATAATCTTATATACGTAATACTTAGACTCACTTCACTCTGAATAATATTATTATCGTTATCGTGGCGAACATAGGCAATCTATGGTTCGTAGTATTTAATGCATCCTGCCTGTGTTATCCTACTGTTGAATCTTTTTCTGGATTGGAAGCACTTTATTCCGTCGGTGTTTCTCCTGCAGCCAATTTCTCGTGTATTTTTATTGCGTCGCTTTTGATGCAGTGCAAAGTCTGTTACTACAAATAATTTATCCGCTAACACTGCCAGTCGTACTGTATGATTCGTGAAAGTTGGAGTAATCTTATTTGACAGTGCTGCCATCTGGAAGTTCAATGTTCCTACAGTTTGGGTAGGAGTTTCACTCCACTCTGGCGAGTCCATTTATATCAGTTATACCAGTGGCATTTATAATTGTTCAAAGTTTTTCGAAGTGTGGTTCCTTGACTCGTCGACTTACGTTATTTTCGATACTGTTCCATGACAGATCTAGCAGGTAGATATTTGCCTTATAAAATTAACTTTGTACAAACTGATTTTAACGTCAGACGCCTGATTGTCACTGGCTGTCGAGCGAGCGACTATTTTCACTAGCGAGCGACGGAAATACGTAAAATCTGTACTCTTGACTCAATTACACAGTGAAACTTATCTCCTGGATATTGAACAAGATCTGCAGTTCTTTCTTGATTCGCATCGTAGAACATTTTGTACCAAGTTATTAAATAAGTTCCGGCACTGCTGAATGTTTTATATGAAAAGTTTGACCACTCCCGGCTGGGCACACGAGTCTCTTCCCTTGGAGTCCAAAGATATTGAAGTGCAAGGCACTTGGTATGCAAAATCGCAGGTCCCTTCGAACATCACTCGATCGTGACGAGTGACGGATGTCAGAAAAATGGATAAACTATTGAATAGGGCCGAGCGCGGGATATTTAAATCTTTTGAACCGCTCTATTTTTATTAAATCCATATAAAATACGTGTTACGTTCCTCGAAATAAATGAGAAATGTACTACGCGTTATAATGTGAAAAGTGCATATGCATTTGTGAAATATATAAAAAAAAGTATAGAGCCGTATTATTATGATGACAGCCGAGGTCGCTCTTATCAATCAGAGACCCGCTATCACGCGCGTAAGGAAATGAAGTAAGTGAAATAGCGTGAAATCAGTGTGAAAGAATATCCTAAGAATAAACCTTTAGCCGAGCACTCCATCTATTTCATCCAAAAGCGCAACGATGTCTTCACCGACGTGGAAAAGCTTCTCACCACCCTCGTACATCAAAAAGGGGTTGTCGACGCAATACCGCTGGAAGGGTGGTGCAATTTTTTTAAAACACCGAGACACCGCCTCGATCCCTCGCGAAATATATATATATAGTCTATATATGTATCCTGATCCGTTAAGAATATCGAGGCGTAAAAACGTCAAACCAACCCCGATCGCTCTCGCTTAGCTTGAGTGAGAATTCGTGCCAGCGGATTCGATCCAATGAATGCGTCTTGATGTTTAGGCACCGGGAGAACTTCGACCTTGCCTCTATCAAGAGAAATCTCTAGAGGGTTCTCGAAGTGCCGTCTACGTGTACGTATAGGCATATAAGAGGGAGCACTCTCCTGAGAGTAAAAGCAGACTAAAAATGCACGTGTATTTTCAACGAAGCTGCAGTACCCACCAGCACGAAGTCATCGACCAGGGTAAATCCGAGACAGGTCCGCGTCACCGTGTTACGAGCATGGGACGAGAATATGTGTCGAGTTGCAAACAAGTCCCACATACCCAGATCTCTCGGCTGTGAAAATAAGAAGAGGAGGAGGATGAAGAGGAGGATGAGGAGGAGGAGGAAAGGGGTTAGGAAGGGCAGTAGACTCGCAAATGGATGGCACGAGGGCAACGTGCCTGGTCCGTCCATTCGATGGGATAGTCGCACACAGGGGGTGGCTGCGTGGTGGAAGGTGGTTCGACTCGACGAGAAATAGTCGTGCGTCGGCGTTGGCCAGAAGAGGCAGCGTTTCGGCGCGGTGCGTCGCGATGCTGAAGCGTCAGAGAGCAAAGGAACGCGAGAGTGAGAGAACATGAGTGGGAGTAGGACAGTCTGAGGGAGCGTGGAGGAGGACGCGAGACACACAGGAGGCAGGGTCGTATCACGAGCTTCTTGGTGCCTGGGGGATGATGGAATCGGCGCAGGCGTCGGTTCGCGGCTCGAATCTCGCCGCCAAAGGAACGCGCCACTCCGCCCCCGGCACGGCAGCCACGCGATCGCCCTCCGAAACCGACTAACCTCCAAGTCGCTTATCCTTCCGGAGCACCACCGTGCGCACGGTGCCGCGTCCACGCGTTAAAATATGCCGCTCCGATAATTCGGGGGACGCCGATCACGGGACAATGATTCCATCGGATCTCGTACCGATCGAGAGCCCCGGTCAACCGGGGGACGCGAGATATATCGTTCCTTAGGTGAATATCGTTATACGTTATCCTTACCGAATTTATCTGTTCTGTTCGGTTGTGATCGTGTATGAATTTTATTTTTAGAATTGCCCTCTCGTTTTTCATTATATTTCCTTATTAGCACCTAGTTTTTTTATATCCTGTTACGACGATTCGAAAGGGCCGGGAACGGGATCTCGGGAACTTGGACTCTAGAGTAATCGAGTGACTTGAGTGTGTTTATTGTCCAGCTGGTGTTCATGTTGAAAAGTAAATTCGACACGGTGATCCTGTTGCCAGGATTTTACGCGCGAAAGACGTTAAACTCTATGTGCTCAAGAGAGAGATGGGTATCGTGAAATTCTTGGCAGGAATCAAATGGCGATGATCTGGAAAACCAATATCAGGAGCTGTTCCGGCTGTTACTCGTGCGGAAAGTAGTGTTCAGTGATGGGACTCTACTTTGAGAATCGCTGGGACAAAGTGCCGTGCCAAGTAAAAGCGTGTTACATTAATCGTCTTCCTTATTGGCTTTTGTCAAATCCCACTACTACCCCACGTGAGGAGGATGAAGACACCGTTACGTATATCCGCAAAATGTTCGCTTGATCGTGGATTTTCTTTTTCCGAGCGTCCAAAGGACGCGTTGTTCGAGGTATCGAAGCGAGGGAATAATGGAAAGGATAAAAAGTTTCGAACAGCGTGTCAACGAGAGAAACAAATATCACACTGAATTGCAATTGCAGAGTGTAAAAGAGACGAAGGAAAGATACCATTGATTTAATGAAACTATAAAATAATTATAAAAAAAAGATTTAACTAGTTCAAATATCTTTGTAGACAATTATATTTTGCCCTTTGTTTTCGAAGAGGCTACGGAAAATTGAGTGCTCGCGGACAAAAATAAATCATTGAGATTTATCGAATCAGAGGTACGTCTGTTCGGTGCGTGTAACCTGCATGCTGGGACGAATGCAAGACGCGGCGGCAAGACTGCACGATACTTAAAACGGAATACGTATTTTTAATCGAGCTTATCTGAAGTCTCGAAGACGCAGACCACGAGACTCGGAGAACATGCGAGTCTCACAGTGCCGCGTAGGGAATCATACGACGAGCACGTTCTTGGAATACGCTTCTCACGGGTGTCGATAAACTTTAGTAAAACCAGTCGACTTAGTTTTTGCGACGAGGGAAGCGTGTGTCGTTAAACCGCGATCGAACGAGAAAGGACGTCGGGGAAATCGTATTCGTCCCCAAGCACCATCGAACGAACAGTATTAAACCGCAAGACTGTGATAAGCATCGAAACGTGCCAACAATAGCAACGCAATTTAAGTGATCATGGAAGGTAGAAGATACCATTTGAATAATTGAAAGAAACAAAATAGAAACGGCAATTGGGCGAGTGGAGTTTGTGGAAAATTGTTCCTAATCCATATAGTAATCGTATCCAGTAGAGTGACGAGGCGCGAGGAGTCTTCCTGGTTTATTATTTCAGAAGTGATCGGTCCATCGAATGATCCTTGGGATAATTTAGGAAATAATACTCGACAGTTGTGGGTCGAGGGAAAAAGTAGCAATAATGGGGAGCAGATAGTCTCTCGAGTGATTTCTCGAGACTCGAGCGTCGCTTCGCAAATGGGCGAGCCGAAATCTGCCGCCCCTCCGCAGCCGAACGGCGGAGTGAAGCAGAAGCCGACCAGTCTGAACTTAGCACTAGGAGCTCTCCATCGGAGCGTGAATGGTCGTCTCAGCTTGAATGATCGTCATCTACAGCACGTCACCGCGGGCGGCGGTGGCGTCGGCGTCGCCAGCAGCGGCATCAACGGCAGTGGCACCGGTGGACGTACAAATCGTGGGAAATCCACGTCACCAAATCCTGCATGCGGGAGCGAATCTCTCAGTGGGCAGCATCAGCAACAGCTACTACCAGCACTACCAACAGTACCAACATTATCCGGCCTATCACCGTGGGGTTTACCTACAGAACTTGAAACTGTCCTGGAACCCCTGCCCCCGCCCCCTCCGGCCCCCTCATCACGTTCCCAGAACCCGCATCGCTCCACTGTCAACGATCAGCAACAGCAGCAGCAACGCAACAACTTGCAATCATCCCCGATCAACCAGCTGCCCACACGCAGTCCGAGCCACAGTGGGAACGGGTTCCCACTGTATACACCACCAGCTCCAATACCAGCATCCGGGGCAAATAAAGTTCGCTCCACTCCCAATGGACTACCCCAGTCAGCACCGCGGCGTCCTCATAGTATTGCCGCTCCCCCATACCACGGCATCAACGTCGCTGTCACTGGAGGCGGCAATGGCGGTTTACACCCCCCTAAACAATTCGTCGCGAGGCAACAGCCACCACCACCACCATCATCATCGTCGTCAGCCGGGGCAACCACGTGGTCCATCGGTCCCGCCGGTCCGGTCCCCGGGATACCCCGTCGTGCCCATTCAGCAGCCAACACTCCGGTACCAGCATCGGTATCAAACCAGCAGCAGGAATCATCCGTGCAATCAGCAAGCATGGCTCCCACAAGTCGCAACGTACTACCACCCCAATCCTTATGGAACGGTCAGCTACAGCAACCCTTACCTCGACGACCTCACAGTATCGCCGCGACCCCCGTTACCGGCCCTTCTACTCCCAACATGTCTTCGGCTACCATCACCCCGAGCACTCGTACCCCCGGCGAACCCATACAGTGGGGCTCTTCCGGGCTGGTGCTGCACCAACCCGTACCTAGGCGTCCCTATCCCACTACCCTACCACATCCTCAACCACCCACGCCAACGTCACAAGGTCCAGGGCTGAGCGCCCTTACCAATCCTGGCAATTCAAATACCTGGACACCTGGTGGTGCACTACGTGCCAGGCCACATAGCATAGCATCCACTCCTCAGGGTGGTGTACCATTACCACCAGCGTCTCCCTCTGATTCTGGTTATCGCTCGCTACCTTCCGCCTCCAGCGACTATCAACTCCTCAAGTCACCCTCCCAAGCGCAGCAGCAGCAGCAACAGAACCAAAATCAAAGCGCCGTGAGACGACTATCGCTGCCATCTACTCAGACTCTACTTCGTACTTCCACTCCAAGACCAAGTCCAACCTTTCATGGGTTACCCTTTAGACCATTCACTTGCGGCGTCTCGCCCAATGGAAATCCCATCTTCTTGGGATGTACTCATTTGCACACTGGGATTGCGAGAGTATCTACCCCGGTTACGAGTCCCGCGAACGCCCTCACCACTTCCCAGGCGATACAGCAGCTACTTGCTCAACCCCGAAACGGCTTCAAGATCGTCGACGACAAAGTCTCGCTCTTCATTGAGATACTCGACACTCAGGAGAGATTTGCCAAGGTCAGTGGCAACTACCAAATGCTGCATGATTATCTTAAAATCCTCGGCACGTGATACCCACCCTCTTCTCATTCCTTTTTATTTCCTCCGTTCCTCTTTTATATGTCTTTTCCGTGTTTCTACTTTTTCTTATTCTTCTTCTTCCACTTCTTTCCTCGAGTCTGACCAGCTCTCGAGCTACTGCCTATACGGAACCTTAGACCTTAAAGAATCCTCATTTCATTTCTTTATTTTTACAACCACGCACTTTATTACCCAAGACATTCGCGCTTTAAGAAGCTATGAGAAAGTTATTGGGACAAAGTGGCTTCCTCCTAGTCTCTTTATCCTGCTTGAAAATCAATCCGATGTGAAGAACCGTTCTTTCAGTCTGAAGCTGCTATACTATAGCAGTTTTGTATAATGTGATAGTAACAAAGCCTACCGTTAAATCTACTCGGTGATACGTAAATTTATCTTTGTTTCATGGTAAAATCAATAGAGACGAGAATACCTGTATCCTCCGTATATCGCATCCTAAGATCGATCAAATCCTAGCTACGCCCTGGAGACAGTTATGAACGCTACTTTCCATTTTATGATAACTTTGTACTTCCACGTTCCCATTCTCGCGACACTATTTACATGCAAAACGCGTTTCTCGACAAGAAACTATCGGCATCTCAAAATTCGACTTAGCGCTTCTCTGGACACGTCAAGCGATTCCTTAAAGACGCATCACACGCAAGAAAAACTTGGCAAGCGAAAAACGTAATTCAGCCATTTTTCTGCACTCTAATAACATTCGCAAAGTTCTGCGCAAAAAATGCTTATTAAATCTCCTTGCTATTTCTTTTTTTCAGGCAAAAAAGTGTTTCCCTTTAAGTAACGAGAGAAATTCGTTTTCTCCTCGATTACCAGGATGCACCATTGCCTTCTCCTACGTCGCATCTCTCATCCAGTCAAACTTCTCTTTTTCTTACTAAAATCCTCACGCGAAAAGCGCCGTAATGAAATTGTTTAGCTCGCAAGCTCGTCGAGCATCGGGACCAGGTCTTCCTTCCAAGTCTAAGCAAACTGTCAGAATCGTAACAGTACAACTTTCTGATTACAACAACAAAGACAAGAACCTTTCAAGAATCAAGAAATTTAATTTTCAAGTAAATCCCTGCCATACAGACATTTCTTTGCATATTGCGTTTTACAAAAATATTTAATTCGCTTTGTGCAATTCCTCGTGTATCCGCATACATGGAATTGACAAAAAAAGTACTACAAACAGATATTGGAATTGTTTCAATCTGCCTCGTATGCATCGAATGGCATATATTAGTTTCCAGATGGCTTCACTTACGTAATTGAAGTCTTAATATCGCACATCAAAGCCAAACAAGGTATACTGACCTCTTCCACGCAAGAACCCAAAGTACAAAGCTTCCGGCAAATGTTTAAGCCATGTTCGCGGCCACGGCGGATGGTTGCCCTTACAGAGTTACTCATCTTGATCTATCTGTACCAGGGACTGTGCTTCGTACAGCTGCTGGTCTGAAATTCGCGGTGCAAATACGATTTGATTAAAGCGCATCATCCTGGAAGCATCTCCCTAACCGGGAACACACCCCGTCACTTTATTCCCTCTGGCACGCGAGTGAGAATTAGCGAAAGTGCAGCAGCGTCATTTGAAATTCTCGAGTATGATGGAATCGCGTTACTCTACGTAAGTTCATAAGAATTTGCATTTGTCGAAACTTTCCTATGTATCTTCACAGTGACGAATCTCCTCGTCAATGACAATTCTTCGATACGTCATATTTTTCTTGTTCCTCTACTATATTCAATATCCGATACTAGTAACGATACAACTTCCAAAAGAAAATATAACTCTTGAATCAATATACTACACAGCTATTCAAGTTCCGTAAGTGATGGGAACTCTGGAAAATTTCTTACCAGCTTCATCCACGAACATAGAATAAAGTCTAAGATGAGCTGTTCGTCGTTTAGATGTGATGTACACTGATGAAACCCTTGAAGGCACCATGCTTGGTGCAGTATTAGACGCCTTGTCTTCGTTGATTACAAAAACCTGTCTTGTTAGTGCCCTTTAATGCAATAGAGATTATTCTCGAGGGGCCATTTTGGTATGACGTTTTCGTGAGGGAGGATGGGACTTGTAAGAGAAAAAAAAAAAGGGAAAATAATGAAAATTCTAATAGATAACGTATAATTGAATCCGATGTGATCTTTGAGTATTTTAACGGGTTTAGGTTCTTTCACCTTTTAACGTATCTTTTTCGACGCTAGGGAAATTAATCCTTCCATCTAGTCCACGTGTTACGGTAACGTTACGAATTTCGCGCCCACTGGAAAATGAAACGGACCGTATGTAGCCGAGGTGCCGGTGCAGTGGCTCTTAAAATGTGCTTACTCGGATTGATAAATGGATTCTGAATTACCCAAGACCTTCCGCAGCGAGTGGCTCTCGCCTGGAAACTGACTCGGATCCGAATAAAAATTAATGAGAAACATAATGCCTTCGATGGAATCCCTATTAAATCAATAACTTGTGCCAGATGGCGAGCGAAGCTCAGAGGGGGGAAATAAATTAACAAATCGCAACCAGCTGATACTCGGACCTTCGGCGAGGAATAATTTACTACAAATATATGAGATGTATTCCATAACTAATGGATGTGACGGAACTGATTTTCTAGTCTTATTTCCGATGCAGTCTGAGACATCTTTTTCCTATTTGAAGTACGAAGAAAAATTCGCGTGAAAAAAGACACTGAAAATTTACAAAATTTTTCATTCTTAATAATTCGACAATTTTTATGCTGCTTGGTAAGAAATATTTACTCCTACGTTTTTTAATGTTTTAAGTGCTTTTCCTGGTCGGTATAATTATGTCACGGGTTATCAGACTGATAATTAAAAATGACGTCACCTCAGAGGTTTTTAACATAGGGAATGACGACTTCGTGGTAATTATACGGTATTTCATTTATCCAACTAGACACGTCAATTCGAGAAGCGACGAGGTTATAATAGTTGCTCAAACTCAGGGGCAAAGGAACTTCCTCACAAAAGCCTAGTTCCGTTGTACAATAGATTTCATCCCGGAGGAACACAGCGCCAAAGACAACTTCTTAAAGCCGCACTAGTGACGTTCAAAACTTCAGACACATTTTACCCGACCGTCCCATTAACTTAAACTTTATAGTGCACCCTTGGTATACAAGCATCTATCACTGCCATAATGTTACTGCTAAAACAGAATAAAATTTGCCCTCTTACCTTAACCCAAGCAAATCGAATAACTCACTATATCACGGTTAAAGGAAATTCATCATGGTTTTCCTTTTTTCTTTTCTTTTTTCATATATTGATTTTTAAATTCGGTTATTCCTAAGGACTCTCCTCTCTCTCTTGGTTTTATCTTTTTCTTCATTCCGAATGAAAAAGTGGGTCAAATCTTGGGAAACGTGAGGAACGTAACTGCGTGGCTAATCAGTAATCAGGTTCTGGTTTGATAGCCTAATCAAGATTCACGTTTGAATACAAAAGGAGCTATATAAACTCGTGAGAATTTTTGCAGAATATTATCACGTACTTTAATAAAGTTAATATTCTCGTAAAACGATTATATAGGAACCTTAGCTGCTACTATGTTGGTACGTATGTTACTTACGACTCGTTCCAAATGAAAGCACGACCACAAAGTTCGTATCAGCTTTAAGAAGCCGTCTTTTAGGAAATTTAAGTATAATAAGATCGTGATAATTTGTCATTAAAAGGGTATCAAAATTTTTAATTTTATTACCAGTCGAAAGCGTATTCATTTCGAAATTTCCAGGGATTTCATTCGCGCGTAAAACAATTACGCAAAACGAGACTAGCCTCCCAGTAGCGTAGGCACGCTTTAATTTGGCTGCATTGTCGTCGGTAGTCGAGATAAAATTAAAAGCTTATCTCAAACCAAAGCCCTTCCTAACAACCGCGAAGCGCGCTTTATCTATATGGATAATATTCGCGTTATCAACAACGCGAGTACGCTATATGTATATCCTGGCAGCCGGCACTGGGAATTGTAATTGTTTGAACATTAATTCGCCCATTGTCTGCTCGTCACGTTAATTTCTTCGGTTGGTACTTTTTATCCAGCATCCTCATCGCCGGAACACGAATTACTCGAATATTTCCGTACTTTGTACCAATTTCGCACACAAATACGCAATCACTTCGTTCATTCGTGTAGTGCGATTCGCAAATAAATTCCGCACTTGCTTATCCCGTCTGAAAATAAAATGCAACGATCTCAGAGAATGTATCGAAAAATTAAATCATCTACATTTACTCGCACGGAAATAACAGATCTAATTTTTTAATTGTCTAAATTAATTTTCCGATATTTCTTAATTGATAGATTTTCTTCTATATCACGTTCATCGTATTACCGATCCATACCCATCAACCTATACGTAACGTACATATAGGAGTACTCTGATATAGAAGTTATATACTACTAATGGAAAGTATTTCAGGTTTATTTGACTTTTGCATATTTAAAAATTGTAAGCGGTTTTGATATCGATCAAAGGATAAAAAATATATTATTCATTCTTAAGTCCAAAATTTTAGGAATTTACAAATTCGTTTTCAAAATTATCATTCTAATTATGCGCATCTATTGTAATTGATTACAATCATTCGCGTATTATTCGTCATTGTTCCAGACGTCATTCACTCACACGAATGCATTACTCGGCGATTCGAACTGTACTAAATTCATCGTGCACTTTCCATTCGGGGAAGAATAATAACGGAACCGAGTCGTATAACACAGTTATGACAATGGCCGTGTACACGTGTCCAAGCAAACGCTTTCGTACTACAAGCGAACATTACCAAAAGGCTATTACTGCTGGGCAAAGGGCTCGTTTAATATGAATTGCGTATTAATAACGAACTAACTAGGCGCGGGAGTGCCGGCAGTTATTATTATTTATCAGGGTGATTAATTCCAGCCGCTGTTGTGGTGTGCCACACCTGCGTCGTTGCATGTCTGCTGCAGTATACTGGAAAATTGGTTTGCTCACTTTAGAGTGCACCTGAGCGACCATGTGAAAAGTGACAAAATCGCTTTTTCAATTGATCAACCTGATCGACCAGAAACAACATACCATACATGCATATATTCCGATCTTACGCTTCTCATATACTAGTATGGTCTTTGGATATTGAATTGTTTTTATTTTATATAATTTTATTTGATCGGTTAATTTATGCTCCCGTTATCACTTTTAGACGTAGATAATGAAATTATCAGTATCAACTGTCGTCTAAGTCTGAAGGGGATGAATTAGAGGAATAGGGTATCGTTGCCAAACGTACATGTAACTCTATGGAGTATAGACACCCCCTCGAGAACGTCTGGCATGTCGGATCCATCGTGAACATTTCCATCCCCCCTTAATGCCCAACCCTTGTTTCCGTAAAGGCCCTGGGTGCTCAATTTCATCCCAGACGCATCAATCATTCGCTCTGAATTTCTTTTTGAATTTCAATTAAAACGTAAGGGACCCAGGTGGTAAGCAGGGACAGTTCACATCGATAGGATTGAATCTTTTTAAGCTTCTACATTCTTTTGTAAATTGAAACAGCCTTATCTCGATAATCTTAATGAAATTATTTTCTCGTGTGATTATTGTAGTTTCTCTTTAATCGATTTTAATTCAACTTTTTATTTTCTATCTATAAAATATATCGTCCAATTATATCTGTAGTACGTATATCTTACATTTTCCTACAATTAGTACCATGAGTCAAGTAGGCAGTAGTGTGAAGTTTAGAGATTCCCAGGTAAAGTTTTCTATGAAAAAGTTCCCGGGGGAAATTATGAGAAACAACGTGCGTTACAAGGGAACGTATATATTTTAAATAATAAAACGAGTAAGCTCTGTCGCTACAAGAAATAACTACTCGTTAAATTAAACAAGCTTAACTAATAACTAATCGTTTAAAAAAGCAGTCTTTTAAATCGCAAGATTTACATGTTTTCTACGAAAGTATTTAAATTCCTAATTTTTTTTGTATCCACTTTGTATCTCGAATCTATATTCCACTTTCGTGGAATCTGGATTCGCGCCAGATCAAATCCCACCGTTTCAGCCCCCCCTCCCCCGAATCGTTTGGATTACCAGAAAATATCCTACCATTTGACAATATAGGTAGTACGAAAGGATTTTCCACCCCTGTACCCTATCCGAGTTTGCCAATTTTATTGTTATACTAAGTAACAGGTGGAGCAGCCCGTTGCAAAGAGTCCTAGAAAACTAAAGTGCTGACCTGTCGATACCAACGAGGGAGAAAACCAAACGGAAGTAGGAAATATTTGAGTCAGAGAAAAAAAATTCAAAGAAACTCGACCGGACGTAAAATAAATTTTGAATTTCCCGCATTTATAATGTTATACCTTTTTCATAGCAATAATCAAAACTCCAAAAGTCCCAGTTAAAAATCTCTCTAAGGTAATGAGATACACCATTTACCTGCTGACGTGACAGATGTTCGTGCATCCAGCTGAGTACCGTAAGACCGCCATAACCGCCCCCTTGGAAAGCAGGGTAGCAATGCAAGAGTTAGAGTTAGAGAGAACTATTTTCTCATAGTGCACCGGACGAATGTGCCCACTCTAACGTGTCGGTACAATGAGACTACTTGAAAAAGTCATTTTTCATGAGCTTCGTGGCTTTTAGCTCGAGTCTCAGAATGAAAATTGCCACGTTATTATATACTTCTCAGTAGCGGCTACATCGATCCTTCCTGGACCGAACGACACGGAAGATCAAATTTTAAGAAACATTCTCTACGAGCAATTTTCCTCACACGTGAATCGTATCGATATCTCATGCAATTAAAATGACCATCAGCAGCATAGAGGAAAGCGTAAAAAAATGGCGCTTGAAAAGTCAACGAGATTTTTCTCTTTCCAAAAATAATCAACGTACCCTTACGTGACCTTATCTTAACTGGTCGCATACATATTCCACAAACTATTCGAAACCACAGACTAAGCTCATTCTTGGTCCTATCCCAATCAAGTCGACTAGCGAATGGATCCGCATCTTCTGCAGCCAACTAACTAGAGTAGCTACCGCTGCCAGTTACGGGGTTGGCAGGTCGGAGTGTAAGAGGGTAACGCTGGCGCCGAACTCTAAGTACTTCTGATAGGATTTACTCTCCGAGAGAACGCGTCCGTAACATCCGGGACAGGTTAGAAAGCACCGAGAGATTTTGATATGAGAACCTAACGCTTGCAAGTGAACTTTGAAAATGTCTGTAAATGTCTTCAAAGACTTTAATATGAAACGCTAGTAATACATTCATCTGGTTAAAAACCATAGATCTCTGAAAGCAAGAAAAATCAATAGCGTCCTTTATAATTTTGGAGCCGGCGACGTCACCAAATCCGACTTCTTTAATGATTTCGACGCGTAACCAAACCCTCTCTGACAGCCAGCCACCCATTCAGCCAGTCACCAGTCAGCCAACCAGCAGGTAGCCTCCCACTCTCGACGCCTACCAAACTTACCCAACGCTACTCTCTCGGCAATGGGCTTTACGGGGCTTACAAATTACGAGTTCCCACATCAGCGAAGGGACGATCAAAGCTCGTGCGTTTCCGGCTGCGTCTGGCTGGCTGCGATTGGGAGGGCAGCTCGTGCGGGTTCAGGAATTAATTCATCCGAGAGATAATGGCACGTGGTGATGTTCCTTTTACTTGCACTGCAATCCTGGTTACCAGGACCATTCTTCTCTGGTTTTCTCATCCCACTTCCCTTTGCTCTCCCCACTTCCGACTTCTTTTCCTTATATCTCCCCCCCACACACTCCCTTCACCTACCCACTATCTCCTTTCTGATATTTATGATAGCCACGCTCTGCTTGCCCTCACCGTTATTCTGCAAACTCGCGAATAAATCTCTTACCCCTAGTCTCTAATGGGTTCTTCTTAAAGCACGGAGTGATTACGAAGTCTTATCCCTTTTTGAAAATTAAACACTCCCGAGCTACTAGGAATCCACGGAAAATATGTACTGAGATACATTGACCCTTCGGTGTGTGTACGTATATATGTATATATGAGGATATTTAATATTGATAGTATGAAGCGAAGAACTTTTTAATGATCTTTCGTAATGAAACGTCTGGCTGCATAAAGTGTATGGATTTCTGGAGGATTTTGTATTGTACGAATTAAGTAAACGCTCGATCGCTGCTAAATAATAGGTAGATATAGCTATGGCATTATCTTAATGACCTTACATTGTCATGACGTAAACGTTTAAGGCTAGGACGACGAAGATGGGAAGAAACGTTGTTCGCGTCCTTTTGTGCTCTCGTGGAAATTTATAATCACGCCTTTCTCCACGCTGATTAAGTTCCTTGTGAAACGCTCCTCGTTTGGTTAGTGTTAGAAAAAGAGAGAGAAATTATTCCGAGTGACTTTAAGTTTATGTCGTTTGTACGAATTTTAGTCTCTTCGCGAATTTTCTCTGCAAAATATTACACCGAACATGCTATTGATAATCACGATCGTCGCGAAACCGATCGGAATTATTTTACTACGTTAAAATTCTCGGCTCCTCGTCTTATACATTGTCAGTATCGGGCCGACAACGTCGATAGTGCCTAAGGGTTTGAAATTTTAGATATACCTTTAACTATCTCTACTATAATTGACGTGGAGGAAGGGTTGTGCGCTAGGTACGTGGGATGTAAAATAAACGTCCACGAAAATCCGAAAGTTTTAATTATACCCCGAAAGAAAATATATGTCCAACGAAATATATAGCGCGTAGTTATATGTACCGCAGGAAGGAAAAGCTCACTTCCGACGTCTCTTCAAGCCGTCGCGACGCTGCGAATTCATATCTCGAGAGTATGAATATTCCTACGGTCAACTGACTATCCCATCAAATTGGATAAATCTACCGAGCCATTGACATTTCTTCCGTCGCTTTGCCCCCCTCATGGTTATTCTAGCGAAAGAGAAAGACAGGAGAGAGGAAGAGAAAAATTTGATAAATAATACAAATCTAGTCTGATGTGATTTTCAAGAATTTTAGGTTAATTCAACCCTATCAATTATTAATATCAAGTTCAACGTCCCCGCTGAACTTCCATTACTGCGACAATCGAGAATCCAGAAATGGCGCGAACGAACCGTCTGACATTTTAACATAGAAAAATATTCATTTTTCTTCTTTTTTTCTTTTCCTTACAACGAATCGAAGCGTACGAATTTTTCAGTAAAATCTTTTCTGAAAAAATAGTCAAATCAGTATCCGCTTGCAAAATCCAGCGCGACGTCTGAAAAGCCCTCGTCATTAATTGGATCGTTCTTGGCGCGGGAGGGGAAGGGACTGGGAGGGGGTGCGGAGCGACTTGATAACAATTAAATCGATGCATCGGGAATGCACCGCAATCAGTGAGAGCAGAACTTGAATTGCACTCGACGACTTCACAATGACATATCTATTTACGTGATACCGGGAGAGCGATGTGCACTCGGTAATTGATAAACCGCGAACGTGTAGGGTTTGTTATAACGATAATGAGGACATTGGAGTGATGTTCGTTATAGTTAACGTGGGAAAGCAAGAATATGCAATAACTCTGATTAACTAGCTAGATGAATATTTGAAAGAAAATAAATGTTTTGCTTGGATACGTTACGGTACTTTTCTTTAATTACGTTTCGTATACTTGATATTATTATTGTTACTATATATAAATATATCATCCAGTACTGTTGAAACGTTATGTTATACCCGAATCTGATAACGCGCTACATGTTTATCCAAAAACTGTTACGAGATTTGCTTAACGTTACGTATACTTGGCAAACGTTATTGTCGATTTTGGATCTTCCTGATGCCACTTGGATCCTGTTGGAAGTGAAAAAGAGAAATGGGATTGTGAACGATACACGGGAATTCCTTCGTTTCCAATAGTCAGAAAAATTAATTGAAATTATGTAGATGGAAGCTTGTAAGATCAGATTAAAGCACGGTAGTCTTGGAAAAGTTTTCAAGAGGTAAACGAATGTCTTTCAAGAGTCTCGATCGATATCGATATCTATTAATATCTATTTAACGTAAATTGACATGGTGTATAGATGTATATAGGCGAGTGTAAGTGATTTCTGGTTAAAAAAGTTTTCAAATTTCCTCTATTTCCCAGAAGAATTTTGTCCTTGCTGTCTTCTTATTTATTCGCACTCTTGAGCTTTGGGGGCGAAATAAATGTGGAATAAGCATACAGTCAGGTGTAGCCAGTGCAAACGATTTCTTATCTCCATTCCCTTTTATAAAGAACCTTTACCGTCTACACGCTCTCACACTACCCTTCGACGCAGCTCCCCTTTTTCGTAATCTCAAATCCTCGCTAAACCTGCAAAGACAGTTTGCAATGTAGCAGTCTTCACTTCTTACACATTTACCAGCTACTTCGTTTCCGTGATAAGAACGCTGCTTTTACTCCTATCTAAATATATCTAGAGCGCGTCGATCGTTACGTACAGATCCTGTAAAGTGAGCCCCAATAAGAGAAAGAAGTACTTAAATTTAGCGCCCCATTTCCGGCGTCTACCGCGTCGACATCCTGTACAATTCAGAAGCCAAATCTACGTCAAACGTTACCGGAATTCCACGGCGACGGTAAATCAGCCAATTTTATCTGACCGACCCGCAAGGAAATACGAACTTTCGAGCGTCGCGTTTGCTCTTGCGAAACTTCGTTCTGCGACGGAAAGGCAATAAAGAATTGCGTGGACGTTTGACATTAAACCGAATTGATATCGACACCCGCTATAGCCTAAGGTATAAGGTAAAGAGGTAGAGAAAAAATTGCATGAAAATAATTTATCAAGGTAAGGTCACGTGGTTAATTCTTCAAAAACTCGTAACGCGACAACCAACGGAACGCGATTTAAAAAGTCGACGCGCTATTTTTAGTGAGGTTGGCATCGATCGCTGCTAAATTATTTCAAGTGTCTTGGCTATACGCAACCACCTGAGAAAACTGACCTACATCACACACGACGGGACAGATGGCTGTATTCTACGTCTACCGAGAATATAAAGCCACTTGAACTCTTCTGTGGGTAAACATTGTATGCCAGTAGGTATACCTGATACCGGGGGTTATACATCCCTTAGAAAATCGTACAGGCAACCGAACTGTCGATTCGCTGTAATTCTTCGTACACGATATCAAGATACGAATACATACGTCTGTATATGTGTATACATGTAGTATATATCAATTCTAGAAAACGGGGGTACTACGTGAAAAGTGGACGTAAAACTTTATACGATAATTGAAAAGACATTTATTCGTGACGTGAATGTTGGACATGACGAAACTCGTAAAATAATACAATGAACTGGGCTTGTGTGGACTTTTGAATTTTTAGTTGATGTACAGATTTGTAGAAACTGTATGAAATTTCCTGAATATCCTCAATACCTTGATATTGTTACTTTAACGTGCTCTTAATATTCGTACCTTGAATTCGCATATACGTAGGCAATGTCGAGCTGACATTTTGGAAACGTCCCACGAATTAATTTTATTAAAATATAAACCGTTGCACGTGCATTTACGTTCTACGACACGTAATCCCATTGAGTAATTTACATTCTGAAGTGCAATGCTATTCAAATGCATTAATCATTAAACATAATTGTTTTTTATTATTAAAAGACTTCTCGTGTAGCAGGTCCTGGTAGAAATTATGATGAACGATTTTATTTGTTGGGATTAATCATATTTTTTAGGACTATTTTCATATTAGGTTTGCTATACTGTGGTGGATCTACACGTATTGCGTGCCTGTGTTACTAATGGGTAAACGGATGTGATGCACTTAAAATTTAAATTATGGTTATCAGTATGTTCTTTGAAATTGATAAGGGAACACGTGGCAATATTATTTGCTGTAATCAAAATGTATTGCTGGTAATGAAAAAAGTAGGGTTGAAAACCATTGGTGCTACTTGTTCCGTTACATTACTATACCGTTATCATATAAAGTGAAATGATCGAATGTTTACGTAACAAGGTTATAGCCTACCCAACTTGCGCATCATAGTATAATAGTTATAACGGTACATATAAAGGGTTGTTATCAGCATGAGCCACATGGCTGATCGGTATACGTACTCACTGATCCGAATAATTAGGAGTATATATAAACATTTTTATTATAGTGTCATACTTTTTTAAATTCTGTAAAATTACGATAAACGCATAAAGAAAATTTTCTCGTAGGATTATCACTGTGAAAATAAATTTTTGTTACAGCTGCATATAGAAAATTGAATTTTACGCGCATTACTGATCGACGCGACAAAAAATAGACATTTAAAGTTAAAAAAAAAAGAATTAGCCGCATAGCATGGAATTTATTGATTTTAACCACTTTCCTCTTTTTACATTAATTCTCATCGTTCACGTTGTAGAAATATTCGCACCTCGACAAGTGTACTCGATCGTATTTCTACGCTATTCTATACTGAGTGCTTTCTGCGAGCGTTTCGCAAAGTGACGGTTTTAACATCTAGAAAAAGGAATAGAGAGGTGGAAAAGGGGAGATAAAAGTCAGCGAGTCGAGAAGGTGAGTCCACGTTGTACCTACTGATAGGACTAGCTGGATGAGACAGAGAAAAGCATGGAGTACGGGAAGAGAACGGAAATGGCAACAGTTAACTTTTACGCGAAATCGTAGTTCCATTTCATTCCATCCGATATTAAGAAACTTTTCATTGGTTCTAGTTTCTACCAGGTCCCGAGGCGAAATGAAGGAAGCTACGTCAGGAATCGTTAGTGCTCCTCCGGATGGATGAAGGCAAAACAGTAACTACTCGTTACCATGGCGTTCACTTGGGTATAGAGACCTGTGGACTCGGCTGAATGTTTTTCATTAATTTGCTGAGGTCTCCTAGTAGAGACCGATTCTCCTTTTTAGATGAAAATGCTTTCTCTTGCTTCTTACACTTTCTGAGTACCAGAATCTCGGGTCTGTTAGTAGTCTGTACGACGAGATCCTGGGTCAAAGCAATAAGACTAATGCAACATGGGATGGCATTGCGAGATAAACTCTTTCCGATCCGCATGTATTATGTATATTGCGTGGGAATTCATATTACGTGGAATAAGTACGTATTGCGAGAGTCTAAGGATTAGAAGGATTCAGTGATTTTTTG
This sequence comes from Trachelus tabidus, assembly GCA_030142655.1. NCBI lineage: Eukaryota > Metazoa > Arthropoda > Insecta > Hymenoptera > Cephidae > Trachelus > Trachelus tabidus. The sequence continues at coordinate 2,052,098 of JARQTI010000723.1, forward strand.
TTAGATAGATAAAAACTTTATTTTTCATTTGACTAGGCTGACGATGAGAATGATACTTTTTGAGATAATAGCAGGTTCTATAATTTCAACAGAATTCCCCGAGGGCATTTTCCAATGGTCTTTAACGTGTCTCGTTACACGTACGTCATTAAGGGAGGAATAATTCAGTGTGAATAAAATTAGACCGGCAAAGGGATGAAAATAAGAGCATTTTTTTCCACGCGTGTAATCCGATAAATTATCTTAATAGTGTTACATAAATCAATAAAGTATAACCAATGGCTGACGTATATCGGTGGTATAATAAATTTTCAAAATTTAACGCAGTGAATTAAGAATCGCGAAACGATAGGGTTCGTTCCCACCAAGTCCTTCAGAAGCGTTAATTTTCAAAATGAAAACAAAAGTCGTACAACTAATATTTAACAAGCACTTCGACGAGATTGGCGCTCAGCATTCGCACCAGAACTGCCTTACTCAACTTAAGTCAGAATGTGTTTGTGCCGCGATAATCTGGAGTAGCACCCGCATGTTATTTTAGTGGAAACGAAGTGTGTACATTGAGATGGTAGATAGTCCTGTTGGCTGGGGGGCACGAGGTAAGCTCACCATTCATGCGAGAATCTCCATCTGCTTAACGGGCATGTCCCAGGACCAGCAATGCCGATTAACGGTGATGATGGCGCTGCTGGGATTTTCCGCGATTACCAGTGAATGCTCTGAAAATGTTTAACCATTTCTGACAGCACTCATTTTTAGTACGAAAGGATGATAGTCGATGATATATGTAATAGAACGAAATAGAAAAATTATTAAGATGCAAAGGCTGCGACCAGAAACACTGTAAATCCCAAAGACTCTCGTAGACTCGAAAATCTATAGCGAGAATCCAAAATGAATTATGTAAACTTCCAGCTTGTAATGCATGTAATTGCAATATCTTTTATCCGCAGCGTACGAGTTTCCGTCTGCCTGAACGCCCTAATTTGCCCCTTCGATATGCACTAATAAATGTTCAATGTTTGTCACATCAAATTTTCAAAGTCATGCACCGTTTCGTCACAAACGCAAACGTGCATCTTAGGTGACACACTCTTTATACAGTGTATCACTAACATAAGAAGATATATCATAAAACGTTTCTAGCACTCTCGCTGGTCAAAGTACGAATCTACTAAAATACTTTTAATGTAACGCTAACGAGTTCAGTACTTGAGAAAATGTTGTCAAACATTAACAGTCAGTTCGACGACGAGATAACCGAACTATCTTGAAAGCGCAGCTGCAGCTACGTGCTGGGGCGGAGAAGTTCATCAGAGAAAAGTTGTCGGGTTTTCAAGGAGCGACTGGAGCCATTTCGTTCGTTTCCAGCGAACCGCGAACTACCCAGACTTTTCAATGATATTTCGAAAGCGGACTCTATGGGTCCTAATAGATTCTTAGTAGCAAAAAGACACGTGCAAATTGATACCTTGTATCCGTATTAAATGCCAGACTTCACATCAACCTAAAATTGGACCTTAGCCAAGGAGGTACGGCCAGTAAAGGAGGTCTGGCGTTTATCAAGGGTGCAAAGTCGCGAAATTTCATTTTACATTCCTCCGCTATCAATTTATCTCTCGCTCCTTTTACAGGCTGTCCGGATTTTCCACTCGCCAATAAAATTATACAAAGGATACCAGATTCTCCTAATGTCTAAGCAGATTTCCACTGTGCTTCATGATCACGTGGACACGATCGATTATTAGTACCCATGATCCTTCAGTACTGTATGACGCGGGAGTCTCATAAAATTTTTAATTAAAATGCAGTAATAATCCGGAAACCGTACAAGTTCACGCGTACGGTGGTATGAATTACAGAATTGGGTCAAGCGGGAAATCGTTACTGACTACTCAGCTTTTAAGAGTGCACTGAAACAGAATTCAAGTCAGATGCGATTCAGTAACGTAGTGCAGTCTCATTTGCTTACTGTTAGAGAGGTTGGTAGCGGAGGTAGTATCGCTCTTGGTCGTTTCGATTCAACTCGACTTTTTTAATTCCAGTTCGAATTAAGAACCGCGATTAATCCATGAAGCGATTCCACCACGTGTTCCTTCACATACCTATGTATTATATAAACGTGTTATACACCCTATGTATAATTTTTATACGAACACATTTCATTTTGCTCGATCAAAGCAATTACGTCTATCCGCAATCAATTATGCTTCTGGAAAATGAATGAATTTTTGTTAAGCAGTATATTGCGTAAATCGAGAATGTTTCATACGTTTGCGAAAATCGTACAAATTTTTAAAATTTCACGTTTAAGCGGAAAAGTACTTCGTAACGTTAGAGTAGAAAATATATTAGAGATGCTTCTTTACTTTGCCAAACGATATTTAAATATGACGGTTTCGAACAGACATCTTCAAAGTTATTTCTTGGTACGGTTGTAGCATCAATATGCAACAGCACGTTCAATCTCTAGACAGCTAAAACTTTCTCGAAAAGTCCTATAGAAACTTTTGACAAAAAAATTCTCAGTGATTTAGTACGGGACAGGCTATGATTGTTCTTCTTGTTTTCGTGGATTTTCACGAAAATGGTGGTAAAGGGAACAAGGGACAAAGATAAAAATTTTATTTTACAGTAAGTCGTATCTATCAGTGCCAAATCAGTGTTAGTCAAGATATATTCGAATATGTAATAAAGTGGAGTTCCATAGGAGCCTGGCAGGTGGGAACGATATAGTAAAGAAAAATAAAAAATATATCGCACAATAAAATCAGTCCATCTTATTTTTTATATTTTACCTTCAGCTCCATATTTTCCATGACTTCGAAGACGTCTTTCGTTCCAAACGGTGTAGCAATATTTTTATATTCACGACTGATATACGTCGCATAAATATACAATGTAACCAACATTGCAACCGCCGACGCATTCACCGCCACGTTCGGATTGAAACTCAGTCCGCTCATATTTTCTACACGCAAACTTGATTAAAGCCAACCACCCGGCCTTTTAAATGAGCAAACATTGCTACAGTGGTTGTCACTGCAGCGTGTGAAGCCTGCTGCAAATGCAATTTTATGCCTCGGTTTTCCTGTTTTACCAAGCCCAGTAGATTGGCGCCAACCTAACCCCAACGTAGCTGTAACAAGAAGGGTTTCCAATATTCTTTTCCAATAAGAAAATCTCATATTGATCTTTAACATTCCTACACATTATTATTGCGCATGGTTCTCTCGACACTGTATTCCATGTTAAGTGACATAAAAATTGTGTCACACTGTACAAAGAATCAAAGTGAAATAGGAAATTTATTCCAGCGATACAAAGTACCACAATTAACATAGGTACTTTTTAAACGTTACACAAATTGATTTCTGTAGCATTGGTTATCGTGTGCATTAAGTACAGCGATACTTGCGAGATAAAAGAGCCACAACGATGGAAATTAATTATATTGTGATGGAAGCGGCATTTTGAAAATCAGATGGAGCTTTCGTATCAAAGCGAGTTGAATAATTGAATTAATGACTTTTCTATTTGGTTCATGTTGAGTTGTCGGAAGGAACTTTGTCATCCTTATACTATATATACATATACACACTCCTTAAAGAAATTCCGTCTCTGTATTAACAGTTGGCGGTATGGCGTGGCTGTTCTTAATTAAACTTTTCTTTTGCTGAGTGCTCCTTTGAGGGCGAAGAGAAAGTCTATCTACGTCATATATATATATATATAATCTTTGACAAGACAAAAATATGTATAGAAATTCGTAAATTTAGGTCAGACGTTCTTCATCCACAATATATACCTCTCCACGTAAATTAATTCGATATTCACAATCTTATTTATGTATAGATATACTGTATGTAGATGTTCATCACACATCCATTCTCGCGTAACATTGCGAATTTACAGAAACTGCTTCAGAAATTCTAGTAGCAATTCCCCGGAAGTGCGTATTCGCACTATGTACTAATTCAACATTTTTATTCTATTCCGATCATGAATAACGGCAAACTAGCCCCAGGATATTTAGTTACGCGATACATTTCTATCGTACTCCAATCCGGACGTCATCCTGCTATTTACGATTCGTCAATAGACCATACGGGATCACAGAACCAAGGAAAAAATCCTTTTACTCCACAAAATCACAAATCGCCGTTCCACCGTATTCTGGGATCAATGATCATCGATATATGACTTACCATACAGTGATTTTATTATATCAATATTATAATATTATACTGATTAATCGTTATTAAATATCCTACTAAAATTAACTTAAGTTTGTAAAATATTTTATTTCCTCAATGTGTATACCGGATGACCAATGAAATTTGCATATCGGACGTCACTCAAAGCTTCCGCGCTGATAGGATCGAAACCGATACTCACAAAAACAGACGGTATATGTAGTCTCTATGCATATAAATCTCGTTTACGTACAACATGAACGCGTTCAACGTAACGGGAATCCGAACAGAAAAATGCAACTGACGAACGTAAAATACGGGAAACTCGGAGTTCTCAAGCTTTTTGAAACGAGAGTATAGTACAAAAAAAAAGAATTATCTGTTTTACTCGCACACGCGAATCATTCCCAAACATCGCGTATATTGCCGTCATGTAGATTTAAAGGACGTTTCGCTTTAACATGTGGCCATTTTCTCTGGTGCAACTCGCGGCAATGTATTATTTTTCCTGGGCCCGTGTGGGGGAGTCTAGCAAGAGAGAGAAATTCTAGAGAGAATATAATATATTATATATACTCATATGTATATGCATATATCTACATATTTATTATTTAGGACAGAGAGAGAGAAAGAGAGAGAGAGAGAGAGAGAGAGAGAGAGAGAGAGAGAGAGAGAGAGAGAGAGAGAGAGAGAGAGAACAGTCTCCAGCGTACGTGGTGGTTCAAGTATATGAATGGATATGACTATCGTACTCCCTTGCATATTTCATTCAGCCACTCGCAACAGTAAAATTCTCGGCAATGGATGCTGCATTTGTCTCGAGCGAATCTCAGCGAAGGCATCGAGAGTGACGTAAACTGCCCCTAAACGGGCAGCAGATATTTATCACGCTAAGCAGCCGTCACGTTCGTTTCTCTTATGGCTCCATTACTAGTTTGCAAACTTAATAGCCTGTCTTTAACGTTCTTCGAGTTACTATACGTGAACCCCCGCCCTGATGGCTCTTACGTCAACCAGCGCCTGCGAATATTACGCAGCAAGCAATAACCTACTGTGTGGTACTAACTATTAATATATCGTATGAAACCCTTTGTCAGAGGATGGCAGCTATATACGCCTGTAATATTGTGGCTCTTATACGACGTGCACTTAATGACTTACGCAAATGCACCTATATAGGCTAATAACCATATTGCTTATCAATCGATAATACATTGGTTTAATATATATTTTTTCTTCTGTGTTTCAGGTACGTCTTAAACATCCCTTAAAATTTAGCTGAGAAATCACTGGGGGTGAGTGCGTGTATAATTTAATGCTTCATTATGTAGGTCTTATAGAGGATAAGACTGGGGGGGGGGATCTAATCGATATCGACGTAATAAGGAACGCTCTTAACTGGTTGAGACTCAAGGGGGATGGGGATTGAGTAATTAATGGAGAATCCTTATCGTGGTTTCTCACTTGGTTTTATTTTTAATTTTTTTTTCAATACCTTCTCTCTATCGTGATGAGTTTTCTAGGGAATCTAGGTAGATTTCTTCTGCCTGGGATATAATAAATTTGACCATAAAATATTTGAAGGGTTTGGGGGAGTGGCAATATTGATTGATCGCATGATCGATCGTTATATGGTTATATTTTGACATTCATTAAAATAGGCTTATTAGCAGTGAGCAGGGTGGCGTGTCGTATCAACCCTTAGCAAGGTAGGAGATCGATGGTACTTCAGCCTGAGCGTGATACCGTACCCTCCAAACGTTACCTACACCCCTTAGAGTCAAGCAACCCCTCTCGCTCTGTACATGCTTCGATATCCACATAGCGCTTCACCCGCCACTTCATGACAATGCATTTCTTCGATCCCTGTCAGTAGGCGCTAATAAGGTATTATGGATATTGTTGAAAATTCGAAAAATTCGAAAAATCAAATTAAATATACAATCTTTTTTTTATTGTCACCTATAATTCTTCGTTCTACATTCTTGGGATTCCTTAATTAGATTCGTGAATTTATAAATTATAATTGGACGGATTTTTAGCCACGTGGCGGGATACAGAACGATGACCTATTTCTGATGCAATACACCAGACCACATGTGCCTGATATAATAACACTGTAGTAAAAAGGAAGGTGCGGGCTGTTTCCATTGTGCAGCATGATGCACGAATTATGGCTGGGTTCACTCTACATCAAAATACCAGAAGATTGCACACTATTTCAAACGGAGCTTAATTGGCACATTGCGTGAGCGAGGAAACGCCAGTAGCTTCGGGAGAAGTATCTCTTCTCACGAGTATATTTACCTATAGGTATATGGATACTACAGGTAGTTTCAATTGGCTGATACTAACAAAAGTATCATTTGATAGAGTATCCAGCAACGAAAGATCAAGATGAAAGCGTAACAGGAATTATTGTAGATGCAATTGATCGCTGTCGTATTTAAATAGTGTAATTTGTCGTGAAACCAAGAAAAAAAGAAGCAGCAGACTGTATTACGAAGAGGGGAAGAACAATTGTTTCAGGAAATTAAACGAATAAATCGAGTGTGAAGTCGATGAGGATACACGTGAAAAACGAAAAAAATGGTCTGCTCGGAGACAAACAGAGACAAAAATATGTTAACGAATAAGGAAAGAGAATAGGAAACCGAAAGACGTTAAAGCTATTCGATTACCATGAGAAAAGTCGTGTAACCATTTTCACATCTATCCGTCTCTCTATCCAGTCGTCTGTCTACTTTTCGTCTGCTCCAGCTTCCGTTAATCTTTATCTCTCCCGCACTGCGACGTGGTTCTGGCAATTATGCAAAACGTTCACCGTAAATTCATTGGCTGCCGTAGACGACCGATACACGTTGCTGCACTTGGGTACAAGCTGCGCCTGCAATTTTCTTGAAGTTCATGAATTTCTAATGAGCAAATAGCACTTCTCTTACCAGATCACCATTACCAAAATTCATGTATGACGAAACGGTGATAAAAGAAAATATTCTCTCTGCATAGTACACCATGTAGTGATAGTATACGTATAAATATACGAAAATGGCTCAAACTAAATGTCTAGCATATCTAGTATTCGCACATCGCCAAGTAATGGACGATACGTGGGATCTCGTGGACATAAATCCTCATTCCAATATTCTACCGGAAATAATTAATATCCACGGACTGCCAGTGGAATGGGACTCACTAACGCCCCTATCGGTATTGCCAGGAACCCGACGACGAGTACTCGCAGCTACTGTACCACCTGCTTCTGCATGACAACTCGTTCGATCTCAACTTCTCTCCTCCTCTCCTTCATTCATTCATTCGTTCACTCGCTTACTCTCTTCTATTCTCTCTCTAATGCCTTCCTTAATATTACGCACCACCCATTTCCTCTCTCTCTTTCTCCCTTACCCATCCACACTCAGCTCTGACTTTCTCGGTGAATTGAAATTAATTTACCAGGATTTTATAATACAATCGCATGCATGATTTATTGTCGCAATATTTCACAGTCGAGGAATTGTGCGCCAGTGGATTCGGCGCCGCTGCCTGTATGCCACTCGATTGTACGTATCGTCGCACAGCGTTACCCAAAATCGTACAGCACTGCTGGTTTAATTCAAGGGGGAGGATTCGTCCTGCGAACTCTCGCCGAATTGCACTATCGGCTGCCATTCGTTTCTATATATGTCATTTTCACTGTGGCGCGTGTGTGCACATTTTTTTAATCTTTCATGTACTGTGTGTGTATATATATATATATGCATGTATATACGTAAAAGAGAAACAGCATAGAATTCTAAAGTCAAGCGAGTCGTTTTGCTTGAGACAAATTGCCATTTTCCTCTCACCGTGTTTCTTCATTCCTTTTGACCCTTTCGTTTAGCTGCTATTTTTTCTCATTCCCTCCACTTTTAACCTTTTATCTCTTTATCTTTGGTACGTGTAAACTCGTTGCGCTCATTTCACTGTGGACATTACCTGGACACTGACCCCGTTACGGAATGGTGATTTTTTTTTTAACCAGACTTTCCTTCTCTCTCTGATGCGTTTCGTAATGCGCCATTTTAACGTGTTCTTCTTTAATGGCGTGTACTGCTACAATAGCTGATGTATAGGTGTAATTACACTTTGGTCGGTTTTATCAATTGATTTTAACATATATCTGTATTTAGATTCAGACATAAATTTTCATTGAGCTAGGTATAGCTTAATATACATTTATACATTTAGCGAATCCGATTTCAATGTGAATTTTATATTTTTATAAAATAACAGGATTTCCGCTTATGAGGCTATTCATATTAAATTCGTTCGGTGAATAAAAGTGTTACAGAACAAAATACGTAACTCTTGCTTCTTTTTTTTATATGTGTCTAAAAAGAAACCGGTACGGTACGAATTTAAAAAATTATAATTTCTCAAGCTGTGTTACTTTCAACGTAATAATAAACAGAGAGAAAATTTTTCAGTAAACTCTTATGATTTGAAGCACCTAAAAGATAATAAAATTTACCGATGATAATGCTTTCGCTATACGAATGAATTACGTAGGAACCATTTTTCTTATGGATACAATTGTCTCGCAAGCTCTTGATAACGTATACTTCAATAGAATACAAGCAATCATTTTTTTCATTTTTATATTAACGACCTTTTCGTTCCTTGAAAACGTACAAAACAAAACTTGTCTTTTTCGCCAAAACCTCTCAAATATACACGCAGCCCCTTTTTCACATTTCGTCCATCCTCCTCTCACTAAAGAACCTTTAAATACAATATTCCCTCCCCGTCCAAAAATAAAACAAATGAATAAAATATGACGAGCGTTACACAATTTTAAAAATTTTTCAATCTATCTGTCATGTTAATGACAGAACGAAGTCAAATTTGGCATTCGTCTATTTTAAGTCACACTAGCATCACGCAGCCAATAATCATTATACATATAATTCCTTTATACAAGCATATACAACGTTACTTGTATGTACGCTCTCAGACAGACCTACATAAGTATTTTCTTTGCTTCTAAATAAAATAAATAATAATTTTACACATACAAAAAGGAAGTGTACAATGCTTGTTGAAAAAGGTATATATACACGTATACACCAAAGCCATAAATTATTTGAGTTTCGTACACGAATAAATCATGAAAAGTTATTAGCAAGTGTAACTCTACTAGCTCTCTTTTCTGTCTGCTTCGATTTCTAGTAACCGGTAACTCTTATCGTAAAAGTCATTATAATTGATTAACTACCCACCGCCCACGCATTAAACCCTTCAAGCTATCGGATCCACTCAGACGCATCTGTTTCATGCAATTCAATGACCTTTCTGTAAATACGCAATGCTATATGCATATACTTGTGGATACTATTTATTATCATTATATTTCTAATCTCATTCCATCAATCTAATATTTGCATAATTACAATCCCATGTTATTATACGGCATACATTACAGCCTATATGTTTCCTTACAAGATGATTTCGCGATAATGCTTACGTACGGTAATAATACGTTTCTCCCTTGCACTTTTTGATTATGTACATTACGCAGTGCTCTTTCTATTTGTTTACTCCTCCTTTTACCAACAGCCTTCGAGTACCCAGCAAAGATTCTTTCCTTAATGTCAACTAAAGCCACTTGTGTCATCTCAACCTACTGTTTTTTTCGAGTATCGGTATTGTCTTCTCCTCTTCTTTTATATTTTTTTTTAGTAGTCAAGAGTTTTCGTAAGGGTTCGTGGGAACTGGGAACAGCCCTCTGTTGACCCAGTGTCTTCTTGGCGCAGCTCGTGAATTCATCTCTCTTGGTTCTACGAGGAAAATGTTGTTCCTCTCTATTTTCTTTCATTTCCACCTAGTTCACGGCTATACGGACAATTTCACTCGGAATGACCTTCTTTATTATCACGTGGATTTTACCTCGGATTTTTTTGTTTGCCTATTAAACGAAAGCTGGGTCAAACGGGTGATGGGGGGACGTCTTTTCTTAAGGAAGAACTTTGATCACTTTCTGAGTAAGAAAATGCGTTAAAAAGCTATTGTCCTTAAATACACTTTTTATATGGACTATCCATATGTGTTTATTAAAAAATATTTATTTCTCTAACTGCAAATATGTCATCGTTCGGATAATACATTTTTATGTAAATAAATATGTAAACGTGTATAAGAACATTTTTTAATTACATAATATACAGTCACGTAAATAATTCAAGGTTAAATTATCGTGAATAACGTTTCAGTCCCAAAGTCAGCTCTTTAATTATATTAAGCGTTATTATTATTTTTATATACAAGGTAGATAAAATTTTCAAAAATCTGCCAAAGGTGTATCAGGCACATGGACTCGCATGAAAAATCCGGAATCCACGGTGCGACTACATCGCTACGAAGTAAACATACGCGTTAATGCAACAGTTAAAATGCGTAATCGGATTTCAAGGTGGATTCCGATGCTGAGGCCTGAAGGATTTATCGGCCGGTGGATAACGCTGATAAAACGTAACGCTGGCCTATGAAATGCTTCGTTAAGTCGTCAAACGATGCTTTTACTCTCGCAGGATCGTCGAACGAAGCATTGTTATCGCGTAACAGTATGTCAAAGAGGATTTTATAATGCATATATCTATATATATGCCTACACGTGTCTATATTCAGAATTGGCCGAATTTTCGTTAATACCCTTTAGCCACGCTAACAAAAACAGAGAGAAATTCGTTTCGCTATTCCTATGTTAAAAATTTTTCGCATCGCCGTCTCTACCACAAAACTGCCCGCCGTATAGATGTACGTTCGATTAGCCTGACAACCCGTGAAAGATTAGTAACGTGCAATCGGTTAATCGATCGATCCTCTATAAATTCGAATAGCTTCGGGCCAATATATCTATCTCGTCTGGTGTCTCGCGATCGCTTTGATTGCCTTTCGTAGTGAGTGAAGCGTGTGTGCTCATTTGCATACGTTACTTGGTTGCCCGATTTGGGTGGAGAACTTACCTATACGCGCTGCTGCCTTTACCTGTGCTTGCATTAGGCTATACATAGCTCTAGTCGAACGGATGCCAAAACCTCGTTTGGCAGAGATCTCTGACGTTTGCGAAATATTTATCATCCCAATGGAATCCGATTGACCTGGGAACTACGGTCAGAGGTCATCTAATTAGAATAGTCAAACCAGATAAGTAAATCTCGAGAAATTGCCTGGATATATATATATATATATATATTTACATTCTAGTGGGGTATAGGTTTGGACTGAATAATTAATTGTTATCAGTTAGTCCGTGATATGAATTACCATATGAATGACCGATTTTCCCAATAAAATTTTTACTGAAATCTGAAAAACGTTCGTGGCAAAGATGCACGCGTCGAGTACCTGTATACATGATTTGCATTATTGGTAAATGGAACGTGAGTGATCGGTACTATTCAAGATGGTCGCCTCTGGGAATCTAGGCTACCGACAATGATATCGTCAGCATCTTTAGTCCTTTTGTGGATCGATTCCCCACGGTAATTATCGTTGCATCTCGAAGATGATGTATAAGTCGTTATCAATGACTACGATACATTCTACCTATCGATAACAGGCATTCCGCTTCAGTGGTCATTGTGGATTTTAATGTAAACTTTTTTTGGGGATACGTCTTATCCGATTCGAGCTACTCGGGCAGGACCACGTAAATTCCTCTCGAGTATCGCTTAATTTGTTATAATTAACGCAGAGAAGCGTTAACGAAGATTTTATTAATTTTTTTTATGAAATTAATTAAGGAGGTATCCGAACTTTGCTGACTAACGGTTGGCGGTACATGGTCGTAGCGGTTGGTAGGACTGTAAGGTAGTGGCTAGGTGGCTAGAACTCAGCTCTAGGCTTGCATAAAGTCTGAGGAGGAAAAAAGGAAGAATGCCAGGAGGTTTGCGCCACTGAATATTCATATATTGTAATCAACCCCTCAGACTGCGAGGTGCACACACGGCCAGTTTCGTAGCGAGATATTTTCACGGTTTTACTTACTTTTTCAGTTTTTTTTTTCCCCTATTCATCGTGTATTCGCCCACTGAATCTTTTGTTTCTTCAAGTAGCTACATACAATGATTTTCTCATCTGATACAATCTTACTATATTAAATTATTATTTTTCCAGATAATTGTAGACTTTGCTGTGTCGGTATCGATCATCGAAATGACACATGATATATTTGAAATACATCATAGCTGCAACGATGCATTGATCTGCATACGAATGTTACTGCAATAAGAAACTACCGAGTCATAACAACTTTTATGAAATTATTGGACTGTCTGAACTTTGATTTGAGATTTTTTTACAAATTTATTTCTTACTAACAAATACACCATTTTATGTGAACTATTGTTATTGGCTGTTGATTTGGAGAAACGACAGATTAAGCGTTTCTTTAGATATCTGATCTCTTTATTTTTGCCAATAAAATCATAGGCTGACTATAGCAGTCGATGGACGCGGGTTTGATTATTATATCTGTATGTATATGGTGATTTTAGTACGGATGTCCATTCACCGAAATCATTTCTCAAGGAATTTATTTACCGATGAAGTTACCATTGTCACTCATAGATTGGACAGCATTCCGGGAATGACTTACTGTTATCCGCGTCGGTAACGTGGATTAAACGAAATCCCCGATCACATCCATCTGCCATACTCTGAACGTTAAAGGAAAAATATTTTGGGACTTTCTGAGCTAATAGTTTTTATTGATAAAGCAGCAAGATCAAATATTTATGAATTTGGCATAAGTAAATCCTAATCAGGAATTAACGATCAAGACTTCTCATGGAAAAGTATTGTAACCAACTGTAAAGGACAATCTTACTCGTAAGATTGTAGTATTAAATTTCGTTTTCAATGTCAGGGAGTTCCAGAAAGTGAATAATAATTTAGCCGAACAATTGTCAACCTTTCTTTGTATTTTCTCAATTACTGCTATCCGAAGAGCAAGCGAATACGTTGTCAGTCACGTACCATGCAATTTTATTATCAACTCATTTCAAACATCCTGTTTATATCAGCATATCATATGTAATATACAATACTACCATGGAAAACAACTAGACAACTGTTAAAGCTTCCTGTTGTAAATTAGAAAAAAACAATGAAGAGGTAACTGGAATACGAATAATTATAGGCTTCATTATTGCCGGCATCAATTGCAATCCATGCACAGACAATTGGAGCAGGAGATCGAAAAATTAAAAAAATATTACATACTTATATACGTATACTTGACAATTGCAAAAACCGGATGATAGGTTCTGCTGAATAATTGATTCCTAGTATATCCCGAGTGCATCGATTGAATTCTTACTAAGAATTACGTCATTTCATTCTTTTTCATCCGAGCATCATTGATCCTGTACACTTAGCGAAGCAATAAGAAATTGAATAGTAGAATGTTTCTGACCTTTTATACCTGCATTCTCAATTTTATTTCTATTTCCTACACAACACATTTGCTACCAACTGTTGGACTGAAATGATGCAATTCTGTATCCTGAATACTAGCCAACTGTTGATTGGCCAAACAAGTATTTATTTGCGAACTTTCTTGACAGTCTAGTCAAACAAGACCTTCCGTAGACCTCAGAGTCTTTTCCCACAGAATTGTTAATTATTTATGGGAAATATAACTAAGTGAAAAAAAAATATGTAACTTACGCTCCTCCGAATTTACTTTACCAAAGTACAGAATAGCCATATAGCTATCAGATCGAAGTAAAATATAAATTTCAAATTCTCGAATACGATTCGTTCACTTCACGTTATTCGCAATTGATGCTGATTTCTTAGCTGACCCGTCTTAAATCCCATGGGTTTATCGCCATTTAAGAATAAATTATTTTTTCACATGCAACGAGGACTAATGGAAGAAATTGACTTTTAACGATTAATGTAAATGCTGTACTCAGGGACTCTTTGAATTAAGAAGTACAATTTATTACGTAACCTTCTGGTTGTACCTTATCACTTAAGAGATAGGTACAGTCCATTAAACAAGTACAGGTAACAAGCCAATAGAGTACTCAGAGGCTTTATTATCTCGTACACAGCCAGACACTCATTTATCTTTCCTGACGTCTCTGATATGCCAAATAGATATATTATTACAGCCACAGAAGAGACACCTTTGTTTAAACCAAGAACTACAAGAGCCTAAGATCTTGAAGATTCATTTTCGTTTCTTATAAAAATGTATAGTCAAAGTTTCCAGCCGCCCCGTCTATTCACCATTTTCAAACGTAGATACAACACGAGATATATACAGGGTGTACTTGGTAGTTTACCGCAGACAGATCCCACGGGATAGCAAACTCACTAGATGGCAGACCGGCAGAAAAATTTTCATACTTGCCAGAGTTCGTGTGCCGTTTCTACAAAAGTATACGATAGCGATAAGAATCCGTCCAAATGAAAAATAGTCAAACGCACGTACAGCTGTAGTGAAATTCTGGCAAAAGTAGAAATACAGACCCGATAGTAACAGCGATGTCTTTTTTTCTCGTTCCGCAAAAGATAAAGTACGGAGTGCGTGCTTTGCCCCAGGCCTCGTTTGCTCGAGTCTGGAGGGTTGTAAATTTTCGCAAAAGCATAACGCATACGGAAACCCGAATAACCTGGTTTCGATGGTACGTTGACTTTGCTCTTGAAACAGATAAAAGAAAAAATCCTGACAAAGGATTTCGAGATGATAACGATAAAGGGGAAAGAAAAAGTATACCTTGTTCGTCGCAAGCAGAAATCTGTCGAACGCTTTAAAGGGACAAAGCTTACAGATGTCGCTTAATTCCAAGAAATGCTGACTGAACGTCTTTCTTTTAAATTTTCTCCTTTTTCCCCCACCCCCATTCCCCCCATCTCTCATTATATCCCTTTTCTCACGGTGCTACCGTGATCATGCCTTTGAAGTCACCAACACCCGTAATATATAATGTCGAATCGCGCTCAGATATGTCCTCTAAGAAACAACCACAATGGCGTTCAGATTGTTTATAAAATCGACAACACCATTTTTCATGCTTCTTGAACTTAAATAATGGCGTGGAAATCCTGCAGACTCTTTTTAATACATAAGAATGACACCTGAGGCTTCAGAGAAATGAGAAAACTGCATAAACCAGTGACTGCGGGATGCTGCGATATAACGAGCCGATATCTTCAAGATACTTGAGAATCGTATTCTGTGAGTGGTTAAAAAATCTCTCGGTCGGCTGGGATCCTCCTATACTCATAAATAGAGTGTATACTGTGTATCTCTTACAGCACTATTGAAATTTGTCCCTGGCTAAAGAAATCTTACCATATACAACACGAGATACGTTTAGTTAATGACAGTGCAAACGTATATATATATATATAATATATATATATATATGCATTTATAGCGAACGAAGAAAAGTACTAAACGTTAGAGAAAACCGCATTGTACGACGAAAAACTAAAATTGTTTTCCTCCATAGTCGGCTTAACTACGGAAGTAACGAAGCTTCCACTTGGAATTCAGATATCTCTGCTATGGCGCGTCGTTTCGTTTGTATAGTAATAATTTGAAGATTGCTGCGAACGTTCCGGAGGATCTGGCAGAGAGGCGGGACGAGTGCAAACAGGAGGTAGTGCGATGAGATGAGAGTGAATGAGAGAGAGAGAGAGAGGGAAAGTGGGACAAGACATGGAGCAAGAGAGATGAAAGAACCTCTCTTCGTACTAAAAGACCCTTCGTTAACGTTACCTATTTTATTTTTCAGGAGATCTATCTCCACCGGAAAATGAATTCAGACGTGACCTATTCAATAAATAGTGCGGGTTATAGGTCACGAATATCGATGCGACTTTACTGCACGCATACTAGAAACTCTACATTCCAATCAGATTGATACGCGATTCGCAAAGTATTCGTTATTGCTGTAATTAATACGTTGTAATTATATTCATCTGTTCACTGAACCTCGTTAGTATTTCACTGTATATTTATTCTGACTGAATTTACCTTATTCGTGATTTTTCATCGTTGACCTATATTCATTTCACTATACCGTTGTATTGCTATTGTCGACCATTGCTATAGTATTGTTATATATACATATATATTCTAGGAACCAAGATAATTCTCTCTCGCTCTATTTCTCTTTCCGTCACTTCCTCACTCTCTTCTGTAATCCAGACAAAGCCTATTAAAAAAGTCAAGCATTGTATTCAATCCCAAAAGATAAGTCTTGGGTCCAGCCTTAACGAAGCTCCAGAAAAAAAATCTTTAATAAAATGTATAATTAAAAGATCATCGTACCAATATGAAAAAGTAAAATAATTGCGGTTGTCGTATAGGAATTACCTGTATTCAACGTGGACGATGCTTTATCGGTTCATCTAATGCGGTGTGGACTTCTGTAAAGAGGTACTTTCATCTGTTACTACAGTGAAGGATGGCTGTGCCTTATCTATACGAGTGAAAATAAGTAATCTGGATAAGAACCCTTGTTACTTCAATTAGCTAGTGCTTTCCGAAATCCTGTAGTAACTAGCCGAGCTGCGCCGACCGAGTATCGATCTACTTTTTGGCTTAGTGCCGCACTTAAGCCCGCTACAGGACATAAATAAAAAAAAGAAGAAAAAACCAAGAGGAAGGAATAAAGGTGAGGCAAAGGAAAAAGCAGAAATTGTACGTGAGTAAAGCTGCGGATCCGCAGTAGAGACCACAAGTGCCTCCGCGCTGGTAATTTGCAAGCTCCGAAAAAAGCAAAGCAGTTTACGCTAACTGAAAATAAAGTTGGTCCGTAATACGCGCCGTTGCCGCTTTAGTTACTTAATTTGCCATTTTGAAATGACGGTATTCGACGTTAAATTCTCAACAAATTCTCGGCAGGGAGTTAATATAAAGTAGAGGCGTTAACGTTTTCCTTGGTATTTTTCAAACCTCGAATGCGCCTAATTCAGACCTTCCTCAGCCATGTCCAACATGGTACGATGCATTTTATTTATATTTGATTTCTTTTTTAATTCCAGGTACGTGATATGACTATCTTATCTAATACGATCTTCCTGAACGATCACGTGAGTAAAGCAGCTTTGACTTTTCATTATGATTTCAAATTAAGTTCTCAACGTTAAACTAATTTTAGACAAAGGAAATTTGTTATTTCGCATTTTTGGATTTATGCTTATATCTAATATTTTTTTTGTTTTACCTTATGAACCACGTATTAAGCGATCCTCATATTCAGTTTATTTCAAGCATCCTGTTTATATCAACATATTACATACTCCTATGCACCCTAACATAGTAGATGATTAAAGAACAATAGTTACTTCCTGTTGACAATTGGAAACGCTTTCTGTGATGTAACGCGAATGCAGATAATTATGTGACATTTTCATCCCGGATGAAAGATATTTTTAAACTACCGATTCTTGGTACATCTGCAGCGTACTGTGAATTTCATGAGAAATCACACTGGTTAGGAATTGCGAAATTATTACTAAAACTATTTCATGGTTAAAATAATCCATTGACCTGCATAGGTATGCTAGTGAAATGACAAGTTATCGAAGGATTTTTAAGAAATTAGGCAGTTTGAATTTTCATGATAAAAACACATTCATTTTCACAGTGTTATACGACTTTATGCAAATAATTGTTACTAGTTAAATATGTACCAATTACACAACGAATCATAAGCAATGAACAGTATAAAAAGTGCAAGCATCCATAATAAAGTCAGAAAAGCTGTCGTTTACAAAGT
This sequence comes from Trachelus tabidus, assembly GCA_030142655.1. Lineage (NCBI taxonomy): Eukaryota > Metazoa > Arthropoda > Insecta > Hymenoptera > Cephidae > Trachelus > Trachelus tabidus. Next base: position 2,070,081 of record JARQTI010000723.1, read on the forward strand.
TGTATCTTTTTAATCCTCCGATTAGACACGTCATTATTGTGTGATAAAATTTTCAGCACGCGATCATGCTTTCGTCATAACCCCCTATGACCGTTTACGAGAACCGTGACGTTCAACCATAAAAATTCTCCCCTTGCAAAATTTTTGCGTGGAGAAAAAAGAGCAATAGATTAATCGAGCGATTAACATTTTTCCCCGAGCCCAAGAATAAAGCGATTTTGGATGTTTTCAGACCCAAATGAAATACGAGGCTTAAATTGAACGTCCCTTGAAATGAATGATTTTCCGATATATACGCGAAATATCCTATACCGTGGAGAAGTTTTGAAAACTCGAACGACGCTTTCGTCAATGTAACCAATATAGGTTAGGGCTAATAGTGCAGTGTGAATACTTATAAGTATCGTTTAAAATTACATTACTGTTTATATATCAAATTGCAGTCACGTAAATGTCGATCATCTTTTACGACTATACTTATATAAGTGTATATTAAGACTTAAAAGTCTGAATGATATACTGTACACACTGATCGTAATTTTGAAATACGATTATTTCCTATATTAAAGTCTGTTTCCAATACATTACTTGTCTGGTTGGAATATTTTCATTATTTCAGACAGAATTTTTTGAAAAATGGTATACCGACAGATTCGTGTAATGCATGCACTGATAGTATAATAATATACGAAGTACTCACGATGTATATTAGGTATAGTATGAATGATATCTAACAAGGACTCTCCATCCTGTATGAATAGAAGGGAGCCTTTGTGTCATAGTTGCACTTTATAAATTCAAAGCCTTTCCGGAGGAAGTACTTGAATTTAATCTTGCAGGGAAACACGCATGTTTTTAATTTTCTAAAAATTTTTAGAAATTAAACAAGGGGGTAAAGCTAATTGCTTTCATTAGTAGTCAGACGGAAGTAGACGTGAAAAAAAAAAAATGTTAGTAATAATAGATACGGCAAAGAGGGTCATCAGAGTAGGTAGCATGCGAAAGGATACTAAGAGCAAATGATAATGTTCCGTACTCTCATTTAGATTGTTTATTAGGACACCTGAGCACGATATTACTATACTGTTTCCATTTAATGTTTATTTCAAGCACTAAATATATGATACGAGGAATCTCAAGGAATCGACAGTATGTAGAATAAAAAGGCCTTAGATCCTGTATAAGCGTGGAGATAGAAGGAAGAGAAAAGGTCTAGCAAAAGCATGAGAATGAAGGAAGTCAAAAAATAAGAGTTAAAACAAAATTGTGTGCGCATTTTTATTCTATACATAAAAATAACTCGCGTACTTCGCAACGGCATTTTTTGGCTGTAGCTCGTTATTTTGTCGTTTTACATTAAAAGAAAAAGAAATTCTCAACTTTCATTTTTGTCTATCCTCGCACAAAAGGAAAATCCTAGCCTAACCTGTTCTGTGCTATTCAATGTCTGCAAAAAATGATTATTATGTCCTAATTGTCTATTGCGGTCATAATTGCAATTACGCGTGGTTTTACTTCCATAAACAAAAACAGCTTTGTGAAAGATACTCGAGATAAAAATGTCTGTTAACAAAGCACATTCGTGTGTTTCGGGCGTTTCATGTCCAGCTCAACTTGGTACGACCGAAGAAACCAATTCCGTTTAATCTTCCCCTAAAAGTGACCAAAGAGAAAAAAAAGAGCCTCTTCGACACCTCGAGCAGTCTCGACTGACCGCACATTTGAAACGAGCGTTTGGCATTCGCGACGTCCGGCTTTTTCGCCAGTTGACCCCGTTAGATTCGCTATCCTTCTGATCGAAAATTGATTGTGAACAAAGGTGAAAGGGACAGGAGTTGAAATAGAGGGAAAATGAAACAATAAAAAAAAAATAAAAGTCGAGCGATGAATGGGATAGGCAGGGGTTGTACGAATCATTCCTCGATCAAAGGGGTCTTTGTGTTCGGGTTAATCGACACCATCCGTTAAAGCGTTTTCTTCTATCTATTGTATCATCTATGCCCTTTGCCCACCGCCACCGAAGTGGCATCGAGTTCCTCATGGGATTACACGACGATAGTAAAAATTCCCATAGAATTCGCCTATGACGCCAATACCCATCTTCGTGTCTGTTACCTGTATACATAACACGTGCCTCAATGAAACTATACCTACCAGAGACCAGTACAAAACGATTTCATACACATAGGAGAACTCATGGTGAAATCTGGTGATTTTCAGGGCCGCCTACATAAAGCCGCATAGCCTGGTCTCCTCTATATTCTACTTGTTCCCACTGTGGTCGCCCCTTCTTCGCCATCTCTCTTCCACTCTTTCGTTCTCCCTTCTCTCTCTCCTCCCTTTCCTTCCTCTCATTCTCAGTCACTAGCTGCCTCTCCGTCCCTCTTTCATTGGTCCCTCTTGCATACCGCGGCCGTTCCCTCTTCAGCCGAAGCGAGAGACCCAGACTCTCTCTCGTAGGGGCCACATAGATGGGCACGTACGTGGAGGCGCCCCACCTCATACAGTCAACCATCACCCTGGAGTGCGGATGCAGAGTACCTACGGAGTTGAGATTATATACAGACGACAGTACCCGCGTATCCACTACCGTGTGCTGCACACTCATGATTTTGCGTCTTTTCTCCCGCGCACTTTTCGGCTCTCTCGCGATACAGCCACGGCAGTGCCCTCTTTCGTCTCTTTCGTCTCTCTCTCTCCTATTTTCATTGCATTCAATTTTTCTTGTCTTTCCGTCTCTTATTCTCTCTTGACTTTTCCTCCTCGTCCCACTCCCTCCACCGCCCCCCTTTTTATTCACGATCTCGGGTATATCCTCACCGGTGCGAAACCCACGAATCTCTACTCGGTCTCGTTTCGGGGAAGAAATGAATATGGCGTCATCTCGCTACCGACCACGACGACGTTCCTGTAGCCCAGTGCGGGGTGGCTTGTTAACGTTACGCCACGTGACGACCCTGTGAACGAAGGGGAGAAGGCCGCACGCGCGACGTCTACCTTTTGCACCTGGGGGACATTACGGCGACTTCATTGGTGAGAACGTGTTCCGTCGTGATTGTGTTATCGTTATCGTTACACTCCTCTTCTCTTTATTTATCTCATCGACATCGTACAAGCTGTACGGCGATTCGCGTTATCACTGCCACGTGGTGTATCGTCGCTCTTCGGGGATTCCTCGGGATACCCTATCAACGAATAGTAAAATACCCTGCGACAGGATACCAAGTGTAAGAGACAGAAGGAGGCTGCGCTGTACCCTAAAGGCGTTCACGGGTGTGAAAATCTTAAGGAGACTCTTTGGACCACTCGCAAGAACACTAACGCTCAGGTGGTACAAATTGATGAATCTTCCTCGAGACTGGGGGGGCGGTTGGCTCTTCTCCTGCGGATTTGCCAGAAATCCTTTCATCCTTGCCGTTGTATACGACACTGCGTAAAGGAATCCGCTACCGACTGCTAGGAACGTTTTCGCTCTACAGCCAAGCAGAGAAGAATCGTTCGTGCGGAGAGAGAAGGCGAGAGAGAGAGAGAGAGATGTGATGGAGAATCGTGAGTTACCATTGGTCGACGGAGGGGAGAGAAGAACTGGACGCTACGAAGTCGTGGAAGTACCTACTACCGCGAGAAGAACTAGTGAGCCCAGTGATCTTGCGAAAGAGCGTGTAAACGTAGCCACGGGCACGGGCTGCCGTATAATTGCGAAATTAAATATGTAAATCCAGTGGCGGGCGCGAGGAGATTTCCGCCGCGAGGTGCTCAAGTGCTTTCGAGTGTTAGCCAGCGATGGTGGGCGGAGAGAAAAGCTCCCGTCGAGCGAAGCTTTAAATCTGAAAATTTTAACGGATCGCGCGAACGAGAAAACGCGTTGTAAAGTGAATATACAAAATGCCAATTTCTATTTTATTTTCATAGCAGTCATATATATATATACACTCGAATTGCATCCTTGTTTACATTACCAACCGCGCGGGCGGCTCGCTCTGTCACACACGCACACTCACTGATCTCCGGTATAACCAAGTGCACCAGCAATCGTGAATCTCCATATTCTCAACCGTATCAACTTTAATTATTGCTCCTGCCGTCTGATTAATATCTCCTCGAATTCCGCTGCTGGTTCGACTAGATTGCCAAATGGAAAAAGAGACGTCCTGCAGACGGCGCGATAACCGGATCGTTAATCGTAACGTTCCTTCTCAGCACGTGCGCGTGCATGACTACCGTGTCTGTAGGTTATGTACGTGGATGCATTAAAGTTGCATTCATTTAATGCACTTTGCCACGTAATGTCCTAAGACCCTCGTTCGTGCGTTGGAACGTTGTATCGCGGGTCTTATGCAATATGTAAACAAAGACAATAATACAGACCGCACGGCGAAAGCGTCGCGACGCTCAGCTCTCTACCTACGCGTAAAGTCATAAATAAAATTGGTAGGCATATTTGATTATATATTACTTGGTTATTTACTCGAAAACCCCATGACACACAGCGGTACTTCCAGACACCAGGAAAGCCATTCGTCTTGGCAGACATCATGGTCATTAAGTTAACACAGCCTATCGCTCCGTCTAAGAGCCGTCAGTTCGCCTATCCTGCCTCGACCTCGGCTTCCTTCACCTTTGTATCGGAAACCCTCGCAGACGTCCCTCAACCCTTGCGCACACCTTCGCGAGGCTCCCACAGGAGACCCAGAGCTCTATCTTGGCGTGACGGGGCGCGTCGCGTGAATACCAAAATTCATGCAAATGGATGCGCGCGATTTAAATACTAAACATCATCGTTCACGCGTGCCTTTATCGTCATGCATGTTGGCTTCCCACGTCCTATTATTATTTATCCCTGTACGATATCTGATAGATTAGCGGCCGCGAAGAAATTGACCGTGTTGGACGCTCTGTGGCAGCCTTGAAGAAATGGTCTATAATTTTTCTTCGATATTATTTACCACGTGCTTTGATGTTTAAATGAATGAAGTCGAACCTGCATGTATGTATAGTGTATATATATATAGTCGATATTCAGTACGAGCAACAAACCGTATCGGCTGCGATCAACGCGAAAGTAATGCTGCCGGCACGTTTACCTTGTGTCCTCTCAGTTACAACGTGGTATCGGGACGGAGTGTCAGGAAATTTCACGAGTTCCGTAACACGTTGCGCCGCGCTGCGTGATATTACGGTCACCGTGTAGAAAAGTCGTTTCGTGCGTTGCCCTATTACGTCCAAACTATTAATCTATACGTGTTATTAATTCATACGGTCTGGCCTCGATACGTCCTACCAAATAATGGAAATCCAGTTGGTGAACGCACGTGACGTCACGTGCTGCGCTACTTATTGTTGGCATGTACCATCCGTACACGGTGTATATTGATGTGCGCGAATTAATTAATCGAATTACGTGATAACTGATTACGCAAGCGTAGCACTGCTCAAGGACTCCAGATGTCTTGGATAGGCACGTCCAATGTGGCACCGGTGACAATTAGCGTATGACAGTAAATAAAGAAAAAATTAAATAAAGATCGTGAAAGTCGTGACACATGGTCACGTAACTATCATGAGTAATAGTTTGAGAATTTTTGAAGTATTTCTTTATCATACTGAAATACAGAAATTAAGCCGATACTTGAATCGTTTATTCGTAAGCTAGTAGGATCGTTTAGATCGGTAGAGAAAATGATTTAATAATTTTTTGTTTTCATGGTAATGTGTCTTGTTACTCCTTTGACAAATTCAGTTGTATAGTTTTCATTGAGTGTTTCGCCCACGTGAGAACCGAGTTACATAACTGGGAGATCGCAGGAAGATACAGGCTGCAGTATATATATAGTGCAGTCTGTATCCTGTATTAAAAAAAACGTGTAAATTATTTGCTCGATTCGATTATAATCGCGACTCGAGATAAACTATGGTAGCGGTAATTCGAAACTACTGCGATTTCCGATCCGTATCGGTTCCTCCTTACAACTTCGGTTCCCGTTCCTTCCTATAACTCGTTCGTCGACGGTGGCGTCACTGGCGTCGGGAGCGGATACCACCCATGGAGAGTTCATTCGAACTTCTCGGCGGCTACCCTGGGCAAACTGACTAATACGAAGAGACAACTTATCGCAGGGCATTTAGCTCGCGCTGTAACTCTTAATTAAAGTTTCGCAATTGATTGCTCGAACAACGGGAGTAATCAAGCGGCGCCCACACCATTGCCGATTGGCGAAACCAAACTTCGTCCATGGATACCCAACTAGTTCGAGTATGACTGGACTGTAATTCTAGGCGGTTGTCCGACTCGGTGGCATTGTTTTCTCTATGACGATACATATTTTCACAAATTATGCCTATGTTATACATTTTTTGTGAATACAATTATAATCTGTTCTTTTTTCAATTACTTTTTTTTACTCAAGACAAATTTCATTCGACGATCACTACGAAATTAGTACTGCTGTAATTAGTTACCGTAATACTTCAGCAACGTCAGCCTACTGAAACGGAAAGTCTGGAGTTAGGAGCGGCTATTCGCTTGAACGAGTACATTGATTTCTGACTGGTCAGCTGTGCTTCCTTTTCAACGGTGTTGTAATAACGACACCGTCCTTATGCGCGCGCACGTGCGTGCGTGTGCATAACTTTTATTTCATTAATTAATCGATTAATTAATATCTTAACTGATATGGCTATAGCAACCGTCTATAGAACTCCGATTTGAAGACAGCTGATTGTCAGAATATAGACAGCGAAGATTTGACAAATATTTTTACCATTCGCTATACCACCTTCGTACCGTATATTTTCATTTTCAATTTCTATTCCGTTTCTATACCTTCGATAAATTCTCTATATATGACGAGCACGGCCAAATCCCTTTCTAAGCCGAAACACGGTTGTTTCACGCCTCGTTCATCCAGCGCGACTCCATTTTGTACAAAGTATTCGAAATATAACCGGAAGTATCGACCTCCTTTCCTTCCATCGAGATTGCTTCCGGCACATGGTATTTACTTACGGATACAATTTCTGATACTTTTCTCACTACGAGTCGCACCAAAATCAAGAAACAATGCTTAACGTAAATTGGCATTGAATGAAAAAGCCTTTTTACCCAAAAGAATTGACACAGCCCTTCGTACAATAAAGTAACATTGAAAAATTAAATTACCAAAGGTACCATAAACCCTGCCTTATTTTCAAACCTCGACTATACCGATGCACTATATACACGAAGGCCCGGGAAGTCGCGATATTGCGTCTAGAGAAGTGATTCTATTTCAAGCAGTCCCAAGATGCAACGCACAAGCGAACCACGCGTCAAGGAATAACGATTTAAACGGAACCACAGAGGCAGGTTAGAGTTATGAGGACAGCTTATCGCACGGTTTACCGGTTTTAACCTTCACGGTCTTTCATACGCGTAGGCATATACAATAATCATCCAAGATCCGCCAAAGACGGTCGTTCGCTGAAGCACGAGCGTGCGAGCGTCGAAGCTCAATGCGCAACGCCTATAGGAGCTGGTTTGATTGATCGTTTTAAATCCGTTAACCCCATCGCTGTTAAATCCACGTAACAGCTACCAGGTAATTCAGTGGAGCTAATGGTTCAGCTACTTTCACCCTATACAACAATTCCTTTTCCATTAAATCTTCCATCGAGTCCATTAACACTGACATAACCTCCAAACTTCAGACTGCTGCCTCACAATCCACTCCCACGAATATACCTACTTCGCAGTCCCTCCAATCCCAAACCAATCGGACATTCAGGAAAGTGACATTCGAAAAATTCACTGTGACTTCTTGCGCAACGAGATCGCCACATTCCTGCCACTCCTTATTTTTCACAGGAGAAAATATCAGATCGTCGTCGGCCGATGCAATCAGCGATCATCGAAGCGTGGCCAAGTCGATGATGTATTAATACCATTATCGTTCGATGATCACCTGTGCTTACGGCCCTGAAGAGAGCCGCCGGTTATTATCGTACGTACGAGGGCGTGATTGGCTAATCTGAGTGTTCGATAATTATGCACAAGGTTAACCGATTAGGGTAGGTTATTTCAGGGCAACGAGATCATCATCCCTCCCTCCCCCCCTCCTCTTTCGTATATATAGGACTTAGCGTCTGCACCGGCTCATCCAGTCGAGCATTTCAAAACAGTCTGCGCGCTCGTTTCTTTTTCTTTATTATTTCTTCTCCCCTTATTCTCTCGCCCCCCCTCCTCACCCTGCCCTCCTCACCCTTTACTCTTTCGCTCCCCTAATTTTCATACGCCTTGTGCCACGGTCTGTCGCGACTCTCCCATTGTCCAGGAGATAATTATGCCCCATTAACAAATAGCTTTCTTTGATGTGGTACTACTGTATTTTCACGTGCACGTGGAACGAGATAGGGATGCCATTGCTAGTGTGTTCGAGGGGTAAAACAGAAAGAGACGCTACACTCGAAAAGAAACGCATATTGGGGAATATATACGTATATAGACGCGTACGTATGTAACTGCGGTTTGAAAGAACGCGATCGATATTTTAGAGCAGCATCCACGTCACTAGGTACCGCTGTTACCACTGTACCACCCGTTCCTTTAATAAAGACAAATAAAAGTAAACTCTGCATTTCAGCCGAAGAATACTTTTCTGGGGACACGTAGAGAGATTCCATATAAAATACATTGAATTTTGTATGGGACACAGGGTATGTAGATATAGTATCTAAAAGTGCTATCTCTGGTATCAGTGTGAAGTAACGACTGGATTTCTTTGAAAATTTACCCCTCGCCCGTCTATGCTGCTCTCTGTGTTTAACGCGGACAAATTTTTTTTTTTATATAAAGAACGACGTCTCGCTGCGACAATTTTCTCACGTAATTTCATAGGTTACGTTACACTGGGTTTGGGTATACGAACGTGCATGAATAACCAAGAATTTCTTTCGAGCTCGAAATAACTGGCGAAGTCTTGAAGAGGTATATCTATATGTTTCATAAATTATTCATTCGGTAGTTACCAACGTTGTCAACTGCGCAACACGTCTAGACGCACAGTTTAACGTAATAACCGCTTGCGGAGCGTTCGCTTTCCTCCCCGTCTGCAAGAAGAAGTCATCTCGCGTAGGTCTAGACTGCCAATGCATTTATTGCAATCTGCCCGTGACTAAGTAGCAATTATAAATTTTTATCTTTAGAAATGCACATTGCAATGGAAATTGCATCATTCAGGACTCGGAAGTAATACTCGTAGCTCGTTCGAACCGTTTCCTTGTATACCGAGTGTCCCGTTTGTGTGCCGTGAGCCAGCATGGGATCCCTGTGTTTTAGAGCAAAGTTAAAATAGCTAAGAATCATGGCTCGTTGACGTACAGTTGCATGAAATTTTTTCGTAAGCCGTTGTACACCTATTGTAGTCAGTACAGAGACATGCACGTACCAGGTGGGTATGTAGATAGGCAGATAGGTAGGTACATGCCTGGCTTTGTCCATTTGCATCAGCTGTCTGTCTGTCGCGCTCGTTTGTTCTTGGTGAAAAGAGTCTGCGCGAAACGGTAAAGTGCCGGTGCACAAGAAAGACCATCGTTTGTTCTTGAGTCAATGGCGCCGGAATCGCTCAAAGGCCACCGCTGGCTATACCTATATCTATACGCAGCCAGATACCATAGAACTGTTATATATATTCTTTATCGAAGTAACTTCATCCTGATGCACTATTCCTTTGCGCATTTTTCTCTACTCATCTTGACTTCTTCGAGACGTACGTTATTCGCAGATTGCAGCTCTTTCGCGTCCTTTGCTGCGCTGGTACCAATGGGGACCCCCAAGTGCCTTCTCCGCCCGGATGCAAGGGCGCGGAGTCGAAGAGAATAGGGATTTGATTTTTTTCAATGTCTTATCCTAAATCGATAAGAAACATGCGAACTGGTGCATTGGTATATTACGGACACGCTATTTCATGCTTATTCTTCGAGGTACAATAGAAATCTCAGAGCCCGGATGATACTTATGGATATCTCCTGTATGCCCGGGCGCATTGTATAGACTTTTATGGTAGCCTGTCCCGAAGAATCTCGTCTCCGGCGTCTTCCGCCTCCTTCGTTCTTCCGTCTTACAGTAGTGGCTGCAGGGAATCGCTTCGTTATTGTACTCGGAATTGCGTCCGAGTGAATCGTTAAGAGATGAGGATTAAAAGGTTTCTGCTGTATCGGCAGTGAACGCTTGTTTTTATTGCCGCGCAACGTACGAGTATGGAATTTATAAAGCTTCTCCACGCTGCGTGTTACACGTGAGAATATACTCGATACCACAGTGACCCCCTGACTATGGGACCAGCTCACTCGCTATAGGTTCTCTTGAGTTCTAGCTGGGACTTCCGATTTGTATTTGAGGTCCCGCAGGAACTCGGCTGGATGCGAGTTTAGAAATAGGAAAGGCGGGGAAAAGGGAATTCATAGTCGGGAACAGCCGACTCCCTCGAGAAATCATAGCACCGCAACAAAACGCTCGTCAACCTTTGCTTGGACACCAATTGCCAAGATAAATAAGTATATACGGAGGTAAAATAAAATTCATCGTTATCGATGGCGGAGTCTTGTACTCTTCATTTTTTGATATTCGAATTTTTAAAAAATTTATCAACGACTCTTAGACGTTTAACGAACTTGATGATTCGATCGGAAGTCTAGTCGGTTACTGTTTCGAATCTCCCGACGTTCATCTTTCAATTTGAAATATTTTCCGAACCCACGCCTTTGGGATTTTCACTTTACGAACACTTCGATGTATTTGCACGTTTCATTGTGGCCCTTCGCATTGTTCGCCAGTCACCGCGTCATGGATACCGTCGCTGCGGCTCGCATAATACGTAAAATCTACAGCCGCGTTCCGCAACCACCGGCCTGAAACGTCCGCTGGAATATCAACGCGAAACCACCCAGTCGCCATTGTTGTTAAATGCAAAGTTTTACGATTTATCGTACATTTCATTAGCTATTTTTTTTTCGACTATCATTGTGCACGTGCTGAATTCCCAGTTAAATTATCAAGCTTTCATATGATATTCGTTGTCACGGCAATTCCGGCATTAAACTTTTTCTTCACCATATACATAGAATTCAAATTCGTAAGCTCATACGGTCGGAGAGACGCGGTGAATACCTAACAAGACATACGTTTAAGACAATTATCAAAAGTCCCGCACATTAAACAGCATCGTTATTATTTATACCAGCTTTAATATCACACCCGATATATATTTACATATGCATCGCGAATGGATGACGATGTGTGGGCTGGCTGGCACAGCAGGACTTCGGTAAAATGCATAGAGCTGCGGAGGCGGCAGTGCCGGCCGTATACAGACTACATATATGAACGCATGTGAATGCGCCTTGAGTCTGTTAAACGTAGATACCCACCTGACCTAAGGATATTCATACGCAATATATCCATAGGCATACCTAACTGAAGAACAGAGTGCACAAATATGCTTACTTCAAAGACGGTGGTTTTAGGCTTATTAATTAACATGCATAATTACAGCCCAATCCTTTAATTAAGAAAAGTCGAATATCTTCACCGAACTTTTCCCAAAGAATTGTGAAATAATGGATTAATATTGCGCCTCCCGGTTTACCTAATAAGTCTATATTGGTTATAAGTATAGGGTGGTATACTCCCCACGATCTTATTACCCAAGAAAGTAATTTCGATTAATAAAAGCGTCCAAATGTTCGTTCAGCACCCTAATTCAATTTCTTACCGAAGTGGTACCAACTGAAACTCCGCTAAAAAAATATTAAAATAAAATATCTACCTGTCATTCGTATGTCAATACTCCCACTGCTTCTGTTCCACGTAACTTTTGTATATTTAAATCCTATTCCGCATAACGCCTGGCTATCGATGATCCGGTCGTACGGGAAGCGCCGGTAGATGGGCAGAACTAGGCCGCAATAACAATGGTTCCCATTCGCGTTAACAGCACCAGCAGTCCTACTGCCTACCACATCGGTGCATCCCCTAACCAGTATCCCAGCTTCTAACCTTTGCATTCCTAGTGGTATAGCAGTCAAGTAACATTCTAGATCTCGGGTAAAGCTGTTCTAGGGATTTTCTAAACATGTCCCTAGCACCTAGGGGAAATTGGCGTACTTGGAGTCTATCACGTATACCCGCCTATCGTATCATTTTGAACGAGAATATTGCGCAACTCTGCATCATTCTCACGAACCTCTTACCAATAGTCTAACCGACTGAAGGATTCTCTACCTAGTGTGATAGTTCGACCTGAAACCAGCTGTTACCGTGTCCAGCGATACGTCCCTAAAGTCAGTGCTACCAACGTATACCGCAAAACCGGTCAGTTCCAAAATCGCATGGTTGACATTCTAACGGGTGTCCACCGTGCTGTATCATGATCATTTAAGTGACGAACCAGTGTAAATTATGTGACGTTTTCTTCATCTCTAGTGACAGTGTTCGTGACAGGGAGTTAATACAGATTATGAGTGTCCGGATCATGGATGCGGAATTTTTTTTCTGTGGGGTGTATAGAAGAAAATTTTTTTCAAGTGTGATAATTTTAATTGATTAATAAGCACTGTTTGTACAAGATGTTCTGCTTGAGTGGATACTCGTTACGGATCAAATTAATAGCTATCTCAGAGGCCGTTATCAAATACGGTAATTACATACCGCTGAAGATGTTTGTGTCTGATTAGACGTAACATTGAGTGCTGATCAAACTTTATTCCACTATCTTCGGGCCACACGCAGTGAATCGTGTAATTGGCCGGGATTATATCCACGGGTAATTCAAACCTCTTTAACTCCTTTTCTCTTTTCGTTTTCTTCCACGCAAAACGGATTCTACTGGATGGTCGATTAATTGCTCACCGTATGACAGGGAATGACGAGAAAATTATGCTTTGAGCAATATCATGTGAAAATGCCAAATGGCACTTCCTTGCGTTCATGCTATTTTCTATTATTCATTACCGGTATTCCTTGGTGCGTTCTATTATCGTACCCGATATAGAATTCGTGCGAGGTTTTTTTTAAAATATTTGCAATGCATAAAAATAATACGAGCATGAAATTTATGATCAATGGTATTTCTTTCGAATGATATTTGCATTGCAAGCTTCTGACGTGTCAGGCAAAGGAAAATTTACGAACGGGTAGTTTTTGTGCTAGTCAATTTTTATCGCTTGAATTCTCCTTCAATTAGCACCCACTCTTTTTTTATTCTCGCATTATGCTTCACACTCCAAGCATATTTCCCTGAACGCATTCGAGCGATTGCTCCGCCCGAACCTTAAACTCGAGACTCGATCAACCGTGCACAAAGCCTTGCTGCACATTACTAACCTCTTTCAATTTTGAGTCCTCGATATTTTGGAAAACGATCAATATTCACTATTCTTTGCCCCTTACGGACTTACGTGAAAATAATTCAGCGAGTGACGTCGATTAGATTTTTCAGTACATTCTTTTGCCATCGGCAGCTTCTATTTTAATTTAATCATTTAATATCAAAAGTGATCGCTAATGATTTCGAGATGCCGTAAAAGTCGAATGTATTTCATTTACAAAAATCTTTGGTACCTGAAAAGAAAATGTCAAGATTCGGAGACTTTAACAATGAAATATTTCACAAAAGTCCACTCTTGTGTTAACACGGTTCCAGTTTTTACCATCGTTACTGAAACATTCCAGACGCCCTGTGTTACTCCGGCTCTCACAACTGTCCACGATAACTCTTGGTATTCGCGTTACTGTATCCAGTTAGACGTATACCATCTCGCTATAGTATATTGATCATAACTTGCGTGAAATATATCTCATTCAAGAGATCACGTAAAGTCTAGTAAAAGTAGCAATAAAATATTATCACCACTATCGCGTATGACTGCTAGAAATGTTCAGAGATTTACATAGGTCTTTCCATCAATTTTAAATTTATGAATATCACGGTATAAATAAACTCAATAATTTCTTAATCAAATTGTCCATAATCTAATGTACTCTTATCGCATTCAAATTACATACTTTTTTCATGCAGAATTATCAATTCTAACGTTGCCAACTACCAAGTATAATGAATATTTGATAATCGTCAATATTAACAATCCGTTCGAGTTTGTCGTTTATCGCGTTATCCGAGCACTGTTCCAAGTCGCAAGCTGAATATCAAATGGAGCGATAACTTCGAGGAGTAGATATACTCGCTACCCGCGTAAGATGAACGAGCCAATATGGACCGCGACACCCGCTAACTGCCGGATTTAGTGAGCTCGATAACCGATAGCTTTCTTATTAAGTCGTCTCGGAACGAGTTATCGCTGCATAACCGAACATAAACTTGAACATTGCCAGACTGCGCGATCCTTTAATTCAAATTATATATCAGCCGTAAATTCTATAACGCTATGAATTCATTCCCACGTAGACACATGGTTACGACTTTATTAATTTATAACCGTTAAATATGCCGAACCGTCGAAATAAAATATTGGGTCATTTTTTTTTTACAAAAACTTAACACTCATCGATATACTTTGAATGAAAGAGACTGTGCTCAAAATTTGTGAAACCTTTAGAGTATTTTTTTCTCGATTTTTATTTCTTTTTATAAAAATCAACGTGAGAATTCGAGTGAGCTTGTCTGCCCCTCTTATATCAAATTTTTCACTAGGTATTCAAATGAGGAAGCACTTCATATGTTTCTTGTGTGCAATCTTAAGACTTTGGATTCAAGAAACGAGACACTTCGCAGTACTGTGTAATATTAGCTAATTAATGGATGGTAGAAAAAAGTGGGTCTTCCCTATAGAAAGTTCCTACCAGAAAATAACCTCTTTTACATTTAAGCAAAGGCAATCTTGAACCACTCAGCTGTTATGTATTAATAATTTAAAAAATTTTTGAAAAAAAATGTAACAGGACCAATTACATAGCATTCGTAATGACTGTAGCATGACAGAAGTATAAATGTGTTAAGATACAGAACATAATGTATAAGAATAAGTGACATCCAAGTAAACTTTACCACTCGTAATAGGTCAGAGGTCACGGATAGATAGATTTCAGGAACTACGAGGATTCTCAAAGTTCGGCTTAATTGCCTTACTCTACCGCAGACTGACAGGTATGGGTCTAGCCTAACCCAACCAAACCTAAACAGAAAGCACTGGAAACTCGATTAAATTAACTATAGAGACACGCGGCGCAAAGACGACAATCATAGAATGCCTACGGTGACTGTATAAAATCTAAAATCCACCCTTAGAAAATTGTCCCCTCGTAAATGTCTTTGGCTGGTATAGATGGTACCTACATTTACGCCCCACATCCCCTGAGCGTATCCAACACTGGCTGACATAAATTTTCAATCCTCGAAGTATCAATCTCCTTTCTGGTATATATAACCTGGATAGTAGAATTCTTGCTGGCACCTTGTATAAGGGTAGGTACTGTGCCAGTACCTATCTAACCTAGCCACCCCTGTCAGGGATAAAAATAGTGATGCATAGCCTGCAACCCCAGAATCCTGGGATAACTTTTGTATCACCGGTGAACTTTCGTGGGTGCTTAACCCATTAAACCCCGTCCATCGATCCCGTCGAGAGCGCCGAATATAACGTGCAGGGTGGAAACTACCCTTGAGTGACTTTGATACTTTCTCGCCGGGAATAAAACTTGAAGAAATAGTTTGACGTTTTCGGGACGTCACGTCTTCATCCCCTTTCGGTAAAAATTATGCCGACGAACCTTTTCCTCGAAAAATGTTTAGGCTCAACTACGTTTCCGTCATACGTGGTTGGTTCACCCTTAACTTCGGATTCTCCACCCTCCCCGGTACCATCAGCGTCAAGTATAGCTAGAGCATCGATGTTCCCTGAATACCACGAAATATTACGAGCAACTTACGTCACATCCCATTTACCTTTTCGCATTAGTTGCCGTCAAGTTGAACTTAACTTTTGTACCAAAATAAACCTGCCGTCGCGATGCTTTACCACCCTTTACGAAAATTCTAATCCAAACATACCAGGCTTAACCTCTCTAGCCCAACTATTTCGATATCCTTCTAGATACATGTACTTGATATTTTTTATATTTTCCGAAAATTTATGTAACTGCTGTACTTGGATTTATATTATATTAAAAATATGTATTAATTTGCATAGCCTTTTAAATACACTGTGTATACAATGAACATTTAAATACACTGTGTATGCATCAATAATCCTATTCTGTACAATTCTGATCTATAAACATGACGGGGGGTGATGGGTGATGGAACGTCAATTTTCCCTCCATATGACACAAATGGATCAGTTGCACGAGTGGAAAATAAAAACGATGTTATTTTCGTGAGCGGCATCGCTTTTTCACACAGACAATTCAACCTGATCACCGGGTATAAAGCAACGCTATTCGCTTTTATCAGACGTCGAAGCAGTTTTTGTACATCCTGTAAAGGAAATTCTGGTAGACGCTTAACAGGATGTGCCCACAATGCTATATTTACTGGTAGGTTATCTTGCTGCAGCAACGAGTACACAGTTGGCTGCCGTACGTTTTAATTGGACCGGATTGTACCTAGGCAATTTTTTTATCTGAGGCTAGTAATAGGCATAGTGGTGCATATAGTAGCGTACCGGTATAAGCACTACGATAGTGGGTAATCTAACTCATCAATTTATAATATAAGCAGTGTATCCGATCGTGTACAGGAAAATAAAACTCTATCGGTAACAACAAACTTCAGATAAATATATCAGCCAAATTCAATTTTACTGGCGCAAAAGCCACGCTTACGAGAACGCTTTCTTTTTTTTTGTTACTTTTCAATTTTCTAAACCTCCACTATTTCATGTTATTTCTACGGGAATTTTCATGTAGAATCTTCCTACTATGCGAAAGCTCCAATCGCTACGTAACGTTTATCCTTGAGTTTTTATTTGGTTTATTCTCTTTTTTACCGAGAGCATCCACCTGAGACAGTTTATCTGCATTTTAAAGAGCAATGGATTCACTTGAAAGGAATGCACGGTGGGTTTTTTTCCTGTGTGCCTTTTTTTTCTAGACTTCCTCGTTGGCAGTTTCATAGTTGTTAAACGCGTAACTGACATTTACAATTGTTACTATTGTTTCTCTACAAATAACCGCATGAAACACGGGAATCAAATTAATAGTAACAAATTAGCTACAATTGCATCCTGTGCTTTGATACTTTTGGCTTGCCGACGAATTCCTGAATATAATTGGATACTAAATTAGCAAATAATCAAATTATTTACTATCAGCCAAATACTTGCCCTAATTAAATATGGTCTCATTGAAGTAGACATAGTTTTATTAAATTGAATAAAAGGGTTATGAACATTATTTATAACTATATATATTGTGACGTATTTTCTGATCACGCGACAACGGAACCTTTCACGTCACCTTCGGCCGTCCACTCTCATGCATCCGCGAGTCACGGGTGGGCCACAATCAATTCTTGTTACACGGATAATTGAAAAACCGATATGCTCTCTGGGAGTCGAGGGGAACCTCCACTAGAAGAAACGAAACAAAACAGAAGTCGAACGAGTCAATTTTTAGAGATCGCATAAAATTGACAAACATACACTGGATGTATGAATTAGAGCGAACGGTTATGGAAATGCACGGCCGCTCAACGTGCAGGTGTAGTAGGGATGGTTCGGAGCAAGAGCCAGGTAAATAAAACGTAATTCTACGAAATTTAAGCTGACGAGAACGCGCATGGACCGATTGAATAAGATACGAGGCCGAAGAATTTTCGAAAATGTGATTGAGACGGAGAGGCTGATATACAGGACCATGCAAAACACGGACGCAACCGAAACCGCACGAAATTTGTTGCGGGCAGTCGAGATTTTTATCAATCAATAAAATCTATACGACTTATCGGAGCTGCCACCCCGAAAAATCGAGACACTCCGTCGGAGTCCCAAGACAGAGTGACTTGAGAATAAAAACTTTTTTGGAACAAATCATTCTGATTGGCCGAAATCCCTTTAACTGATAACTACTGCCCTCTTACTGAAGTCGCCTCTTTAACTATCTCGAGAGCCTCTTTTAACAAATCGCTAGCGCAACAGTTATTGAGATCCTCCACGATCGCTTTTATCTGTGCATGAGACGAAAACAGGATCCAGCATCCCAAAATTAGGTCCAATAATTGAAAAAACACGTGACAATATATGTATACATACAGGTGTATGTATATAAAACAGAATCATGCCTTCGAGATAAACAATTGTATAAATAAATAATACAGATAAAACTGTAATCTCTTGATAAATCGTACAATCTGATTTTATCATCTCCCATTAATATCACTTTAATCCGTAATCGCTATCAACGTCAACTAATACTGCACAGTATAATTCACGTTCACACGTGATACGAATTTACTCATATGCATTTCAATTCCTTCTTGGTTCTTATCGACGCTCCTTAATGGTCACTTTGAATTCCGAATGAGCCTTTCCAAGGAACCGGAACACTAAAATCCCAGAGGAAGGGTATGACCGTCATGTCCAATTTCCTAAACACGAAGGTTCTCCACCCTTGAACCTATCTTCTTGTTATCTTCTTATCTTCTTTTCACGTTTCTCATTTACTGACTGCTTGTTAAATAGGAACCGCCTCGCTTCCTGAATCCGATGGCAAACTGATAGCAGGATAATTCCTATACAAATTTTAAACAGTTCGAGTCGCCATCGAACTACAGGGTGATACAAAAAAAATGAGTTACCCTTTCACACAAAAATGAAAACTTATTTCACTGCAAAACGGAAATTTAAGAGAAACGGAAGTCAAACATGTAAGTTTGATCAGATTCGTATCCTGTATTGATTTCAAGCTCGAATCTCGCTTAATACGTAGCTAACCCGTTGAATATGATAATGCAGAAAGTTATGATGGTATTACCATAGCATACACATCGCATAACCGAACTCGTGTATATATTAATGCGTTATCGTTATCTATGCTGACCACATGCTGTGGTGTAATCTTCTTCGTTATATCTATCCCTGTGTTTTACATTCACATTAAATGAAAATATTTGTCGCCACGCGACCCTCCTTGCTGGTACATTTTTGCTGAGTCTTCAGTTTTATCCCCTTTTGCCACCCTCACTGTTTATTCTCCTCCCTTACCCTCCCGCCTCCGACGAATACGCCATAGGGCTCTTTGTGGCCTTGAATTTTTTCCAAGTCAGCATCCCTGTAGAGATATATTCTCAGTTTGCTCGTATCTTTTGAAATTAATACATTAAACGACAGATCTAACTCGACGAAATACGAAGAAAGCCTGTCCCGGGGGATGGGATTGTTGACGGCAATGTCTACTATGCTCATACTAAATCATAAATCAACATGCCTCGTTAAGCACTGTGTATAGTGCATGCGTTTAGTATGTACCGATATTAGTGAAACACCGAAGGTACATATAAGCTTCGACTTGTGCAATATACTAGAGTATATAGGTATATAGTATAATTTGCATCAATAGTTTCATGTTCCTGTGTCATATCCTGACACAGCTACTGCAATATATAGGAGGTACGTGTTTAGTATAATTGCAGTTGCAGGTGCGCATGTGCATACGAGCGATAACTATTAAAATTGAGTAATAATAAAAATCTGCAGTAAACTAAACGTCTGCGTAAGGACAATATATTATTTGTCTATTACATGAAAATCTCACGAATAATATATAGATAAGAATAATCGTGACAATAATTTTTCATTCAGAAAATCTAAATTAGTAATAACATATATGTCTCTCACTTGTGAAAAGTTATCATACACCTATATAGAAAATCTGCACCTTGCCATATATGCGTTATAGAACATTTCATCTTATTTTTAATTAGACCAGTCGAAGTAGATTCTGTTTAAGGCCGACTACTATGCGCGTGAGTATAACGTAGAAAGGTGCAGCTGGATTCGATATATTTTAAAATAGCATACATTCGTTCCTTGTATTTTCTTCTTCCTGATAACAAATGGGTCCACATATTCTGCGATATATCATCTGCGTAGAACGCTTCTCCATGGTACTCTTAGCAGTCCATCAACCGACAACTGTTCCCGGGAGCTTTTACTATACCGAGCACTGATTTGTCTTGGAGCACAGAAAATGATTTCCACAGTGGATTATTAATTACCTACTCCATTAAGGACAGCATCTTAGATACTTTTCCAATATAGGATACTTATTCTATATCTATAGGGTGGTATGCATTAGAGCGATGAGTATCTTCGATAGCGTTCAATTATTCACTGTGGATACTAACCTCTTTTTACGGTGCTGATGAGTTTTAAGAACAGTGAGAAAAAGTGATTTTTTAATCTCAAAAATGTTTGGGGTATCGTTTCTTGAGAAAACGTACTTTTTCATAATGAAATATATGAAAAATGTTGTTCCCTTTTTTTTTACTATTTGCCCAAATTATGAATCGTATTAGGTGTGTAATTAGTCAATATGGCTACGTAAAGCAAACTGCAAATTGCTATCGAGCTTAATCGGGTAGCTTTTTGAGAAAAGGGATTCACGTTGAAATTTAACGAAAGCTAGGACTTTACACCAGGTAGTTTACATTGAAAACGGTTAGGTATCGAGTGACTCGACCTCAATCAACATCCGGCTGATATCCCCTGTAGCTCTCCAGATCCGTTCCTGTTGTACAGGGTAGCTGGCCAGTTAGCGGACGGCCGCAATGTAATCATTTGCGGTACTGGAATGGATACCTTCGACCCTGATCCTCCATAGCTGTTACCACCCTCCGGGCTTGGGACGCCTGTTAATAGGGGTTAGGATCCTCGTAGGGTTGGTTGCTCCCTTGGTTGCGTACAGCGCGTTAGCGTTTACTTAGAGGATTGATTTGCCCAACTCTGGGCTTCAGGGTCCTACATTTGCGATTACAATTAAGACTTTGCTTAACCGGAGGGAAGTCATGCGTGAGATAATGAACTTGCTGAGAATAAATTTGATAATAAATTAATATATTTTGAATAAATGATTGTGTGGATGAAACTAAAAAATATTTGGAAATTTTTCATATTTCTATCAATTTGGTACTGTTGAACTTCTTTTGGAGATATTTTTATCATTGATCGTATATACGTAATCCTTGCTCCTTCGGGAGCACGGTATTAAAATTAATTCAAGAAAACTTCCCCGGGACGAAAAAAAGAAAATTGGAAAATTGAAATCGATGAATAGGACGGGCAGATCGAGTGAGGTATTTGGCGAGTAGCCAATGTTTAAACCTCCTCCGCATCCCCGTGAATCTGAACTTCAACTCTGCACGGCTTCATCCAAACCACCCTGCGTGAGTTTTAATTACATTTCCAAACCCCTTCGAGCCCATGGCGTTGCGGCGATTTATTGCATTTTTATGCCCAATCAAAAGCTTATCTCGTCACTTAACGGTACAATCATGGAGCTGGGATTATTACGGTTTTATGGACGGGATCGCAATTAAGAATCTTTTTGGATTACAAATACGTATAACTGTACTTCTGAGGTAAACTAATTTACGATTAATTTCAAGGGATAAGTTTAACGTTCTTCTCGCAGCGGGAATTTCACCGGAATCATCATTCCCGTAATTATTACCTTATGCCATTTTCACGTAAAACTCGCACCATGTATTACTTCTCCAGTCAGTTAAATGTAATAAGACCCAAATATTCGTGCCGCTGCTTCATGAAAATTCAGGGGGTAAACCGTCTGACGAAATGGCATAAAAACATAATAATCCAAAATATGATATAATATAAAAGCGTTACAGGGCAAGATAGTAATTATCACGTAATTATGTAATCTAATTAAATTCGCCAGGGCAACAGGACGAAATTGCAAATTTATAATGTAATGAGACCAGGACCACGGCTCGACGGTCATTTGATAACATTAAACGTTTGACGCCTTAAGCGTTAACTTTATAAATCCCCTAAAAACCTTTAAGAAAATACCCTATAAACACTACTGCGATTCCATAGTTTGGACAAGTCATAAGGAACAAATAGGAAATAAACAAGTTACTAAACCGAGAAGCAATTCGAACGGCACTAAATTACCTAGTTATAGAGTTTAACACATAAATGCCATCAGCCAATCATCAGAAAGCTAATAGTGCCAATTAGGAGGACCGTAAAATTTGTTGCAGCAATTTGCCATGGTGCAAAAAAACAAGTAGACAATAACTATTTAATATCTTACGTAAGGGGTCCAGTGTTTCATAGGGTGGCAGCTACAAAAATGGCATCTAAATCCTGACCAAGGTTTATCCTTCGCCCACATAATTTTCCTTGCAATATAAGCGGATCCCAACAACGATTTCGCAATGAATGTTCGTCTCTCCTAATACCGCGCGAAGACGCCTTCCAGTTTCATCAGGTCAACCTAACCTAATGAGACTCAACCTTGACATTTTCTTTTTACACCACCCACAGCCTTCTGGATACATATTTTTTCTGCTGGCAATAGACCGATAAAATATTCTGCTACCAAATACCGCATTAAGAAAATAATCGTCCATCCCCTACATGTTTCTTACGCGACACACGGTTAATAAGTCACGCGTTCCTTAGACTAGGACTTAAGCCAGCAGCCGCAAAGCCACGAACCGCGAACTTTAACCACAACCGTTAAGTGACGCAGGTGCGGAAAATAACCAACGCAGACGTTGAGAAACTGGCGTATAGAGATATTTTCGTGTTTAACGTGTAAACGTCATGTGTTCTCTAATACGATGAAAAAGAGCTCTGTAATATAATATACTAACGTTTACGCGTTGATACTGTCAGTGACGTATTCGAGAATTACAGAGGAAAATTTTTTAATCCGATAAATTCCAACGGTGTACAGTCAGTGACCCTTAGGGATGAACAGACGATAGGCAGACGTGAGGGTAGGTAAATACGTTGCCAGAATGGAGGCAGATTAATCGGACAGAAGAATGAAAAAAAAAAAAGAGTCAGGAAGTTCCCAAAGAAAAATGAGAGACCCCGTGTATGCGGGTGGCGTATGAGTTCGCAGAGTGAGCACGAGAGGAGCTTCAGTCTTGCGCAAAATCTGTACGTATAGTAAGGTAGTAGGATAGTGCAACGTCTGAGTCAACCTGGCTGCCGTATGGTACCATATGCTGTAATAACGGAATAGCTTTGTAAGAATCGTTGAAAATCGAAGGGATTACGTGCTCCGTTTTCAAAATTTCGTGAAACTCCATATTCCCAGACCCACCGGACGTTACAGTCGTTCTATAGGGGAATAACGAATATCCGTTGATTTCCTTGAATTTCTTGAAGACGATATCATAAACGTATTGCCACCGTATCAAATATCCGCGCTGATATTTAAACTCTCGCGGTACAGGAACTTTCAAAAGACCCTGTCGACACACTTTACGAAACTTTCACGTTTTCCGGATAAATCTGTAATTTACAAGAGTTTGGCGTGACGTAAAAACAAGGGGGGAGACGCACATTGTAGGTGGTGCGAATAGGGGATATGCCAAGGGTAGTAATTAATTAAGAGTACGGTACCACCCCTCGTATACATTTGAGTATCGGCGGGTACGGTGTTATTGGCTAGAACGAAGCAATGGCTGGTAAGTCCCGGATGATGGATAGCACAGCTCTTGGCTTCCACGATGAGTTTCTTCTCGTAGCTATGACTTTTTGCATTTTCCAAAGGAATTTCATCGCTCGATTTATATAGGCCACTGCCTGTACCTTAAAGCCCATTTTCGAAAACGATAAAGGTTATGACCCCAGTACCGTCAAGTCATTCTACTCATATAAATTATTAATATTTATCTCCCAACACAATATCCCTTCAAAATCCAGTCGCCCTACTATTACTCATCGTCATCCAAATAAAGTGTCGCAATCCGTTCAAAAAAAAATTATAGACCTCATTTTTTAATATATATACTATATTACAAAAATTTTATTTACAATGTATATACATACAGCACACATAAAAGTCCCCATGTATTACTCGCATGAAACGACCTGTATCTCACTCGCGTATAACGTTCAAAAACAAAGCGCACCCTTTGCTCTGCAGTAGAATTTCTAACGGGCTGCGTCTATGACACGCGAAGCATTATGGGAGTAAGAGTTAATTACGTTGGTAATGAGAAGTATAAATGCATACGTATACACGTGGCCTATGCGCAGTATGCCAGTACAGATTCTCGGCAAGCTAAACGCGACCCCAGGAACGGCTCGCTTGTGCCTATGATGGAGTGCGCCGACTATGAGGGTGGCAGCACTGCGTTCTGAGTAGTGATAAATATTCATGCCCCGAAGTTGCCTCGCACCGCCCTTCGCCGTCCCTGTACGGTTTACTTACGTCACACACTTCTGAATACGTGACGAAAGTCGCCAGATCTGCCCGGTTTATGGCACTCAGCTGGAAACGTCTATTCTGTATGGTTAAACATTTTTTTTATTCGTCATATTTCATTGGAAAATTCATATACAATAGTCGGATCCGATAAAGGAGCTCGGCGAAATAGTTGGCACGGAATTCAACAATTGGCTGAACGTCGATCACGTGTCTGGTGATACGTTCCATTAACCCAGTTAGCAAACAATCCTTGGTCACGTTGAGTCGGCAGTCCGCTGACAATTGCACTGCCATCCTGTTCGTTTGACAGTGGGTAACTGGGTAGTAGCAGGTAAAAGGCAAAAAGCATATTTGATGTGTATTTACATGACGTACATACCAGTACTTACTGTACGTGAATGTGGGAATATTTCATTTGTATTTATTCGTAACGAAGCACGAGTTTGGCGATGGGATCAGTGACGATTACATTGGCGATTTTCAGCTGCTTTTAAAACCGCTTTGAAATTTCGTACCTAAGTAAATCGCAATGGGTTCGTCTACTTCATACTGGGTATTTTATCGTACAACTATGAACTTTCGATATTGTTTCGAGAGACGATTAAAACTAGAAATGACACTTGTCGATACCAGAGACTTTTAATTGCCGCAGATCGGAGCCACTTGTAATCTGTTAAGCGTAATTGCTCTTGCTACAAAGTTTCAACATTTGTTATTTCCAGAGGTAATAAAATGGAAGGAAAAAACAGTTATAGCGTACAAGCTTTAAACTATAAAGACACAGGATGCGATCGATGAGGATTTATTTATTGGATAACAGTAATAATTTGGAATATATATTTTAGAAATTCACGTACTACAGGTTTTCATTATTTAAGTGAGAAAAAAGCATATTTATATCGATATATTGAAATCAGTATTAAAATGAGTCTTTATGACAATGCTAACGAGACGTAAAGGACTATGTATAGATATATACACGTATGATACCTATAGTCTAGGTTCATAAGGATTGTAGAGAGTAAACTCGTTAATCACTCGAAACCATAGGCAGCGTGGCGCCAGAATTATGTGATGTGTTCGGAAGCTCACCGCTCGAGGACAGTGGTGGAAGTCAGGACAGTGGATGATTCATTATTATGCATGATGAATCGAGAGGTTATGTGATATAGCTTATGACGGTATAGCGTGGGAAGGTGAAACCGATCTGCGTGTAGGCTTGTAAAATCGAACACGTGAAGTACGCGCGGAATCCCAATTGAACGATGCAGTAATTTGAAAATGGTGACTGCTGCATGTTTCCTACCGGCATGCAACCGGTTCTCGTGTGTTCCGATAGATCGCACCTGACTGTTACGGCGTGGCCTGACGAAACTTAAAACTCCGCTTCAATCGCCATGCCATAGATGGGGTTAGCGTAGCTGCCCGACAACTAGACGTCGGATCGAAATTATGTAAAGCTCGTTCGTGGTTTTCCGAGCGCCATTAACGAGAAATTGCAACCGCTGGGTAGTAGAATAAAAATCTATAGGCATTTCATTTACTAGCATCTTCTCATTGTTATACCAAAATTCCATAGATTCCTTTGTTCGAACATCTCTTTGTATAATCATTTCCCGACATGACATTATAGATATTGTAAGAAAAAAAAAAATTGAGAAAAGTAGTCAGAGTATATGGAAAAGTTCAGGATGGCTAAAAAAGCACGAGTAAACTTTTCCATTTCAAGAAGGAAATTTGATATATGATATCAAGTAGCATCTCTTGACCATCTAACCCACTTAGGTACATGTGTTATCAGGTTACGTGTCTTCAATATAAATCTCGATCTAAGTTCGTATCGTTAATGCATGGACGGTCAGTGGTTCGATAGGACACCCTGAGAATCCTGTCTTTCCGTTTCGTGCAAAGAGGAAATTTGATATTTTATATAGCGACGTCACGTATTTTATACTAGCCCAATACAGTAAAATGGACATACCGTAAATAAAATATATACTTATTATTCACAGAACGTATATACAAATTTATCCATCTACATCTCCATGCATTATACGAATACTACTATGATTTTTTTTCGAGGGATTTCACATCTCACCAAAATTTCCTAAATTAAGGTACCAACCCAAGGAAACTACTTCCATCACCTGCACTAGATAGCCAACGAAAATCGTTAGCCATTTCACCTCGGTTTCAGCTCCGAAACTGTGTCGCTGGCTTTATATTTAACCGTTAGAAGGGGTAGTTCGGTTTTGATCGGTGAAGGGATGAAGCCGGAGAGCGACGATGGCTACTGGAACGTTCTCTAATCGTCCGCAAGCCGCTTACCGTCCTTTTCACTCTCCCGCCGTTCGGACCAACCGCCACCATAGCAGTATACTAGGTGCACGTATACCAACCAGTGGCGTAGCTACACCATTAGCGCCCTGGAGCAGTACGTATCAACCCCCTTACCTCCGACAAGTCAACGGTCTAAAAAACTTTTTTTGGGGCCTTCGCTTTGGCAAATTAACGTGCTCTTTTTCTTTCCATTGACAACGTGGCCAGAGAACTCAAGCTATGTTGCGACATACTACTCCTCAGATAGGTTTTAATCAATTTCAGTGCAGAAAAACTCTTCTCACATGACTCTGTAGTTACTTGTTAAGTCAGAAATATCATGCATGCAGTAATTATGTCCGTGAAACTACTCGATGCAGGGCTGTGAATCGGAAGGAGTTCCGCTACTTCGCGAATGGAAATTAATTTTGATAGATGATCGTGGAAGCACAATTTAAAGCGGAGCATTTTTGAGTCTCTGACGTTGGTCATCCGAGAAATGTCATGGTGAAAAACACTCTTAAGATCCTTTTACTCATTTTTAAAAGCGTTTTATATATTTTTTGTTTCTTTTACTTTTTTCGTCACCCAGGAGCATTATCAGACTGATAACATCACGTACCACGTCAATATTCGAAAGCCTCCATGACGTAACTGCGAGGACCACGTGAAGTTCTTTAACATAGTGGGCTATATGAATACACTTGGCAGAAGCGACGGGGGTATTTCAGAAAGTAATTAAACGTCCGTCAGAAGAAAATATTTTTTTGACATTCCGCCCAAATGGGAATTTTACTTTAACAGCTATACCATAGAGTCTACGTGAGTAAAATACATAAAGTGCTAGGTCGAAATATATCCTCGCTTACCACCCTCAACGCGGTCGCGTTTGACTGAAGTCGTGTGAGCGATTGGAGTTCAGTTTTTTTTTTTAACATGGCGTCGCGACGTCGACGGTAAACCGAGGAAACGAGTGTCGAAGTAGAGTCGTGATGGCGTTAATGGCTCCCTCTGACTGTCTAGTATCACGCGGCCATAACTTCAATCTTCTTTTATGAGACTTCAGCTATTTCCATCCCCTTACAACCACCCAGCAGTGTCGTGTCAGGCCTCAAAACAACCAGCACGAAAATCAACCCTTCTCCACTTGGACTTTTTACGCTTCGTATAACATCGTGCAATATTCTGCTTAGTGGTTTTCCAAAAGGATCGATCTTCGATCTTTTATATGTATATATGTATGTATGTTATATATGTATACATACTTTGATGGACTGATTGGTGAAGGTTACTGTAAATCCTTCGTCGCTTTAGTTTCTATCTCCATCTACTTGCTCTCTGTATCATTATTTATCGTCCCTATTTGCAAGATGCATTATTCAGATATTCCACCTTTCCCATTCAGCATTTGTTTTCTGCTCTGTTCTCGGACCGAATAACTATTTTAAGCTGACAAATGCCTTGCATTCGTTTACCCCTATATGGTATATCGTGTAATGCTGGTTTCAGTATATACATACAGTGAACGAGAAATAAATGTAAGCCTGTATTAAATAATTTTTTAAGTTCCATTATAGCGACATCTATTGCTATAGAATTTTTCAGTATTTTACTGTCAAGGGATGCTGCAGAGATTTCGAAAATCCCGATACAACCTTCTCTCAATTCTGTTTTTCATCTTACTCTCGCATTCTCTTTCGCTTCCTCTCGCGTGACCGTTCGTGCAGTTTTGCCTGGCAAATGGGTTACATCCGAGATAAATATCGTCCTGTTCCCCAACTAGCGGAACGGATTTGCACGAGAATTGTGTTCCACCCTATAGATATGTACAGTAGATGCCCATTTAAAAGGAAAACTTTTGTCTTAAATCACCCGTTGTTACTCGTGAACTTTTATCACGTATGTAATGAACTATCCTTCGCGTCGTACTATTAACCTCAATAAAAATGAAAATTTGTTCATCCTTCATTATTCGAGTTTTACAGCGTTTAACGTGCTCTCAAAGTTTCATTTTGATATGGCTTTCTTATAGATTAGATAACACATCGTTTCCTTGAAATTACGTAACCATCGAATATTCCATATGAGCGTAAAGCTACTGGGGTGGCTCAGCGCGTTGAACCCCGGATGAAAAAAAAAAAGCAACCACCATATGTGGTCCAATTAACTCGACGACCATAGGCTTGATGTGATAATAAAATAAAAGTGATACTGACGTACTGTGGATAGTGGGACAATGTGTAGAGACTCGTAATTACGGTGGATTATCGTAAAAGTGAAGCCAGGGGCGGCACCTGGCCCGGAGGGCGTGCCACCCTGCAGGGATATCTCCCTCGGGGGGTGCATGCAAGAAGTTTCGGGGATGCACGCTACATTTACATATCCTACACACTACTGGCCGATCTGCGTTGCTTCGAACAGGTAAAAAGATAATTTAAGATTATTGATTACGTCTCCATTGTCGATTATATGAAAGAAACAAATATGACGAGTAAATCGATCAACCACAATTTAACTTGAGTGACTTTGTATTGTGAATAAATTACACAGAAGGCAAGAACGCTCTGTTGGGAATCCTATTGGATCTCAGTAAGGCTCAGTGAAAGTTGCTACATCCGCAGGATCAATCAGAGTATCTGCTTAAAGTCACGGAAACGAAGAAAGAAAGAAACGTTATGGAAAGAGGTAAAAATGTCATCCCCATTACCCAAGGGAGTTCTTTGACTCATTTACAGATTTAATCCTCACGTGATATCCTACTGTCGGAACTCCACAACGAAGAATAATGCTGACCAGAATGATAAATTATATCCTAAGATTTCTTTTTATCTCACAGGAATATTCGAATTATTCGTAATCAACGAAGAAAAAAGTTTGATTTCTTATAAGATTTTTTTAATGGTCTATATATAGACAAGAAATTAATTTGATTGGGGATGATTGTAGTATTGAAATTGATATGACATTTTTATGATTAATACGTAACGGTTAATTGCGTAGGTGGTTAATGCAATTTTTAGGCTATTTATCTAGATAAATAATTCAGCTCGTTTTATTTGGTTCGAGATAGTGAATCTTTCTCTTGAATTCAACTGGTAATTTCTCAGTTAGAACCCACCGGGTATATCATTGCCAGTTGCTACAAGAAGACACACTGGGAACTCACTAAGTCCTAGACATTGATTAAGATACCAGCAATTCCTTCTATAAATCCCGATGCTATGAATTCTGAAGTCTTCCTCCTTAAATCTTCTTGAGTTACGTACCTTAGCGTCTCTTATACGTCATCGGGATAGGGAAGCTACACAGGGACTCGATTCCTTAAGTTTTCCTCTTTGTTCTTTGTAAGTATCCGGCGTCGCGGTCTTCGCTTTGTAATTCATTGAAGCTTATCTAAGAAATTCGTCACTTTGCCGAAGGTAAAATACTTTTAATTTTTTTTTTACATAAAAATATCTACTATTACATAATATATCTGGATGAATATATCTATAGTCCCTTTCATACGTAAATTTCATGAAAAGAGGAAACCATTTCAAAAAAGATATCTCCGATCGTAAAAATATATTTCGAAAAGTATCAAGCGTATCGGAATCCCATCTTTCATGATGAGATTGACCTAATCGCTTGATGAGGCGTGATAAGATATCTTTTTAGCATTTCAATGTGAAAGGAGGTTCCAAAATTTATATGTCTCGGGTTATTCCGGTTGGTAATTTCTTTACAAAACCACGTGACAGAGTCCCTTGTATGCATTTTCGACAAGTACAATTTTCTTCGTACGTACTTACCTTATCTCTTGTCCGTCGTTATCAGTTACTATATTTTGTACTACAGTGTCCCTATCTATGGCTAGTACAGAAGACCGATCAATGAAATAGTCACGGTTTGAATTTTTGCACATTTTAATCGATCGCAAAACCGAGACAATGACAAACGCCAAGCATTTAGCCAACTGGCTGTGTGCTTCGCATAGCCGCGTTAAAAGCTCACTCGTTCCTACTATATATCGAGGAACAACGTCAGCAGCTGTCATTGAATCGGAATGACGTATAGTCAACTGTCAATCGATGTGACACAGTTTCAAGCGACTATAACGCGTCCCAGTGTTATTTCTGAGCAAGAATACACACACACGTATGCTCGATCGACACAAGCGAAAAATATTCACGAATTAAACGTAGATACCAGAAATATCACGTAACAATTTCGCATCCTATGGATGACCAAATAGAAGCTTGAATGACGTGGTTTATTTTCGTCCGTAAGCGTCGCAGAACAAATGTGAAAATCGAAATAGTGTCAATAAAAATATTGGCATTTGAAAATGATATTCGTACGAAAAAAAGACAGGTAAATTGCAAGCAAAATATTGACGCTTTGATTATTAAGAAAAATTTTTACAAAATATTCACCGTCACACGTCTGCGTCTGCTTTTTTATAATTGCTACCCGATGCTTTCGTATAGCCAAACCTCTGCGCAGCGTCCATTAATTCACTGAAATTTCGTCATTCTCTGACACTCGCATAACACAGCGCCAGAAACTTTAAACTTCTGATCTATTCCGGATCCTGTGGGACTCTGGTGGTGGAACTTGTACTACTGGTTAGTTACTTAACGTTTCCGGCTGCTCAGTTCGATTTTGGTTTAGTCTCCATAAAGTCGAGTTTCTCGTTCTCAATATATATACCACGCAGGTATATATTGGGTTTTGTGGAAAAGTTGGATATACGTGTGATGCTTAATATTTATTATCGAGTAAGTAAGGCTGTATTTAAAAAGGAAAAACAGTGCTTAATTGATAAAAATGGACCGAGATAACGGGAGATAGAAGAGAAAAGCATATATTATGCTTAAAGTGGAACGTTTCGATGTCTGAAAATTCTTTGAAAACAAAGCAAAGTCAAATTTTAAGCGTTTACAAAATTTTCGTAATATTACACTGCACATTTTTTTTATTTCTGACAGTGACGTCACTGTCAAAATGACAGTAGGAATATACGCTATAAATATTTTTTGTTTTTCCTGTTGCAGGATCTACAATCAGAAATCGAAACTCATCGTGACGTATACGCATCACTGAATGGTACTGGACGTAAATTATTGAGCTCTTTGGCCAGTCAGGATGACGCTGTTATGCTGCAGCGCCGTCTGGATGAGATGAACCAGAGATGGCATCATCTCAAGGCGAAAAGCATGGCTATCAGGTAAACAGTTAAGAACTAAGTCCATCGTCTCCATCGTAGATAACAGCTGTGTACCTGATATCAGATACGTCAATGATTTTTGCGGAACAAAATGAATGGATATTTTTGGCATCGTCCGGCGACTTGCGTTATATTACTGACGATACTGTTACTGGTATTATTGCTGCTGCTGCTGTCGTGCAGACGGTGATGATTATAACTTGGAAAATCCAAATTATCGCTCGTAACGTTATTTCCGTAAATTCTTGGCCGATCGACTTGAAAATGGCTGAACTATGATTTTTACATAGAAAATCAGAAAAATCTATACCCATCTTCCCCGAAGTATCTCACGATAAAAAAAAAACAAGACTTGAAATTTCCATTTTATATTCCCAGGAGTAAATCCAGGTGCAGGAAAAGTGTCTCCTTTCGAGATGACAAGTCGATCTAGCGACCAATCAAATAGAATCGACTCGACAACAAATCTCGAAGCGTTGACGCGCCACTTCGCAATACCAACGAGAGAACTCTTGCTGATGCTGAGCTATAGCGACGGCTTATCTGTACGAAGTTATTGGAAAACAAAGGAAATTCGAAATCCCATAATAAAAATAGTCTGACAAAATAAAGCGAATTTACACATAAAACAAACTTACATTGCCCAAGAAACGCCAAAACACTTGCGAAACAGATTCCAAAAGTTTAACCCGCCGTTAACTTGAAATCGAACTCTCCAAAGAGCGAAATGAACAACGCGAAAATGACAAAATAAAATTTCCACTAACCATTAATTCGCGAAAACAATAAAAATCTCTAACCCACCCACAAACGAGACCAATATCGGCAAAAGTTCTCGCAATATGTCAAGTACCGTACCAGAACCTATTCGTAAATGATCCGAAAAATTGGATATTTATCGTAGCCCTCCCCTCCCCCCCTAACGTGGTTGCGTAAGATTCGCATGATTTCATATCGAATTTATCCCTCTCCATATCCTCGCGGCAGCCAGTACCGGAAAGAACGACGGAATAGTTTCTCGAAGAAGTCTCGGTACCGAAAAAGAAAAATTTATACCTAACGTACCAACGATCGATTTTTACCGGCTATATTCTCTTCGGCATAAATCCTCGGTAGTACGAAAGATTCCTCAATACCCACCACCACCACCTCCCTGATAACCAACCGCCATTACAGAATTTATCGAAGCCTTTGGTATATCGGTAACCGCACACTATACAACTTGGCAAGAGAAAAGTTTTCTGGCAACGCCGTAACGACGACGGCATATTCTATCCAGAGTCCCGGATGCACTTGCCAGGGAAAACACAAACTTTCGACGGCGCTAAACGCACAGGAACAATGCCAGGGATGCCCCTAGGGTTTCGAGAGCCTCGCGATACTCGCGGTAGTTCGAGTACCTACGTTGGATGGAAATTCTTGGCATAGCGTTGCCTTCGGCCTTTGACAATGTCCCGTTTACAGAGGATAGGCAGATTGTCGATGTGCCTCTGGCGTTATGTATCTACGTATCGTGTCTAGAATATATGTATACATACATATAATATATAGGTAAGCAGATGCATATATATGTGTATATAAACCAATTTATGCATATATGTAGTCTATAATGTGGTTAAGGTACCCATAACCAGGTAGTGATCTATAACTTCAGGTACATACAGATATATCTTATATGTATACTGGGGGTTAGCAAACGGAGGTGAGATCATTTCCACGAAGTATCAATCTCCCCACAAGCAGCTGAAATTGCCCGATAGAAATTTCAAGACTCGCCGAAGTATAAAGAGTTGTCGTCCGACCCCATTCCGCAGGGTGAAGCTGACTGTAGCTTTACGAATTGCAGAGGCTCGAGTTCGCCGTACGAAGGACTTCGATTTAAATAGGGCCGATAGCACTGTCAGCACTCGGTTTAACCTAGATAGAGTCGAGCAATCAGTCTCCATTAATTAGCCGAACTGTGGCCAGAAGTTGAGCGTGATTGTGGTCGCAGGGGGTGGTGCGCACGAGTTACGTGGACGGTATAGGGAGAGAATTTCGCAATTGGTATACGAACTGCTAACCTTCCCACTAGAGTAATCCAAAGTTCCGCATATTTAACGAGGGATTGACCTTCATTTTATATATAGATTTATCGTCACTTTTTATTTATAGTTTCCCCGGTACAGACAACCCGGAAAGACCTAGGTCCCCTAGTAATTCATTTTTCATTTTTCTTTCCCTGCAGATAAAATACCATTGTCTTTATAACCTTCGCGTTCAGCAAGGCCCTTAAAAAATGACGTCATTACAAATTTCTTTTGGAATGGCACAATGAAACGGACAAAGGAACAGAACCGATGAAGAATCAGTGATAGAAATAATTAAAGGTGTCCTCCCTCTTTACATAGGCTCTTTCCCTGCGAGAAACAGGAAGTCGTCCCATAGGATTTTCTCTCTTGTCATCCCGGGCGCACAGATCGCTGTAACTGGAGGACGTGGATAAATCGCTGACAGTAACAAGGCACGACGCTCTCGCGAACCAGATAAAAGTCTCTAATAATCCTCGTTCCCGGAAATCCGTTATACGTATACCATATGTGGCAACATCCGACATAGGTATATTGCATGCTATATATATGTATGTATGTATACATGCCAAAGAAAGAGGGTAGATAATTTAAGAATGAAAGAGACAAACGTACGTGAATCAAAAAGATTGTTACGTGCGGAGTCACACATGTGAATCGTATATAAAAAACAGGAAACCATATATGTATATGGACCGGCTGACCTTTTCTCGAAAATTGAAGTTATTTTTATATGACATTGCGAGTAATAAAGAATAATAAGAAAAAAAAGGGGACATAAATGGCCAGTCTCATCCGAAGGAGAATACGACCATATCCGGCACTAACTCATTTTCCAAGTTGCTATATATATATGGTATACAATATAATATATATATAACTAGTTATATACATATATCAGACTCACCTTATCGGATGTGCAAGGATAAATAATCCGAGTTCGAGTTATGATAAGGTGTGGCTTAGCATTAATCCATAGGAGCCATTCCGCAGTTTAGTACACGTGGCACACGCCACGAGAAATGCGCCGAGGTTTCCCTTCTAATAATGTATGTATTCCATGTTTATACAGTCCATTCTATGCTCCCAGGTATTGCAAATCCCATCGAACCAGATGCGACATCCGGTTAGCTCAGTTACTTCAAGATTCACCGTTAAGCAAAGCACGTATCGAGTCAGCCATTATTACATCACTCTTGTGTCTGCTTCGCACGTGGTAAAAGAATATTTTGGAAAATCGGCATAGATCCATAAATCAGTGATCGTAAATTCAGTGGGATCCTGGCCAGAATCCAAGAAAGAATTTCTTCGTCGAAGACGGCGATCGGCAATAATTTTAACGATGTCTCAATCGGACGGTTGAAACCCACGTCGTATCGATGCGCCGTACATGCTTCGGCCCCGATAACTTAGTTCTCTAGAAATTTCTAATTTCCGGGTGGTAAGTTCAAGGAGTCATTGAGCATAGGATTCTTTGACGGAAAAAAGTACGTAGGGCATGAGACGAAAGGCGAAGGCAAGATAATGCTGATGGAAAAAGAGAGACAGAGATGGCTTAAAGGAACGTGACGGAAATGGTAGTTTGGTAATGAGACTGGTATTGTGCCAGTGAAAGACAAAAGTTGATGGCGCAGAGAAGGTGAGAAAACGCGAAAGGAACGCAGGAAGACGATGTGACAATCAAAGTGGTATCTGGGAAATGAAGTATCAGCTAGAACAAAAGAGAGCTGGAGATTGTCACTGTGCAAATCTAAAGTCAGTTCAGTGGGTCACTGCGGCATCTTAGTTAATATGGCGGCAGCTAAATTCGCCTGAACGATGAAGTACCGTTTCGATATCACAGACAATATTTGTACATACATATTTATATATAGTCAGTGATAAAGTATATACTTCATTGCCTCGAACCTACTACGTCAGCCATCCATCTACGTACTACTAAAGATTTCTTGTTAAGGTAGATTTAGTATACGATTTTGCTCGGCTTCTAGAATGCCGGTAAACGATTTCCTGGTAAGACGTACAGCGAGTGTAGTCGTCTTGTTGGTACCTACTGGCATGGCAAAGCCATTGTGAATCCCAAGAGAGAAGGATTGAAAAAGTTAGATCGTCGCTTACAAATCTTTTTACAATTCCCGTCCTTGGCTTATACAAGATGAGTCCCGCTGCGAAGTGTTTGACGACGACGAAAAGGTTTTTGAACGTCGATGCGTTTCCCGGGATTTTCTTTTGGAGGTATACAACGTGCGGAAGTCGTCATAGTTTACACTTCTGCTGGCTCGGCATAACATAACAAAGTCGACTAACGCGTAAGCTCACTGAATCCAATGGTTCTGGGCTACTTCCGCACTTGGGTTAAACCATTTGGTATCCAAGCCTGAAGTCGTAGAGTGCAGCGTTCTCGCCGCTAATAGTCTCGTTGTTTATGGGCAGAAGTTTAGACGGTTTTCGTCCGCGCTTGTTTGGATTGGGATTGTG
This sequence comes from Trachelus tabidus, assembly GCA_030142655.1. Taxonomy (NCBI): domain Eukaryota; kingdom Metazoa; phylum Arthropoda; class Insecta; order Hymenoptera; family Cephidae; genus Trachelus; species Trachelus tabidus. Next base: position 2,106,556 of record JARQTI010000723.1, read on the forward strand.
CTGGTAAATTGTCCCTGGGCTGAGTTATATAGCGCGCCGTAGTAATTCCATTTGCAGGGTTTATTACGTTTATGAAAGAGACACTCGCCAGGGAATGCCAGAGGAATCGCGCCAAGTGGCAAATCGCAAGTGGGACTTTGTTGGACGAGAAACGGAATGAGAGAATAAGAAGGTTGCTTGTGAAATAGGGAATGTAAAAATGTGGAAATAAAAATTAAATCACAATAACGATTAACGGGGATAGTGTTAGGGTCTCGATAAAATTTTTAGATACTCGAAAGCTATACTAATGAGTATTTAATTAATTTGATTAATAACTGTGCTCTCGGGAGCTCAAGTCAAAATCGATTAAATTCGTATTTAATTACACTTAATCCCCGTAAAATAGATGCTGCCAGATACTTCCATAGCTGTGCTCACTTTCCTTACTATCTTCTGTTTCGCGGTTTTGTCCTGGTATTTTAATTATCCTTAATCTCCTATCGCGGGCATACCAGCAATTCCACGTAATCAAAAGTTTTCCTACTGGTGGAACTCCAGTCGAGTCGAGCGTTTCCAATTAAGTTTTTCGTCCCTATTATTTTGTCTTGCTGATCGTACAAGTTCAAACAGTCCTCGCAATGCGATCAAACCTACTTACCCATACGATAGTACTATACAACTCTGCGAACAAATACTTGCTACGAAAAGGATAGACTTTTTTAATCCATTAAATTTTCCGAACTTTCGATAAAAAAGAAAAAGAAAGAAAGTATACTCGTGTGACACTAAAAAATTTACAGATATATTACAAGCAAACGAATAAATATGAACTTACACAAACACGTACATGTATCTGCATACCGAGTTGAAGCACGAAAAGTTTCATCCAGTCACATATTATATAACGCGTTGACGTTATGAGTGACTGCAGCTCTTGCGGCCGCAGCTTCTCTCTATGCATCTAACATATCTATGCGTCCTTTTCGCAAACCCGCAGATATACAAAATACGTTTCAGAAAATCCTCTCAGATGTGCGCGCGCTCCCTTAAGAATTCCTCAAGATTTTCATCGACGTAACAATAACCTTAATATATTCGTAGCCTGTTTCTTGGCGATATGACGTCACCTGCCAGAATAACGGGCCTGCGGTGCAGCACAACAATGTGAAAATATAAATCTAAAACCCAACAGCTATCCCTTCTGACCCAGAACGCTCCCTTACTCTCGTACAGAATCTGAACGGAGCCAGCATCCCTCCAAGCCGCATCTAGATGCAAAGCGTAAGCGCAAAATGTAAATACGACTTGACGTAAACGCATCACGTTTATATTCTTCTCCTATATAGATATATATACATTTCTCACTTTATAGGGTACTAAAGACTTTATCACCTCGTGGGGTTATTGTGATTGAAATTATTTCGCCCGTCGGATTCGGATCCCTTTCATTCATTAGTGCTATTCCGCCTACTGACTGCTGCACTTGTTAAAGTATTTACAAATTCTTATTTTTCAGAAATCGACTGGAAAGCAACACGGAACACTGGAACGCTCTCTTGCTGTCGCTACGAGAACTCATAGAATGGGTTATCAGAAAGGACACAGAATTGACAGGATTAGGACCCGTTTGCGGGGACATTGCGGCTCTGCAGAAACAGCAGGTTGGTACAATTTTTTATTGAAATTCAATAAATTTTTTTTAATTATATAAAATTACCCGATTAACTAATACATATGTCAGGAAATATACCTTAAAGCATACACATATTCCTTATCGATAGGCGTCCTCCTGTCCACCTTTTACCGCAACCCTAATATCTCTGGGAATTAACGTCCGTTTGATACCCTGACTATTAGCGATCCCTCGTCGTTTCCTGAAAACACTGTCCGAGGTCCAGAGGATGGACGAAGGTATAACGAATCTGACGAAGAGATTAAACCTCCCCCGAAAAGACGATAGTCCGACGTGATTTACGAAGGTTCGCCAAATGGCCCGGGCGGGTCAATTTTCTTTAGGCAATTCACGTAAAAATTCGATTTACTTTAACCGACACGTACACCCCTCTTATAAGGGGGCTATAATACACACGTAAATTCAGCTATGATCCAGCAGCGTCCATTGACACATTGCGAACGCGACTTTTCTCGGCTCTTATCACACCGACGGTACATCGGTACACCTGTTATCAATGATATAATAGATTCAGTCTCCCAGATGCGAGCATCACTGACATCCTGACGTTCAAAGATTGACGGCTTGTCGTGTGTACTAATCCTGATTAGCCACGTGCATGTGGCTCGTATATGCATATATCAACCCCACGTAATAATCCCGAGTGCACGTCAGAGATAAGGAGGACTATGTTGTAGATCATCAATGTCATCGTGAGGTGTAGGTTAGTTATGATCAGCTTCCGTATTTGGAGTTACCGATGATGTAGCTTGGACCGAATAGTGATGAAACAGCAAAACAGACCTCCTATACATTGTTACGTAACAATCAAGCAATTTTACACGTGTATTGGCCTATATATAGATAACGGCTGATCGTCATTAACAACGCCAGGCATTTTAGCGTAGTCCGATGCACAAGGGTGAATTTGAGAAAATGGCTTGGACCATTCTCCCGGACGGCCATTACACGTTTACGCATAATCGTGCATAATTGAAACGGGCTGTATCCTCTGTGGACAAATACGTATGGCTCGGTAAGCGGCAGCAGGTGCTTTACCGAACAGCTGTTACGCTAATGAATATAACAGGAGGGGGTGTGGATTTCAGCCCCTTAGCTTGTATGAAAATTCGCGAATCTGTGGCTCCATTTGATATCTTGTGTAATTCTGTCTTTATAAGGGATACTGTAGGAAACGTTTACTATTTACTATTAATAGGTACTATTTCGAATGACAGAAAATTAAATGGATTCGGGTTGAAGTTTACTTAAGCCTTGTGGATTTTTTAAAATAAATAATCTACTGCCCATACGACATGTAAAATAGAGGGGATCTTTTGTTATGTTTCTACGTGAGTAAGGGTAGTCACTGGTAAAATGTGTTATACAGGGTGAGACTGATGTTATAAATCTTATTCGATGGCTGAAAATGCGAATCAATTTCTGCTGAACGACTTTTTGGCAGAGGGTTAATACTTGCTGGCGAAACAATGTTATCAGAGAACTCTCCCTGGGTATACGGTATATATAATACGTACTCCTTATACTTTCAATCCTGTTCCTTGGCTCCTAAGAAAAACGACGACTTTCTGAACTTCCTTTACCCAGAGGACTGCGACATTACCGGGAGTGCTGCTTGAGGAATAATAATGGTGCGATAATGACATGGCGGGGTTAGGGGGAAGTGTTAAGTAACTGCCGCGTCGCAACGGTGGGGTCTGTTTTGGTGGTTCAGGAGTTTAAAAGCCACTTGATACGGCATACGATTCCCGCACTTTGACTAACCGACGGTGCTACGAGCGTGTCAGACATTAAGGGAGGCACTCGACGAAAAATTGCTTTTTTTATTTCACTATGCTTTTTGTTCGATTCCTTATAGTCTTGCAGTGACCATAAATAAGCACGTTTAAGAATACAAGATTTCTAAACTTATTTTTGTAAGTTATTTTGTATTGGGTTTTTTAACAATAAAATTCTACGTTCAGCTAGGTTCTATGTAATTGGTGCAGTCTCATGGAGTCGAGAAATAGAAGAAATAACAAGAAAGGGAACCTAGCCAATTTTGTTAAGACATCTCACCACGAAGCGTGCAATATTGCAAAAGTGGGTTTACCCACTAGAGGCTTGCATGTCGCTAGTTTTCTTGCACTGCTGCTTCGCCAAATTTAATTATGGATGCACATGCCGCCACATGCTAATTCTAAATTACGTACCTCATCTTATGTCCTCTACGCAGAATGCCATTACGGCATACATATCTCTCTAACGTATCTACCTCAAGTATCATTGCGGCTCACTGTAGCAACACTTTAGCAACTCGGGGTGATGTATTGAGGATTTAAAGGGGATAATTCTTTAAAACTACCCCTTAACGTGAAACGCATCCGTATTGCAAAAATATTTGGAGGACCTTCAGTTTTCTACACGCAAAATATATTCTTTAAACGTACAGCCCTATCGGGATGACATTTTGTTTTTAATTCTTAAGTTATATATAATCAATATTACAAAAATCTATATTTCTCCTCGATTTTCAGGACGATCATCGCGGCTTCAGAAGACAGCTAGAAGACAAACGACCAGTCGTTGAAAATAATTTACTAAGTGGTCGCCAATACATTGCCAACGAACCACCTCTTTCGGACACTTCCGACTCAGAAGGTAAGATATAACCCATGACCTTTCCCGATATATCAAAAAGTTATCTCACTTTCTGCAAAGCATGCCTAAAAGTCAAAGTTTCCGAATCCGCTGCCGTTACGTTAAGGGTCAAAAAGTTGTTGGATAAGTATGAGGAGGGTGTATGGTGGTGCAGACGAAATCCCTAGATAGATCTCTTTAGCGAGTCGAGATTACGCGAAGCTGCGAAAAATAAAAGTTATTTCGACAGTTCACTCCATTAGTTAGGCTCGCGTTTCTCCTGGACCGTTATTCCTTTTTTTTTGATTCCCAACCCCCTTCCCCCTCCTCCTCCGTTCCTCTATCCTGCCTTCCGCCCACTCGCTATCTCGCTATCCCCGCGTACCTTCGGATCCCTTTCGCAACAATTTTTCACGTTAATTAAATGCTCGACGGATTTGTGATGTCAGCCAGCAAGTAGTGAGGCTGCTTCGCGAAGTACACAAAGTTTTTCGACCTAATCCCTTCGGATACTTCAGCCACCCTGACAAGCCTCATTTATTATTGTCATGCTTTTTCGCGCAGCTTCCTATCCGCAGCAACGCAACAAGCCCGGCATACAACGGCAGTCACTGTTTGAATATTTCATTTTGGTAATCCTGACGGCCTAGAACGGATATTAAGACAACTTCGATCCTCGACCTTTATAGAAGAACGGTGAGAACAGGGTTTTAGAATCAGTACACTGGAATATATATCGTGACGTATTTTCTTAAATCGACACCAACAACGCGTATCCAAGAGCTAACTTAGAGAGAACAGAGTGGCGACTCGAAATAAACCAAAAAGTGTGAGCGTTATCCGAAGCGATAGCTGAAGTCGTCTTGTGACCGTGAATTGAAAAATCATGTCACAGTATATTTTCAATAAAATAAAACGATCCTTGTTCTACTGCAAAAAATAATCTAATTATTTCCACAGAAAGTTCAAGCCACATAAGTCAAAGCTGAAAGATTGCAATTGAACCGGAAATCTAGTAAAATGTATACCTGTATCGTTTATTGATTACTCCATTGTTTTCCAGCAGTGACAGTCAAGGCGATCCTTCCACTTATCCTATAATAGTAAAATCAAGGTTACTATTCACGTTCAATTAGAGCAAACATACCAAAAGATAGTATGTACATACATAGATATATAATAAGAGAACTCTGTGTAGAGGACTCCAGGACTCGAAAAAGTTTCCCTAGGGAAAGTATTACGTTTCCGGTAACCCTGCCAGTCCTGTTTAGACCACTTAAGATTAGTTGAACACTGAGTCACTTAAGTCCTACAAGGTGGTAACTGAATCTCAAAATTCTGAGGGAGACTTTTAACGCGAACTACAGGACATTTAGTTACACGGCACGAAATTTAACCTCCTTGATAAATATTCATTTGGAATTCTTAAAACGCGGATGGAGACTGCAAAATTAATTGGTACCAAAAAGTATTGCTGAACTGTCTATTGTATCTTCTTAGAATCTTGATTCAGACACCCTCGGGCTTCTTTTCCCGAAGTTGTTGGTTTTAAAAAGTCAGTCGCTTCTACCTCGCGAAATAATCTTACTTGAAGTTTTATACTAGGACGAAAGTACAACAGTAATTTTCTAAAGTCATGCGCAATTTTCAAATTGTAACTGAGACTGTTAAAACTGAATATATCGCTGACTTGATAATTGTACTTTATCGATAATGTAATTATTATACAGGGAAGGCAGTATGGGCACATTGAAAATTTTTGGTTATTTAATGCCAATTTTCATATTTTTGTCGTTAATCCTCTTTTGGTATAATTTAATTCATTGTATTTTCATACGGTTCATGATATATTTAATAACTATCCCATTAAATAATTATAATTAACGTCGCAAAGTTATATTCGCGTATTATAAATTTGTTCCACTTATTTATATTTTATTTTCTCTGCTATGGCACTGTGCTGTAATTCTGAAAATAATTGGCACATACGGGAGACTGTCTCATTATACTTCAACGCGATAGCGTAATACCCAGAGCCCCTGAACGCCGACAACCAGTTATACTCAACCGTTGGATGGTTATCATACGGCAGGGTATAGGATTCACTTACTAAAGATTATATTAGAAATTAAATTACCCGTATATTAGCAAATAATATCGCTAGTTAATTCTTTATTAATAATAATCTCTGAAAACTGCTAATAATTGATTCACTAATTATCTACACTAATCAAATTTTGTTATTTGCTCCCCATTCATATTCGTGTATGCTACTCGTAATAGCGTTAAACATAAATGCGTTTACGTGTTTTAAAAACAGTAATACCTGACCGTATACTGAATTTAAAAGTCAGATATACACGATAAAAAATGTCATGTATGTTCTATCAAATGATACTCGGCAATTGTCGAAATTGCAACACGAGAGAAGCACAGTGGCAAATGTCACAGGCAAGCCGGTGCTACGCGTTTGCACGAAAATCTCAACCAGAGAGAAACTCCTGATGGACGTGACTAGCGAGCAGAGCGGCAACTGTTGAATAGATAGCTTACCGACGAGGAGCACGCCCACCTAATTCAATTCGGTCCAAATAATTTGGCTCTCTCCACAGGATCAGAATCCACTCGGTAGAAAGGGTAGCCGGTTATCGACGTTTTTTCCTGCATTAAAATATAATTCAAAATAAAAAAATGAGCGTGAAAAAAGTTATATTACAATTTTTCATGTTACGCGGTCTTTAGTGCCAAAGAATTCCAAAAAGAATTTTTAATGAAAATATATTCTTTAAAAAAAATTACCTGATAACGAATTCCAGAATTTAAGCCCCAATTTGAAACCCATCGCTATCCGCTTTGGCATGCCTATCGCAGGAAATTAATTGTCCAATGAATCATGTATCGTATCACGACAGACATTATTTTTTCCACGTATGTTTAGCACTGATAACACCTACCAACCTGGCTGCTATCCTATCTGCTTCATGTTATATTGATTTATGTTTATGGTGGTGGGCGTACACTTCTAACCGCAAACCCTCGTATCTTTCTACGCTAGCGTTCGATGCACTTGCTAGAAACGGAATGATTGCATTGTCATTCGTCACTGACTCAAATCAGAAGTGCTCGACTTGAAAGGATCGATTATAGGCGCCTGATACTTGTCGCGTAAACATCGAATCTATATATATATATACTCCGTTACAACGGTTTTCATCATCGAGCCTGTCTTTTGTTTTCCCGTCGTCATACTTCCATTACATAAAAACCATTGCATTTCCTATACCTATATATACCGAGTATATCGCCATTAAAAATTCTCCGACATGTAGGAAACGCATGATCGATGACCTCCTCTTGTCAGCAATCTAACCCGCTTTGACATTTCTCAACGTTACAGCCGGCAGAGAACTCGACGGCGACTCGAGGGGTTATAGAAGCGCCGAGGAACAGGCACGAGAATTGACCCGCAGCATCCGCAGAGAAGTGAACAAACTGTCCGAGCAATGGAACGCGCTGATCGAACGTAGCGATGCGTGGAAGCGAAAACTCGACGACACAACAAACGTAAGTATCTGATATTTTACATTGACACGTAATATTTGACACACTTGATCACACACCGTATAAATCCTTAAAGTGAACGTTAAAGTACCTCGAATTGATAAATCATAGACGTACAAGCGCGGTTCCATATAGAAAAAAAATATTTCAATTTGATATAAGGCTTTAAAAAAATTCAACTATATTCAAAATTCCCGCCATTTAATTCCCCCCGAGTATTTTCATCTTGGCAGGAATTCAACGTCCCAGTCGATTCCTCTGATAATAACGTATATTCGGCATTATTAAGTGTATTGCCAGAGGACCACTAGAGGCTGCAGAGGGTATCAGTCTCGATTTCGCCCTATCACTTTATTATTGCCTGTGCAATTTTCTCTATCGCTCCGCCGTTCCATTTGTCGAAACGGGTTTTGTGCCCTAGAGGGTGTAGCCCTACCCTTGTACGAGCCTCCTCGGACATGTTCATATATACAGGAGCTAGGAGGGAAGTTAGGGACGATCGCCATGGGGGTCGTAGTTAAAGGAAAAATACATTTCTGGCTGATCGAGTGCCGTGTCGTGGTTAGCTGCTTAAGGCTTGACTCACTTATGGCCGCCATGATCGATTGGCAAGTGACACGTGTAATCCTACTGTGTTATTGACCAACGAAAAGAACGTTACATACGTTATACGTGAAAATACATTGTAGATATTATCTACGATTCCACTTCCACAATTGCACTTCTTGTGTGTACTGGGTGCATTGCTGGGATGTTACTCAAGGGTTGTTGCTTTCATTTACCATGAAAGGGAGTAATCGGTTAGTATCAACCACGTGGGTTATCATGCATGGAATGAGCCTCGACAGAGAAAGGAAGGAAGAAAGAAAGTGCCTGGTTACACCCCTTTTTTTTCTTTCACAATAGAGCGAGGTTAATTTTGTACCTGGTGAACCTGAAGGGTAGACCAATTTGACGGTATCTCAACGCGGTGCGACCTAGTTCCTCAGGTCGATGAAAGGAACTCTAGATGAGCATTGCTATCCTGATTATGTATATGTATATATTTGAATAGCATATGCGAAGACACTTTAAACATTTCACTGATACGTTGAAAGATACGACGATACAGTATGGTTTTAATGCTGCAACGTGGGTGGAATGCAGCATGATTCTCTTAATTTTTTTAATGCTCTGTACACACTCTCGTAAGCCAGTTTACGATTGCATCTTGGTCACCGCGAGGCGTCTTTCACTACGTTGTATAACGAACCATGGATTACTTCCTTGCATACTAATCTATGTGAAATATTTATGGCTGACCAGTAATTTGAATGCATCACTGTTCACTGGGGTTATTGGTATTTAAGCCTGGAGGCTGTGATCAGTCAGTCAGAACAGTTTGATCATTGAGAAATTATTTCTCTGTTTTAATCGTTATTTTAACATCATGGAAATCCTACTCACAATTCCTATATTCACGAATAAAAAAAGTTCCACGTTATAGAAGGAAGATAGAGGGTTTATGTCTTTTTTATATATTTTTTTCACAAGTCCATAGAGACTTATATCTTAATTAGGGACAATTTTAATCCAGTGGTTCATTTACGAGAAAAATGGTAAATTATATTTAACAAAAAATTTAATTCTCCACAGACCTCTTATAGTATCTACTAATTAATAGAGATCCTATTTCGTTAAAGTACTTACCGTAATACCGACTTCCTAGATACCGAGGAAGGTAAAGTGATTTTTCCTTTTATTTTTCATCTTATCCCTTAATTAGAGGTAAAGTAACGTTATTCCGGTAAGAAGTGCCCGGAAGTTTCCTTACGGTTTTTCTCTGTTCGCCGATGCAAAATAGTAATGATCATCATTACTAAAAATTACTCGACTACTTCGTTAGACAATCGACAAGTATCCTTGCAGCTGATAACGCTTAATCAATTTCTACGTACGAATGAATTATAAGAAATCAATAGTTGCATCGATTAATACAATCACTGATACCAATCGCCAACAACAAGAAAAAGCCACTGGGTATTAAAGTTACCGTGTAATCAGTGAAGTTTTCACGAATACATAATTTATGAGTAAAACACAATTTAACTTTTAAATGCCTCTATACACGTATACGAACTCATCGACCTTTAAGTTATCAGTCATGGACGCGACCAACACATTTCGCACTACCCGTTATCGTTATTCCTTCGCGACCCTAATTAACAACTCCCTTTCAGCTCGTGCCACGAGCAACCTCAGAAAAATTCTGTACAAACCGACTTCCTCCTTGGTCTCATCTATACCGATCTAGATATACCTAATTCAGAGTAACTACCGTGACCAGCTGTAACGTTTACTTTAAGAATAGATCGTCTCTTTTTACTACGGGATAAACAAGTGGAGTAGACCCGAGTGCCGTTTTTGTCCGTACGTTCTGTCGAACGTCTTTTATTTTTACGTCTGTCAAAACACAAGGAGACTCCAAGCTTTCTGCCTTTATTAGCCGGAAACTACGCTAATCGTCGAGCACGAGTTCGATATATTTTTTTACATTTTTTTGTCGATCAGGATCTAAATGTCTTAACGAAGATAAGTATTACTTGATTACAACCCGATATCAAAAATGAAAAATCTCTGACTAGAAGCCAATGCGATGGACCTACGGAGCCACGTAGTTAGGTATGCAAAGCAGGAAGGCAGCAGGCTGGCTACGCCAATCAGAGGAATGTACCTGGCTCCGCTACTTCTCCGTATGCCGTATAGAGGATGAGCCAAACCGAATGAATCCGTACAGAGTATTCAGCAGATTGTACAAACTCAAACACCATCTTTCGAATTATTAGTCTGACCATTGGATTATCTTTCGTATTATTCGCTATGACTATATGTGAGTACGTATATATTAGAATGGATAGAGGGATTAGGGAAGACGGATATAGGTATATCTGTACATACAACGTAATGATTTGATGACCTAGGAACACGAAGCAGATGATGTATACAGATCAGCCATACTAGCTGTCCAAAAATTTCAACACTATCCCTTATAGCTGTGGTTAATATATTACGCATCTCGTGTCTCGTGGGACAAAATAATTTTCACTAATAGATAATCGATATATATACACATATACATACATACATGGGAACGCATATGTGTTTTCGTTGCGCGAACATTTCTAGTGACGTTAATGTGCCTGACGGTGGCATCAGTATCAATCTAAATCCCAACGAGGAGGTGCTTAATCAGTCAATTAGCGGCGAGCCACTAATTAGTTAATTACTGAGCAAATTTGTACCAGGCAAACCGTAAACCTATGGAAGGAGCCAAAACCAAGGGTTCCAGAATCTGAGAAACGCGCGTTCGATCGACGGCTAATACACGCTTCAGTCATTTCCAGGTTTCTCGCTCAGAGAATAAGGAGAAATACAAAAATCCCTAATAGGAAAGAACTTCTCTACCGTGCTTTACCTTACCCGTAATAGATCTTCGTCGAGGATACTTAGGATACCTATATGTACGTAAGATCAAAGCAATGTAAACGGCACAAAAGGCATAAGTGCCGTTGAAGAAAAATATAAGTGGTCAATAATTTGTTGGGCAAAAGGGAAAGAGAGAAAAATGAGGGAAAAAAAGAAAAGCGAATATCCAGACCGACGAATGATAATCCCTCGTTACGCTCCAACCTTTAACCCCGTTAGAGTCGACCAACGCCTCTAATATCAGCAATTACGTTTGGATCCATTTTTTTTGCATTCTTTTCTTTCGTCCTCCAGTCGTTTCTAATCTGTTTCTTTTTCACGACGCGCGCTTACGGGCGTCCGTGCGCATTAGTTGTAATTGCACGACGCTTTACGTCGGACGCATCAAACGGCGGGAATGCAGGTACCCAGGGGTCAGAATTGCATTAAACTTGACTCGTTAGAAACAGGCGTTGAACCTATTGAGTAATTCACGTAGTGCCAGTGCGAAAGTTAAAGCTAATTTAAATTAAAACTACTATCGGAAACGGGCACTTACACGAGGGTTACTCGTGTGGAGTTACCACTTCCCTTCGTTTAATACCTCCCTCAAGTTTAACTATGCATTAAATTATCTTTGTTCATAATTACTAAACACACAACTGGGCATGAAAATATTTTTACGTAACATTACTATATTATAAACCACTTCTCCAATTTTTTCTTATTAAAAATTTTCTTATATATTATCCCTAAGAGTTTGAATTTGAACTTTTGCTCTTTTGCACTTAACCTTTCTAAAGTGTCTACGTAGGTATAATCTCATGGGATTATTCCCCAAGCACGATGCTTCTTCGTATCTTTACGGCTATGATAACCGGATAAGCAGCATTTGTGCTCGTATGTGGAACCAGTCCCGCGAAAGTAAAAGTCTTACTGTTCCAGAGGTTCTTGGTACCTGAGGCGTCTGGCATTTTGTATATCTGTATATACCCATGCACTTAACTGCATAGGTATCCCTATTCGATTGGATACAAATTAAAGCGCGTTAAAGTGTCAGACGCGTATAAATCCCGTGTAAATAATTCAGGAAGTCGCGCGCGAAATCTCTAGAATCCCGGGAAACTCGAGTGGGGCGCTTAATGATATTGTAATGTTGTATTGTATTGTATGTCGGCGGATCCAGTCTCGTAAATTATACATGAGCTATCGGTTATATATATCGACATTGCGCAACTATATATAGTCATAACGGGGCTAAATTTACATTATGTTTATGTGCTAAGTAATTGAACAGGACGTGTCAGAGTGACGTGCGAGCCTCGTTGCACGCCTCTCGAGGTTGAAGATCAGGCCGCGCCAAACATTCCAAACCGATCGTAACTTGAACTCCTAGCCATTGATACGTGTCCAAAAGCAACTTTTTTATCTGCTTTCGTTTTCACCTAATTTTTTTGTTATTTTTAACATTGCGAAACGCACTATCCTCTTGCCATATATATCTCGTTACACCCAGTTACATTTTGTTTGAAGTTTCTGCTCCGTCTCTCAGGGTTATCCTTCGTGTGCCCACGAGCCCGTCGGCTGCCTCTTGGTCGACGCCTTCGCCAGACGGAAAACAAAACTCCAGCCATGGCGTTGCCTTCGAGGATTTATCTGCTATCTCAGCTGTCATTAGCCTAGTTGAATAAATAAATCAGTGACTGTGCTCGGTCCTCTTGTGGACGATGTGCGGCACACGATCTCAGAACGCACTCTTGATCGTCCCGATAAATACCGGACCGGTCTGCCAACCTTAGAAGCCCATAATTCGAAGAACTAGATCCGTGTCACGTTCTTCTCTCTTGCTTTCAGTGGAACTACAAAGGCGGCCTAGGGATTTCGAATGGTTCGTGACGTGTCCTTCGACTTGAAAACCCGTAAAGGGCACATCGCGAAGAAAGTGAAATACATATGTACTAGGCTTGAGGATAGAGAAATAGGATCAACATGAAGATCGGTTCATACGGATCCTCGATTCATGTTTAGAGAGAAAAGATTTAATTCTATGGCAATCTTATCTTTTTTTTTTTTCCTTAAATATATTCTAACCACGTACATATGTATCTTTAGATTTTTTATCCGAAGACCTTAAGCTCGGTGATCAATCAGTATTAGTTTAAAATATGCTGAATTTATTTTCCGGTTTTTTTTCCTAATTTTTCTCTTCGTTTCCATATGCTTGATAATGGACCCGTGATTTTCTACTGTGTAATCCATAGCTCTTTTGTATTCCTCTCTGCTGCGATTCTCTTCTCCTGTGAACGGAGCCTAAGAAGAATCTCGTTTCCGTCGCTACCGGTTCGCCATACGCCCACGTTGCTCAGTCGATATTCTACGTCACGGGACGTGCATCTCCTTGGAAACACGCGAAACTCTCGATCCAGCATAAAGATCCAACCTGAAATCGTGTACGTGAATCGTGATTAGCGTGACTCACGGAGACTCGGGGGTTCTCCTCACGTTCTGGCTACCGTTCGTGAGATTTCTTATACGGTGAATCGATATCATAGTAGAAAACAATGGTGTAACTGATAAAAATGATATACCCTGCACGTGTCCTTAATATAACATTAAAACATATGACAGAGCGTGGCAAATTTTCAAAATTAAAAAACAGTATTTTTTTCCTTTTATACATCCCAAAAACGATATTCGCCCGATAACGATTTTTCTATGATTAACTGATCTAACCTCACATAATAACGATATCAGTCAATCAATATATCGTGAAAATTTATTACACGGTACCCCAAAATCAAGCACTCCAAAGTTATACTCTAAAAATAATATTTATTCATGAACCTTTCGCGCATCGTTATACGGCGTTATACTTCAAGTACATAGTAAAACAATGATAATAGCTATTGATGAATCTGATTAATTTCAATTATGAAATTCTTGCGAGCCGCGACTCATTACGTGGTTTCATTGCTGGGCATTGGGTCGAACGATCATTTAACCTTGAAATCTGCTGTAAAACGAGCAGCGTGCTGGCTCGTGGCTTCTTTGAAGCATCGACGAAAAAGTATAATCATCTGCGAGCCAACGCATAAAAACCGTTTACCCTATTAACATAGGATGGAGAGACGAGACAACGTAGTCGTTGTAGAGCCTTTCAAATTTGTCTAACAGCCAGAGTTTATTTTCAGCGCTAAATCGATTATGGATAGATGATGAAAAATTTTCATTTTTTTCTTACTGCCTCTGTTCTTTGTACTCTTGCCAATAAATATTTTTTCTATCTTTGTAATCTCTCTGTGCTGGATATTTTTTCTCTCAGCGTCTCTGTAATAATTAGTAAACACACTGTGTAACCGTATATGCAAATAACCATGAAAAAATAGATTACTCTAATTGCCATTGAAACTAACAGGAATAAACAAATATACATGTTGTTTATTCGTGCCACTTTCTTTTTATCTATCGAAAGCATTACGCTTTGCATCCGAGTCAAAGGCATCACTGTAATCCTACGTTTTTATCCCATTAACGTAAAATATTCAGTATGGTTAGTACAACCAGTTGGATGCACCGGGTGTGTCCATTCGACGGTATGAAAATGTATCTTTGCATTCTCACGTACTTTGTACCATATAGGCATATTACCATAGTATTTCCATGGACAATAAACAATGATAAATTAATATTTATTAGTAGTTATACATAATGCCTGTTAATTGATTGACTCTTAAATTATTTTTCCCCTTTATTTTACCTGACCTTTCATCAGCTCTATATTCAGACTCATCAATGAATATCGATATAGTGACCTCTATTTTTACCCATTATCGATAAAAAAAAGCGTCATTTCTCGGACACCAAATAAAAGCAGACTACCGTATACGTTATTCATTGAAAATTTCTTCGAAGACTTCCTTTAACCACCCGTAATGACACGGAGATCAACTGTGTTCGAATTGTAGCATCTCTTGAGATACGCGCGCAGACCTCGTTCATCATACTCGTGAAAAAAAATATAGGGTGTCGATAAAATCAAGGAAAAGGGCCGCGTATATGGATTAAGATGAAATCGCGAATACCCTGTCGCAGCGTATTCGATGAAAACCGAACGGCACTACAGGCTCCGTATATTATAACAGACTCGCCTGGTTGAATCGTTTGACCCATTTTCAACGACCATTTCGCAATTCGTTTCAGCATGTACTAACAGAGACTCCTGCGAATCTACCTCAGCATAGCTGGAAGGCAGACGTCTCTTCTCATATCCTACACACCGTGAAGATAGAATTCTGTGCCTTCCGTAAAACCAAGAAAAGAACAGATCACAATGGGGAAACATAAAAAAAGGTCGTAACTAAAGAAAAAGACAAAACCCCCCAAAGTGAAAGACTTCGCGGATACTCGTGCTGCCGTTATTGAAACGGAGCTTTGTAGAAAAAAAATGAAAGAAAATAAAGCATACAGAACAAAAGCCTTTGAATATGATTTGTAAAGTGGTGGGAAATTTTAATGCCAAAAAATATTCGTACCCACACGACTCTGTAGCTCGACTGATTAATATCGTACAGTTTTAAAATAAATTTCAAAAATTTCTATACACGTATCATTTTGACGTTTAAAACGACTAACTTAATATTTAAAGGTAAGAGGGGTCGGTGAAGAAAAATAGACGGTGATCGTGTAGACAAAGTTCAGGGATATTATATGGAGAACAATGGTGAACCATAAAGATAGAAAAGGACAGAGAGAGAAAGTATGGAGAGAGAAAGAGTGCCAGTGAAATATAGCGATGAGAAAGGAAACCAAGTAGTAAAGTGTACGTAGAGACAGCGATGGAAGGCAGAGGGAAGGCAGAACGACGAGATTTTTTTTTATAGTGTACGCCGGGTTATTTCGGTCCGGACACTCACACAAAGTACATATGTGCCGTTGGAAGCATGTATACTGGTACTAGTCAGTCTTTTATGCATACCAGTCGGGAGACAAAGGCCATGACTGTGTAGTGCCAAGCCCGCTCCCGAGCTGAGACACCCACCCGTTGGAATCTTAATTACATTACAGTCCATTCATGGCAGCTGATGCACCGTTGTCGCCATATCTAATTAACGTCCTTCCGTACTTATCCCATCAAGCATAATTCGCCTTGTCATTTTGCGAATTTCTATTGATTTTATCACGTCCACTATGTACACAATAAAAAAAAATGTGCATACGTATATACATATGTCCATCAGGAATCGTATTTCGTCGAATAAGCATTTCTCAAGTTCCATACAAATTTTCACGATATTTTATAAGCTGCTGCAATACATGATTTCTCCCTCTCTCTCTCTCTTTCGCCCGCTTTCTCGCTCTCTCACTTCACTCATTTTTCCTGCATTCTATAACGCCTCGAAAGCGATCTGCGAATAACACCTTATCGATTGGCAAAGCTATTTTTAGCCACCTCGTTTTAATATACCTGCACATTCCGTCGTTCACATTTCCGTAGCGATTACAGTAATGCAAGGTGTACCCTGCATCGCTCTTCAGGTTTATACTTTATCATTATTTACCATGGCTATACGCACACGACTCGATGATATGCGTTTACGAGTCGCACTAGCAGGCCCTTTGCACCACATTTCTTACCATTCCTTACGGGCTGTTACGTTTATACGTGATAAACCTTTCTTCTAGCATCCAGCCGGAATATTTGAAAACCGTGCTTATTCGTCATACCGAGAAATACCGTATATCATGTGTCAAATATTCGTTAGTAAAAATCGTTGGTATCGTGTGACCAAACGTGTGGCTTCCTAATGTCTGCTAAGCCATTTATAACCGCATGCAGCAGTAGTCTCCTAAATCCCCATAAAGTCTGTGCATACTCTGTGTTCGCATCGAACCAAGTACTTCGTATCCCATATATAAATAACTGTCATACAGAAAATCGAAACAATATTATTCCATGATATGTATTGAATCGTAGACAATAATAAAAATAAAAAATATCAATTTCAAAATGAACATCAACGTATTTCTCCTTATTCTCGAAAATGACTTTTTTTCTCATCCAAAGTACCTCCTTGGCTACGTTCTTTGGACGGTTTCCAGTTTTTCTTTTATTATTCTTTCTCATTTCCTTTTACTCCACCTCGCTCTTCTTTATCGAACCACCCCGTAACTGGACAGTGTACCGGAATGATTTTACTACGTGTCTCTGCACTATGTGGAAGGGCTTATCTAATGCTGGTGTAGGTTGACACTGCCAGGCTTGCATGCTGCCATACGCGTTCTATGCTTACTCCAACTTAAACTCCAACTCAGTTCACTCTCGCTTGCCAACGTGCGTGCAACACTGCGGCATGCTTTCTTGACAAGAGTCCGTCGCGAGAGTACCAAGTGGTTACCATAGTCAGGATGAGTGGATATCAGTGAAAGATCGCAGGAAATTTAGTAATCGTTATCAGTATGCGTGATAATATTTTTAAAAATTTCTAAAAAATCATGGCGTGTATGAAAAACGAATTTCGTCGAACCCATGGGTATTCGCCCGTAGCCAACATCTAGATGGACCCGAAGAAAGGAATATTATTGAACGTGAAGCGGCTTAAGAGAAAACGTTCTTTCTTATCCGATCGGTGCGAATCCCGTGCGCTTCCTGGATACAGGACAATCGTACCGAATGTCAAAGGCTTTAAACTCGTTCGGAATTCATTGAACGTGCTGGTAAATAAGTGAAAAGTTTTTGCGTGATAACGCCCAGGCGAAACCAAGGAAGTTAACCAAAAGTGAATCAGCTGTGATAAGTTACTTAAAAACAAGTAGTAGGATTATATATTGATTATACCTAAATACATATATATATATATAAATATATCCTTTAATACCTTATTATTTATACCGAAGAACACGGATTCTTGTTCCTTCGACTGACACCAGACGCATCCGGGCTTTTGTGAAAGTGCATACGGGAGTATATATTTAAATGTTCAAGTGCATCGCCCTGTCGCGACCAAACTACGCAAAAATGTCGGCCAAGTATCGTAGTGTTTTTTGAACGTCATTATTAAGTACCAGGTATATATATACATATATATATATGTGAGGTCGTTAAGCAGCGAGAAATTCTTCATCTATCCAGAAGCCTCTCGTGTCTGCCAAGATAAACTGTGATCGCGTCGACATGGAGCTGGTGAAAAACAGTGCAATCGAGATGCTGTCTCGTCGAAGTATAGTGATAAAGGATTACGGTGCAGAGAAGGAAGACGAGAGGGATGAAACCGATCGTACCTCTCTCAAGATCGATCTCTCCATGGCCGAGCAGTTTTACTACGAGGTCATCTCATCCTTTGAACAGGAGGAGGTACACTTTTCAATAATTCACATCAATCCAAGTGAAAACGTAAAATTCCAACTGATATAACATATATCGTATACTTGACACAGCACCTGCAGAAATCCATACGACAAATGTGTTCTCCACTTACGCTTATCATGTCCTCCAAGACTTTTTGCTCAGCACCCAACATTTATTTAGTATTAAAATTTTACCAACTTCCGTTTTGAATATAATCGACGAGTAAATTCACCAGGTTTTAAAATTCGTCTGGTTACTCATTTGTGCCTCGCGTTGCTACGTAGAAGCATATACCATGCGTCACTCCGTAAAGGATTCATTGCGTAATCCCCGAGTGATAGACACTGAGCTATTTCGATTTTCAGTAAAGTCACTCCAGCAAGTACTTTCTCTCCCTATTGTAACGCGACAGCAAGACCACTTCTCACGAAACTCCTCCGCAGGATTATAAATCCTCCTTGGCGTCAGGGACACTCGTGTGAGGAAAAAAAAGAGAGAAGAGTTAAGAGAGGTAAAAAAGGAAAGAAAGTAACGGAAGCCTCGATACCTCTTATCCACTGTAAATCGTTGTACAGTGTGTATATATATATATATATCTTTGGTATTTACTTCACGAATGCATATATGCAACTTATCCACAACTGACTGACTGGACTGGCCGTTTGACAGTGAGACGGGCCGGTACGTTCGGAATGTGCGTAAGTACACAATCGACGACCTACAAACGATAAGTTCACTTATTACACACCAAGATAACGTAATGCAAGCGTGTGCAACGAGCCAATGCACTCCGAGCAATGCACCAATGGTGCAGCACACCCAGGAAGTGCATTGGTAAAAGGGAGAGACCTTCCTGTCTACACGGGCGACCGAGCTGCTCCCTGGCGCCGGGTCGGTTTTCCTTTTCCGTGGACGATGGAACTCGACGTACCTCGACATTCACCCAGAGGTATACCTACTAGTTTGTCCCGTAGACCGCACTTGTGTTCTCCTCGTTAATTAACGAATTGTTCGCCGCTCTCTCTCGACGACACGAGGAATAAAAGAAACGAGGCGACCGCTGGCAATGTCAGGAAAAGATACGAGAGAGAGAGCATATATGAAAATGTATCTAACTCGGGAACAATGCCAAGGGATTTACGATTATTATATTTTAATTGCCATTGTTCCTTGGACAACACTGGCAAATTTATCCAGTACCCCCAGAAGTCGTTGGTAATCGTACGCCCCTTTGTTATATCTATTTACTTTGTATAATATACAAACAATTCGTGGCTGGAATACGCTTTGAATTTTTTCTTTCTTTCGATACAGTCCGAATCTCGATTATGCTTATGACGTTACCTTGTCTCACGCAAGCTACCAGAACGTTTTGTATGCATGACCTGGTACCGGCGGTAGCCTCCTAGACGCTGCTCCCTATACTGAACCTAGGGAACTTTGTACAGAATACGGACAACAGATTCTCCACGGGATTCCCAAGCGAGTGCCGGCCATGCTACCGGGAATGTAATTTAACCTGGTAATTGTGCACGGGTAAATGTAACAATTAGCGTGTCCTATAAGGGATCGGCCTGAAGGCGTATGCAGCTCGGTAGGTTCTCGGATTTTCTGTATCCAATAGATATATGTGTACAGTGTCACTTATGTACACGTATGTTCTCACGCGTGACGTCATACGCCAATTTCGTGTAATTCCCGTAAAATTAATAGACCTGGTACAAATTATCTAATTGGCTCGATGGAGGCTCGGTTAATTATTGAATGACGATAAATAATCGTTGAGTTTACATGTAACGAGTATATTTATTAGGACTGTGAATAACCTTGGGCGACATGTGTTTTATCTGTAAAAGGGACATAGGGCATTGTCCGTCCGAGAACCAGTGTGACTGGATTTAGGCTGGAAATAAATTCCTGCATGAATATCGGTAACGATGCTGCTTTAACAGTAAATCCTATCACGGTCGCTGGGACTGATGATCGATATTCCAATACCAAAGTCGCTACACGAGAACGCGAGCTCAGGCTTTGCTTATTGTACTGGGTTTGTATAGAAGAATATATTACTCTCTTGTACCTGGAGGTCAAATGCAATCGACTGCAACGTTCGATTTATCTCGATTCAACATGACGTCATTATTATATGCATGTTCACTTCGGAGAAATCAGAAACGATTATAAATTGCCCGCCCAATTGTATTCTCGTGGCAGAAGTAGAGTGGCACTGTCGCTCGAACGAGAAAATTGTGTCGCAATCTTATTTACCGCGATGACCGTTAGTTTCGTTGGAAACGCGGCTGATTTGAATTTCTTGATACAACTGAAAAAGTATTAACGATAATAACACATGCGATAAGGAGTGCGAAGAAAAGATGGAAAAAAAATAAATAAGAACGGAAACGGAAATTGGGACAATTATTTAGTAGAGTGAAAGAAAGGTCATGCGAGGTCATCGGGTTTGGTCTATTTTCGACACGCTGATTGGGGGTAAATTTAAAAATTTTTTTAACGTCGTAATGGAGTGTCAGATGATTAGATAAAAAAAAATGAGGCGCAAGGAGACGACGTCCGATTAAAAGATACATTGAGCGACATATTTCTCTTATCGAATGTATAATTTGTAACTGAAGACTGAAAGGCACGATATTGACACGAGTGTTGCGACAGCAGTTTCTTCTTAGGTGGACAAAAAAGATATGAATAATAAAAGCACGTAACGCAAGAGAGCGTCCACCTTATTAAAGGAAACTCCAATTCTACGCAATCGAACTCGACTCACGAATCACTCAAGAACTCCGTTCCACTGACCGGAATTCACGATAGGTTTGAAAAAAGATACGCGTCATCCAGGCGGACTGTATACTCACTGTGAATCTATATAATATAATTAGAAACCTGTATACGATAGCAGTTCATTGACATTGAATGGAACACATTTTAAACTGTTTTATCTTATCGTCCCATTAAAGCTACGATTTATACCCCTCGTATAATTTTTATTTTCTCTTTCGAAGACTCCGGGTCTCTCCTCGGTAGCCATTTATACTTACGTACTATTTGAAGGAACGGAACGCATCCCGCCCATTGCCCGTCGACGTGGGTCCTTGGCCGAATGTATATTCTAGTTCGAAAAGGGTGACGTACGAAGACAGGAATATGTGCTAAGTGTTTATAGTTTGCAAGATAAACAAAATAAATCTGTCAAATCATATGATAGCATTCAAACTATAATCAGATTTAATCGCCCGATTGATTCGACTAATTTTGTATAATCAAATTCCTATTTTATTTTGATTCTCTTTTTTTATCCCAAAGTACCTTCGGGTGATGCAAGAAATATCGCGATCTTGGAATACATATATCATATATTCGCCTAATCTGCTGAAGAAACTTAGCCCAGACCCTAATCCATAGTTGAACGGAAGACTAATCGCCCTGCTCTCAGTTCCGTGCGTGTTACGGACACTCACTCCATAATCATCTGGTTAATTTATCAAAATCCAGCAACAACCAACCCCACGCTGAGACGGTTGAGCTCACCTCCCGCACGGTTACCCATTTCTTGAGCATGAACTACTATTTGCCACGCGACGACTTGGCCCGAACTGCAATCCTTAAACCCAGAGAGAATATCGCCGTCATTTTTCCTATATGCTTGGATAAATTCAATAATCAGGATCCATAACACAGATCATAGTTAGACGGGTACCCAGTTTGAAATGCTAAGAAATAAGAAGCCCTTATTTATTCAAAATTTTTTTTCAATTATTCAAACTATTAATTACATGCACTCAGCCCCGTGAAAATTACTCGTATAAGCGATCTTTCTGACGTTAATAAACTACCTATCCCGAACCAATTAGTATACCAAGGAATAGGGTCGGTATACCTGCAAAAACTTGTACCAATCCGTTCCGCGTGTCAAGGATCGAATGGCGAGCGCTTACAGCGATTAATTACCCGAGAATATACTGTGTACCCACTTCCCCACTGTTTTACGCAATGACTAGCCGAGTCTCTGATCTGCACAGTAAGCGCAGACAGCTGCGACGAGCATCTCAAGTTACCCGTGGCCTTTCAACTCGTGTTACACGGACTCGCGGATCGCTCTATTTACTTGGCGTAAGGAAAGTAGAGTGCTGATGCTGACTGTGACTTGGGATAAAAATTTGCGACCTGAAGACACGTTGCTATCCAGTGATCACTCACTGTACAATCGAGCGATCCATACGGAGACGATGGCTGAAGGTCGCAAGAGAAATTCCTTGTCAGGTCAGGTCACAGCGAATGCAGAAACCAACAAGAATATCCTAGACTATCCAGAGTCCCATCCATCGTCAGGATGATATAGAGTAGCAAAGAAGATACAAGGTTTCACGCTGTAACTTAGTTTACAGAAAATGAAAAGCGACATCCCCAAGGATGAGGTGTTAGTCTGGTAGTAAAGTACAGTAAGATGGTGTTTTCAGTGCACTCACACATGACGTAACCCTGAGGTAGCTAATCCCGAAGCCGAAAACCGTAGGGCGATCGACCATCCAGAACGAAGCTATAGGCAGAAGTAAAATAATGGTGGACAGGGTCCTTGGGTGACACCCTACCGAGTGTCCTGAAGAAAACGATATAAATTGCATGGTCCACGCTCGAGCGACTACGGGCTTCGCTTTTCAGCCCCATTCATAGTAAAGGCGAGAAGCGATCCGGTAAAAGCAGCCGGTCCTTTGCGAGAGTTCGCAAGGGGGAATTTTAATGGGCTAGCGGGACTCCTCAATGGGAAAATTGTACCGGAAGTCTCTGGCAGCTTCGCACCGAGGAACGGCCCCGCCGACCGCGACTATGCCAGGGGTTAAAGGCCCATTAAGTGTCGAGCAATCTCACACGACGTGGGTCTCCAAGTGCTGAGTACAGTCCGAGTGCAGTATATGAAACGTGCGTGGAAACGCACCTTTAACCTAGGGAGCACCACATTTAATCCGTTCTATATATGAAGTTAATGTCATTGTGTACTTACCTGCTGGTGGTTCGCACCTGGACAACATTTCTGTCCACTTGAGAAACTGTTATAGACCTCATTGATGAAGTGGGTTCGTCTGTTTCATGAGGATGCATCTTGAAATTAAACGTAGTGAAGGGTAGCATCCACTTCAGCCTTTATGCAGTGACGAAAATCTAGAGAAAATCATATGCGAGATTAGTACAGAAACTTGATGAAACTCTAGAGCATTGGGATGCACAATATAGATCGTTCGCGCATCTCCTAATCTACGTGTTCCTCGGTGCAAGGTAAGAAAACCTCAGGAATTCGGTTTATCGGAAAGCGGAAGAGGATGCTGTTCGACTCTTATACTTCGATGGGTATGAACGGACATCTTTCCCACCATGCACATCATCTACGAAACTTCCTCCTAGACTCGAGGACCAAGAAGGATTCTGAAAGCTCCCAAGAACATATATAGACATAGGTAATCCATTCGATGCATTCGTCAATGATGCATTATGCATCAAGAGAACTAAACTGAGAGAGAGGAATATAATCCATCTATCCTTTCCAAATTCCTGATTAATAGCTCGCGGACTAGTTTACAACGCTGAGCAGAGCTGAACAAAGGCGACAAGATGAAACGACGGAATGGTAAAGGAGGACCAGAATGTAATCCAACATTGAACCAGTAGTCACCAGTGATTTCCAATCCAATGAATACGTACGAATGAATGAATGCATCCACCATAGACGCATCGAATGCACCGACCAAATAGATAGTCCTACGATATATAAACGTGCATCCACAAGCGCCAGCATCGAGAATCGGCTCTATGGAATCTACAGGAAATAGCACGTATAAGCTTACCAGTTACCTATACGTAGTATACCCACTTGCAATCTGCCATTCCGCAATCATGCCTGTGCGTTAACGCACATGTGATAATTATTGTTACTGCTGCGACAAGCCGCGTTACGGGGTTACGGGCCAGCATCCCTGATCTCCTGGACAATTGCGCCTAATTAGCACTGCCTGATTGGTCGAACGCTCCCCCCCTTCCCTTTTCCCCCCCTCCTCCACCAATCCTCTCGCTCTCGCAATTCATCCGATACCATCCAGAACGGGATTGTCTGCCCTCTCGCCACTTCTTAGCTTCTAATCGAATTGCCAGCTGCGTTCCGTGTACATGGACACACGTCGTGTGGACACCTATGTGCACATGCACTCGCGTTGTCGTAACTCGCTCGAGACGCGATGCCCAGCACTGATAAGGAGACTTCGAAGTTGTCAATTTTTGTCACTGGCTATCGCCTTCACTTATCCCGCTAATACGATCGCTTGTCCCCGCTTTCTCGCATTCCGACGACATTAATCAATGCGCGCCTTGCTCGTTACTCGCTTCGCTATTTTCTTGCTACGTAAGCTAATCGTGAGAGTTGATTTTCTCTGCAAGAAGCTTGTAGTACGCTTATCGGTCTCGTACCAAACAAACGCGGGACAGCTATTAACAATTTCACGGGGAAAATAATCGCACGCCAGTCACGTATCAAACGACGCGAAAAATTACAATGGACAGCACGGATGCTGTACATGCATGATTCATACTCGATGACAGGGAAATGTCACGCGGATCCTCGTGCGAAAATCGCCTCCCACGGCCAGATGTCAAACAGCCAAAGAGTAGAGTTCTTTGCACGATTCGTGGAAAGTGTCATTCTTTGGGATTAGATCCTTATAATATTACTGACGTGGCAAATCCTGTCGACCACAATTTTATCCCAGGGTTGTTATGTAGGTATTAGCCCCTAACCTGTATCTACAGTGACGAAGGACGATTTCCTAAAAGCGTATGAGACGTATAGAGGATGAATTTGTTGGCCCGTGAAATTTTTACTCTACCAACTTACGCGAGATGAAATTTTTGCTGAATCGAACTAAAGCGATTGTCATCCCTATGAGATCTCGAGGATGGTCCTTGGATTTCTTTCTCTTCGTCGCTATATACTTTCAAAAGGATATCCGTCCTGGGCATCTATACTTATCTTGCGCTCTTGAGGCTGCGAGGAATTGCTCTTGATTTTCTTGTCGAACACAGAATGCGCATTACCCATTTTCCCATGGTGGCACTACCACCGATAGGCACTCCCTCCACGTTACCATTTTCGATTAACCACATCTTTGAGTTACCACCCCCTCTACTTCTGAGCACAACTGCCGACGAATCCATCCAATGAAATCTTGGGATGCCTTATCTATCATCATCGTTAATAATTAATTGTTATCAGAAATCCATTAAGAGCCCTTGTACTTCTACTCAAAGGGTGTACTTGCACGTCATTGGGGCTGCGGACGAGTAAATGTCAATGTATCTTTATCCAAAATACATTATCTCGTGAGAGACAGTTTTTGCGGTTTCATAGAAATAAAATTCTTCGAAGATGCTGCATGCGCCTTCGCCGGGCTATTATTTCTGATCCATTAAGGAGCTGATCCGTGATAAAAAATGCTTCTATTTCTGTAAATGATCCACGATAAGAAACCTTGTCAGTATCTCACTGTAGACATTGACTGTCTAAATGTACATATACATACCTTTATCCCACCCAGAGAAATCCGAGTCCTACGGGTACTTCTTAGGTTTAACCGTAACCGTAAACCCCTATTATAGAGAGGGGAGAAGTATTAGGTATCTAATGTCCCATGTCGCATATGCTCTCTTTACGCTGCTTTATCAAGTCAGATACAGCCATTACGTACGCTTCCCACAATGTATTCTTCCAGCAGGAACGCATCGAATGCTGCCCTTAAGGACAGAAACGATAACCTTTATGAGTATTACATGCAGCGACCATAGGAACGTGATATTTGCATAGCACGGTCGAGCCGAGCAAACACACAGGAAATTCTTCGTAACTTCGTCGTCTGCTGACTTCGTCACTCCTCCCATAGATCCTGGCTTCAACGAGATTCCCTTGAATAAAGGATTCCAGCACTTTGTGCCTCATTTCTCTTTAATGTCCTACATTGACCATGCTAATTGAGCTTAATGACCAGTGGCGAATCGTTGAAGTATAGCGGGAAGAGGAAGAACTAACTTTAATGCCTTATACGTATATACGTACAAGAATAGGGGCATTGGATCAAATTGATATTTAGCTGGTATTGTTACGTCAATTTTAGATTCGCCTCGAGGCATCTTATTATTGCGTTCGCAAGATTCATCCACGAACCCATCGTATCTATCACCAGTTTCCGCGCTCTTTATGTCAGATACTTTATCAATAACTTCCATGACAGTCCAAAGGAGCAGACTTTAGTTAATGTCCTCCGTCTCCCTAGGGAAAGTCATTGAATCCCGACAATATACGTAGTATCGTTCCCTCTTAGGTAAGGTTAAGGTCTAGGGTACTTACAGGTTACGAACCCAGACTTATAATAGATGCACGTGGCATAGTGCCAGCGGCAAGACGCCATAATATTGTCGCTTAGTCACCTCCGCGACGGTTCTCTTTGTCCGGCGTTGTCCCGACGATGTAATATTCAGAGGTCTCTACGGGCTGGCTAAATATTTACGAGGGACTTCCCATGCTGTCGATAAGGATATTCGATAAATAGCTGCGATCCCAACGAGTGCGAGTAGCTTTTACGCATTGACTGTTGTACCTATAGCTATTTGAATATAGGAATGTCAAGTGTATACTCGAAGAAGGCGGAGTACGTATCCTTCCTTGATTCCGAGTAATGCAGCAAACATGGGTAACGTGCTATTTTTAGGTTAGCAACGTACAGCTCGTACTTAGAAAAGCCAAGTCTCGACAGTGTATAAATTTGCATAGACGTCCAAATTGCACGTACTTAGAACAGCGCTCCTTTTTAATGTACATTTTCGTCGTTTATTTCAACTGTGTCTAGTACCTCGAGATACTTCCTCTTAGAAGCTTTACCTTTTAAACACTAGAGCTCGGAGATAACCTATAACTACCTGAACTGAATGCAAAAACGTAGAGCCTCCTTTTTCATCCAGACTTCTTCGCCATGTTAAATTTACTCGAGTTTCGGCAACCACGACGAGTCTGAGCGTCTTCCACGCTTTTCTTCGTACTGCTGTGTACGTCTTTGGTGGTTGTTACTTAGAACTGAGAAAAGCTGGGGTTCTTTGTTCGTGAATAAAGCATCGGTGTATGTTGAGTTGGGAAGGCCAGTCAAAATGAAAAAAAGGCTCCTGAATATAAGTGTGTCTTATCGAATTCATATGACGTACCAGATATACACAGGGTTCTTCACGTTTGAATGGAAACGTCACATTGACAATTTAGCAGAACTTGCACAACCTTCACCTACGGAAGTCCTGCCTAATTAGGTCTGCTAGTGGATGTCCAGTATTCACTGGTTATTGTAGTAGCTACAGTCACTGGATAGTACTAGATACCTAGTAACAGGATAGTAGATACTTGTATAAGTTATACCTTTAGGTAACTTGTACGACTTGACAAAACTCTCATAGACTATTCTCAGTATAGAGAAGAAACTTCTCTAGTGAGATATTGTCCACCGAACTGTACTCTATCGAGTAGTAGTGCGCTGGCGCAAACTCAGATGGCGCCAGGCAATTAACTTAGTAAATTCCGCGAAGGATCGGTCAGGACTGGGGAGGACACGGCCCGGGAATAAGATAGTCCAGTTAACTTTAATTGCCCGGTTGACTACATAATAAATGACATTGCAGACATTGCCAGCCGAGGAAAAACTCTTATGTGCCCTTCACCATGAACGCCAGGCGATAATGCAACGTGTGTACGGTTGCAGCCGGCTCCGATAATAATTAATATGGGGTTTTTTCATTGCTGCTGCCACGGCGAGATGCTTATGAGAGAAATGGGAATAGTGTATGATTCTTTTATATTGCACTACAGGACGTGTATAGCCTTTACGTTAATAATTAGAGGAAACCGGAGATGAATTTAAAATGCTGGAAGTATATGAATTATTTGATTTATTTTATTTTGCCATTTTTTAATAACAGCAATGACAGTAGTGTATGATAATTTTCTTCGATAGATATGACTTATGTTGCTGTTATAATGAATTCTATAAAAGGAGACAATTGAGACGTCAGGCATATCGGATATCTATTGTTTAGGTTTGTGTCATCCAGCCTGAACAGACTGTGTGAGTCAGATGCAGAAAATAATCCTTGTGTGTTATCATATTTTGGAACCATCATGCAATTTGGATTATTATTTCACATTTGTTTATAATAATAGGATGAGATATCTATATCAACTGGGTGGATCTTTCCTAAATTTGTAAAAAATATATATATATATTTGAATACTCAGTAATTCTAATTCTCTTATTTTTAAAGCACAGCACACTGCACTCTGCATCCTTTCTCGCAGTTCGTTTTATTCGCATCTTGCGTTTCGTGCCTTAGCGCGCCCCAAGACAGTCCTGGCCTTTATGCGAACGCTCGCGACCTCGTTCCTTCGAGAAAGAGTCGCGCGTGACGTGAGAAGAAAAAGAAAGCAGGCACCCTGAAAGAAAAATATATACGTATATAGTCCATCCTAACCTCTTATAACGAATGCTAGTAGTTCTCAATGGTTCTGACGAAGGAACCTGTGTTCAAACCTCCATCTTATTTATTACTTTTTTTTTGCAAAAGCTCCCAGTCCAATAATCCTTAAAGCACTTGCAGTACGTACAGTCCAATTAAAAAGATTTAAGCTCGACACGGCCATTTGTTTCAAATACAAATGCCAAGTATTATTGTATTTGCGGTTTGGCAAATCTTTTCCAGTGACTTTATAGCTAAATGTTCCGCATTCTTAACCATCAGATCGAAAGCCAAGTACCTAGCTCACGTGCAATCTTTCAGGACTATTTAACGTGACAGTTAAGATAATCGCGATGCACGCAGGCGGAATTGCGGAAAATAGATCCGTGGGGTGATAAGCGCACATGTGAATATTGAATGCGCCATAATACCCATTCAGAGTAATACCACTGTGTTATCTTCAAGGTACTTGATTCTTGCCAGGTTTTATTATCCATCAGATTAGTATTTGAGCTGTTGAGAATTGTGCCAATTTTTGTATATAGACGCAGAGCAATTTTGTCTAGAACCACGTATTGTACATTGAAACTCATTCATTCGTAAAAAGGTCGTATTGACGTAGGACTAATTTATCATTTTATCATTGCGATTTCATATGCTCCGAATGTATTTTTATGAATGCATCAATAAAATGGCACCAGTGGTATTAGAATTCTATGAAATTTCAATGAACGTATATCTCGATTCGATAAAATAAAGTAATAGTTGGAACGGTTTATGCAGTGGTATGCTTTTTTGACGCAGTCCAGACTAAAAAAACGAGTTACGTAAATTCTTAAACTTTTTGCTACCGGTTTACGACTTGAACTATGGCAACTTCCCGAATAAAGACGAGCTGAAGAAGCTTTGATGATAA
This sequence comes from Trachelus tabidus, assembly GCA_030142655.1. Lineage (NCBI taxonomy): Eukaryota > Metazoa > Arthropoda > Insecta > Hymenoptera > Cephidae > Trachelus > Trachelus tabidus. The sequence goes on from JARQTI010000723.1 coordinate 2,136,658, forward strand.
GATGAAACAAATTTGCCGGATGTTCTTTACCATGTCGTGAAGACAGTTCGCGCATGCGCACAAACATAGCCACATCCGCAATTCCAATTTATAAAAATTGAAAGACTAATAACACCTGATGCTTCTTTTCCTTTCAGAAAATGTGTGTCTTCCAAAAGTCCCTAGAGGACTTATCGTCCCGAATGGCAGCAGCTGAGTCTATTCAAAGTGGCTGGCAGAATCCTAGCGACACTTCCGAAGCCACGGAAATGCTGGAGCAGCTGCAGAAATTTGGTGAACGACTTGGACCCATTCAGAGGAACATCGAGGACGCTAATGATCAAGCGAGCGTCTTTGCCACCAGCAACGTCATCGTCTCGCATGCTCTACTCGCCAAACTTGAAGATCTCAACACCAGGTGAGCGCTATTTTCCTCAATTACCTGCCAAGAGATTCTCGTTAAAGAGATCTTACTGCAGATTTATCTCCATTGAGATTTTACATCAAGATTTAATTATCCGCACTCTCTGTAGGTGGAAGGTGCTCCAAGTAGCAGTCGACGAACGTTACAAGTTGTTGAGCGGATTCGGAAAGGATGGCAGCACTCCGGGTAGTCAGGCTTTCCTCGCAGGCAGCGTAGAACCGCCATGGGAGAGAGCACTCACACCCGCCAAAGTGCCTTACTACATCAAGTAATTCGCCATTTTATACTTTACCATTTCACCCTTACCCACCAGCTACAGTAATGCTCACCTTACCTGGAACATTACTTTTAGCCATCAGTTGGAAACAACGCATTGGGATCATCCAAAGATGATTGAATTGATGTCTTCGCTGGCCGATCTCAACGAAGTGCGTTTCTCTGCGTACAGAACTGCTATGAAGCTGCGCACTGTGCAGAAGAGATTATGCTGTGAGTATAATGATATGTTATATGGTTTTAAATTAATGAGCCATTTTTTTATTTAGAATGATCCTCCTCTTGAATCCATTCAGTTAATTCTATGTTTATTTCTCCTACCAGTGGATATGTTAAGCCTCTCTTCTGCACTGGAGCAGTTCGACTCGCATGGCTTAAGAGCCCAGAATGACAAACTCATCGACATACCGGATATGATAACGGTACTCACGTCTTTGTACGAAGTTATCGCTGCGGATAATCCAACACAAGTGTCCGTACCGCTCTGCATAGATCTAGCCATTAATTGGCTCCTCAATGTATATGATAGGTACGCTAGGTGAATATACTTTTGACTTACCTCTAGCGGTGTATTCGGTTTGTTGAAAAGTACTTATTTCACTTCTTGCATACTGTACGCCGCTCTTGGTCGAGCTGATTCAATTAGCACTATATTCCAGTTCTCTTTTCTCATACTCACTAGAACCACTATTTCTACCATCCCGAATATTACCAGCACCATATACCCAAATTGTAATTGATCCCAATTATATTTAAAGATAAAATAATCTTTTCAGTCAACGAACCGGCCAGATCAGGGTGCTGTCATTCAAAGTTGGTCTTGTTCTTCTATGCAAGGGTCATCTGGAGGAGAAGTACCGATGTACATATAAACTTTATTTTCTCTAGTGGACACACGACGTACTAGATGAAAGATTTTAATGGTCACTATTTCTTGCAGATTTGTTCAGATTAATTGCGGATCCTAACAGAATGGTGGATCAACGTAAATTGGGTCTCTTGTTGCATGATTGTATTCAGGTACCAAGGCAGTTGGGTGAAGTCGCAGCATTCGGTGGTTCTAATATTGAACCAAGTGTCAGAAGCTGTTTTGAGAAAGCAGGAAAGGATAAGAATGAAATCGAAGCTGTACACTTTTTAAGTTGGTTGCAACAGGAGCCACAGAGTATGGTGTGGCTGCCTGTACTTCATAGATTGTCTGCAGCTGAAAGTGCCAAACACCAGGCCAAATGTAACATCTGTAAAGAATATCCCATCATTGGCTTCAGGTAGCCATCTAAAAAATACTTCATCTATGCCTGCGTTTCATCAAACCCGTTTTAAAATTCCATATTAAATGTTTTAGGTATCGCTGTCTTAAATGCTTCAACTTTGACATGTGTCAAAATTGTTTCTTCTCTGGGCGTAAAGCAAAGAATCATAAGCTAACGCACCCTATGCAAGAATACTGCACAGCGGTACGTACCCTTACTACAAAAATAGAATAACGCTTTGTCATATTTTTAAAATAAACATAAATACCCTTAATTATATCATTTTTCTTGCAGACTACGTCAGGCGAGGATGTCCGAGACTTCACCAGAGCATTACGTAATAAATTCAAGTCCAAACGATACTTCAAGAAGCATCCAAGGGTCGGCTATCTACCAGTGCAAACCGTTTTGGAGGGTGATGCTCTTGAGAGTCCAGCACCATCTCCACAGCACAGCTCACTCAGTCAGGATATGCATTCTCGCTTAGAGATGTACGCATCGCGATTAGCGGAAGTCGAACTGTCACGTACGAGAAGTAATTCGACGCCAGACAGCGATGACGAGCACCAGTTAATAGCGCACTACTGTCAGAGCCTGAACGGCGGTGATAACGTCAATGTGCCGAGAAGTCCGGTACAAGTGATGGCTGCGATAGACGCAGAGCAGAGAGAAGAACTCGAGGCGATGATCCGTGAACTCGAGGAAGAGAATGCGACGCTCCAGGCCGAGTATGAGAGATTGCGATCAAAACAGACGCCAGGATCTACACCAGAGGATGGTCATGGTACAAGGCAACCTGATTGCGATATGATAGCTGAAGCCAAACTTCTCAGACAGCATAAAGGCAGACTGGAAGCACGAATGCAAATACTGGAGGATCACAACCGTCAGTTGGAAGCACAACTGCAAAGGCTTCGACAACTGTTGGATGAGGTAAACCTATAAAATCTATAAATAAATTATATACTGCACAAGTTTAATAATAAAGAATTCCTTTTATCATCACATCAAAAATTATATCTCGTTGCAGCCGAATGCGTGCTCTCCATCGAAGACCGGAACGCTTCAGACACGAAGTGTCACAGCGTCTCAGTTGGCGACGGATTCACCAGCTAAAATGAATGGCCATTATCACGATTCGCCAGGTGCGTACAAACAAAGTAATGAAAGGGTTAATAATTAAATGCTTTTGGGTACGTGAGAGCATAGTATATAAATATCACTGGCTTCTATCGTTATAAGCTAGTTTGAACTACTCGGTGGCTTTGGCTTTGTCACATGGGTGAGATACATCGTTGTATAGTGGCTTTATTGACATATAGGAATATCAATTTACAATCGAACGTATCTCCCGTACGAGTTTGCCTCACACTCCTGTGTGTACGGGAATTCGATTAAGCGCTACGATGCAAGTGCATTATACGATACATTAAAACTAAAGTAATGCAAGTCCCATGTGACTTACTGGCTAACTAGACTATGATGGTCTATGGCATGGCATTTATACATGGTATTGGGCATATATGGGCGTAGGTGGTGGCGGTGGCTCGGGCGAAGGCAGAGTAAGCAGTTTGGAGAGGCCTCCTCCTCCACCTCATTCACACAGCGTAGCTCACAATGTGGGCAATCTCTTGCATATGGCAGGTTTGTCAAAATCATTCTCATACTACACATCACTAATTGCATGCATGACTATTACTTCTTTTCCTGTCTTCTATTAAATCCATTGGGAAATAATCTTCCTTGTGAGCTAACAAGGATTTCCTGCTTTTTCATGCGTGCAGGATGGATGTAAGGGGTAAGTTCCTAGTTGGGTACCCAAACTCGACGGAAATGCTTAATACTCTATAAGCCCTTTCTGTTAAAACTGATAACACTGCTGCCAATGGGTTATCACCTGTGCTTCATACATATATCGTCATTTTAGAATTTATTGCATGATTATAATTAAATTCGCGTCACGAGTTTCCTCCTGGGTTCTACTTGTACGAGACTTCAAAATCTCATGGGCTAATGTCTTGTGAACTTTCTCGTTAGTGCTTTAGAAAGCAATTAATGTCGGAGCGATAATTTCAACAGATTGTTTTGTCTGCGCAGGAGACTTGGGTAAAGCCGTCGGTGAACTAGTGACGGTTATGACTGAAGATGCATCGAAAACAAATGGACAAAGAGCACCTCCGCCAGCTTTTAAGTAACAGGATACAAAAAGAAAGAAACATAATATCTTTGTGCGCCCGCGAATTATCATGCTTTACGATTGAAATCATATACTTAATTAATACGAATATAAACTTAATCGTAATCCAAGACCAAGAACAAGTCTGGCACTAACGCATATCAGAGACAGAAACATGGCGCGCGAGCCATGCAAATGCAGGGTCAGGGGAGCTACCATGGTGGCTTTGGGTATTTTATAAGTTTTGATATACGCCGTTTGTATAGCCGAATTACATTAATAAGGCACGTACGGCTTGGCTTTGGTAGCGCTCCCCTGAGAGTAACTTTATTACATATTTGACTCGTCATATCATGGATTTATCGTATGTAAAAGAATGAAAGAAAAAGGAAACAATTGTTATGCTTGCTAGCTAAACTATAAAGAAAATATAACGACTATAAATATATGTAAAAGAAATCATATTAACAATGCATGCAAAGCAATGTATCAAATCGCATACTCTATAAAAGCGTAGAACGTATTTACAATACACATTCTGTTCACTGCCACTGGCTCTTCCTCGAGACTACTGACACGCAAATTGTCCATATTATTGAGATTTTAGACGACATAACGTAATTGCAAAAATAAAACAGACTCTCCATATCCAACGAAACCTCCTGTATTACGTGGGTTCATCAAAACCCAAATCGAGGAACAAAAACATAAATCTTTTGTATTCAATAATAAAGGCAGAGCAACGTACATACCGATTCTCACGTTCATTTTTGAGCCAATTACCACTTTTCATATTTTTTTACAAACTTAGGGTGGCTAACGGTTCCTCATTTGTGCCAGCCGGATGTCACGTATATTCGAAGCATAATAATTATCGATACCAATCCTGCTGTAGGTTGTACTCCGATAACATGTAATAAAATTATATAGAAAAGTATGTCGCAATCACGATCATCAATTGTAGACTGTTAAACTATCGTTTACGAACATCTCTGTCGAGTACAGGCCAACGACTGATACCTAAGAGCTCGACGTTTTGCAAATCATTGTCTGTAATTACCAAAAAGAAAGAATAAGGTACGAAGAGTTACATAGGAGGATGAATGTTACATTTCTTTCAACTTTGCTGAATGCGTCACTTTTTCGCTCCTTGTATATAAATATACAAGGAGACCAAAAAAAAACAACCGAGCAACAATGTCATCGCATAATTATGACGTAGTCGAGTTCACAAAATGAAACACAAACATTCAAGCTCATCGTAATAGGAAAACCGCTGTACGGTGTTGGTTGCAAGATTATATCACGCAAAAATTTGTATATCTACTTGGCTCGCTTGTGTATTTAAATAAATTATTGAAAACGCGAGAATAGAGTCATCCGTAGTATATATAGTAAGATTTATTGTACACGTGACATATCGTCATGATAATATCGTATAATATAAATAGTGAGGAAAAAGAAGAAGGAAATTATGAAAATACATTAAACTTGTATCTCGTAAGGACCAACATTCCTGTTACGTTATTCCTGACGATGATAAAAATGCGCGTGGTCCACCCTTGTACAAATTGTTAAGTTGACTAATAAAGAAGACTCACGTACACGCTATTATACGCAATCGTACCTTTATCTGGAATATAATAATAATATTAATAAGAATAACTAAGGATACCAACGTGGTACCGAACTCACAGACTGAAACGATGAATAATGGACATTGATACGTTATCAAACGCCCTGCAATAATAGTTCGCTTCATCTGTTGTCAGGAAATACGAGCGATTTGCAAATCATGATTATTCGATTGAAATTATTTTATAAGAAAGAGCAAGAGAGTCATTTGTATGAATGAATAATGAAAGACCTAATCTAATTTAAAGTTGCTTATTTACTGGGAAATAAAATCGCAAAGTTGCGTTACTGCGATGATCAATGATTAATCATTTATAAACAGAAGAAGAGTACAATGAAAGAGATACCAAAAGAGAAGTTACTTTAAGTATGTTTTTAAGTGGATGTATTATTCAGAAACTCATGTAAAACATGTAATCGGTACGATGAGAGGACTATTACATAAAACATATAGTGGACGATGCCTTCTTCTTTAATTTTAACTAAAGTTTATTGTACTTAACATTCGCTTGGAATTTGACTGAAGTTCGTATCATTGAAAAAAAGTAATGAATGCACCACTAAAATGATTAAGAGGCTCTTACGCTTGGGGCGGCCTCTTTTTACTCTCATGCTCCCCCACTAAAAACTCGTACTCTGAACGGAGCCAAGTGTTCAGAAAAAGATGTCACATCCATTTGTTATTCTATTTGGGTAGTCATCAAATATTTTATTACAGCAGCAACTAGTTTGTCTAGCATTAGAAGAGGTAGGTTGTTTTTATGTGTTATCCATTGTTTATGTATTCGCCATATTGGACCTAATAGCGGAAGTGATGATATAACAATAAAAAATAAAGTATACTGCGTCAGTATTAAATTATTATAAAAGACAAGAGGGGGTGAAGGAAGGGCGGTGCAACAATTTTTCAACAATTTGGGCACGAAGGGAACTGTGTAATATATAGAGTATAATGAAATTGCTCGATTTCCTTGGATTGTTTGCAAAACGAATAAGAATTCAGTGGTGAGATAACTGATACAGGTTATCGTTATCAAATGATATCGTAAGTTTTTATTAGTAGCGGTGGGACGCAAAACTATACTGTACATAAACAAAACACGCTGGTTGTGTTGTCACCGTTAGAACCACCCTGGAAACGTGCGCTAGTCCAAATTATTATATTATTATTAATGTCACTAACTCGTCTAATTAAATCATTGAAGAGACTTATATACGGAAAATTACATTAAATCAAGAAATAAGTAGTTCACCATAGTAGACCCTACGTTAATTGTCGCTTAAACACAATCATAATAGACAAAGCTAGCGGTATTATAAAATGATAACAGTCTCAGTTGAAAGAAGTCTGAGCTACCGGAGTCTACGTGATATGCTGCCCCTTTTAGTTAATGCCTTGTTAAAAAAATAACCATCGTAACCCTAGTTATCAATATTTATATTATCATTATCATATATCCGATATTCTTAAGCTAATATCACAATGGCTTGAGACAGTCAAGACTTCAAATAGTTGTGCACAAACATTATTTTCGTAATCCATATTGTTTTTCTTTCTTCTTGATTAAAACTTCAATCCATAATTTTTATACATTAAATATATAATGCAGGTAGATCTATGTTACATACGCTTGTCCTATACACATGAGAAAGAACAAAATAAGATCAAACAATTCGCCCATTCATCATAATTGATACTATTCTGTATGCTTGCATCATTATATATTTCTTTTATTCACGCGTTTCGGATTGCAGAGATACTTTGAATTTGCTAAAAAGATTGAAGGAAATTGAAGAAGAGAACAATTCGTTAGCAGTTATCGTGTCCATGAGAACAAGTATGGATTCCAGAAGGCGAACAGTCCTGCCCGCCATTGGTTTTAAACATAAATGTTATCAGATTCTCCGTAAAATTTACATTCCAGCATTTACATGTTATGCTGTTTATCTCCTAATTTATTGAAACATTCCCCGCCTAACGTAGACGTATCAAATGACTTAACAGTTACAATAAACTAATTATTAGCAACACATTTTCTATTTATTCAAATTATTTCGTCAGAAATTTTTTTTACTCGTCACTTTTTGTCTCCTACTATACGCTCGTGGCAGTGTTCTTTGAAATCAATAATTACAATGCGTAAAGACACTGCCCCTCGTCTGTTTTCGCCTTACCAGCCGCACACCTAACTTTACTATCAACTATCTTGTATTACAAAATGAAATTAATTCTATTTTACAGATAAGTACCTGGTACGTAATGTATAATTTACATTAATGCTCAATATATCAAGGGGTGTCATTACAGACACAGAGGTCGTTACGCAGTGATTGATGAGATATTATCACTTTTTTTTGCTAAAGTTCTTCACGAATTCATGTAAGCATCGTTGCATTAAATTTCATAGAGCAATTTCATCTGCAATGTTCATATGACGAGAAACGGTGTACGAATTATTTCCAGTAGTAACTCCGTAAAAAAAAAAGTTGCGACGTTATCATTCTGATGATTCCATTTACAGAAATTATTTCGTTGAAGTTGATTTTCGCGAATGTCGCGATTACGTCAATATGAATTATAATCGTATTTACAATATTAAATGACTACCGTATGTAACTGCTTAAAAAGACAATGGTTATTTATTCCACTTGCGTTTTGGGTGGGTTAAGCAAAGCGACAGAGGTCTCAATGGCAATGACTTTCCAGAATTGTTTACTCTGCGCGATGCGTGGATTTTTCACACCTCACACCCCTCGTTCGGGTTATCTTAAGCAATATCGATGATCCCCATTATTCTATGCGCGATCATGTGTCTCTATGCGTGACAACGAATAGAAAGACTTGTAAAAGTTATGCGATTTACGCCAAAGTGCGCTAAAAGTATTTCTAAGGTAATATTAAGGAGATATTAGATCTCTTTGAATTTTAAACGTCAGGAGCATTCAACGAACGCGTTAAAGTTGCAAGGATAAAAAGATTCATTTCCTCTTCTGGCATTGTTCATCACACATTCCTAAATAGTACGTTAATTAATAAATGTGTATTAACTTAATGGACGATACTCATGAATCTGTAATTACTCACGCGACACTTCACATAACGGATCATTAGTGTCCAATAATTTCTTGAAAGATCCAATCAAAGACACAATCACACCATAGAATAAACATCGCGTATCCTACGACGCATAACGTTCGCAATTATTTGTTTAAAGAAATTAAATTTCACCGTCACCGTCTTCTCTACGACTCCCTTCAGACATTCCTAGAAAATCTTAATGAGAAGTCTCAAGTATACATTTACCTGCACTAGCATGAAAAAGGCCGCTAGGGTGATTCCAGGAGAAAGGCACGTGCGCGTGCTGTCATCTTGCGCACTCGCCCTCTACTGCTTATACTAATGCCGGGTTCGTGTAAGCTCTCATCACTTTCCTCGGCATAGTAACGCCGTTTAACTCTACGACGATTTCTAACTGGCATCGTTCCACTCTCGTCACTCTCTTCGTTGTAACGTGGTCGTTTCCCACTACGTCGGGAGTGCTGCGTTGCTTCTGGGCTATTGGAGTCCCTGGACATCCGTGCCTTCCTCTGGGACCTGGTCCTCTCGAATCCTTTATCAGAATCCTCATCAGAATCCGAATCGGAAGCGTTTGAAGGTTGCTGCGGTGCTTCGTCTTCTTCGTCGCTGTCACTTTGTGCATTGTTGCTTCTTTCTTCCTCCGATTCGTCCTTTGTTTCCGGTACGGATTCTTGTACCGGTGCCAACTTCCGAGACCTGGTTGAATTCCTCTGCACGACCTCTTCTTCGCTCTCGTCTGTTGTTTCAGGCTCCAGGAATTGATCTTCCTCATCTTCGTCTTCCTCGTCGTCTGCTACTACAAAGGATTTTGCTTTTAACTTGTTCTGTTTTGAAACTTTACTATTTTTTGCCCGAATCTTACGGGTTTGTTTCCCACGACCTCCGGGTTTATAACTGTCTCCCGAATCACTATCACCACCTCCACTACTCATTGTTTTATTACGTCTTCTAGTTCTTCGCACAGGTGCGCTGTCGCTACTTTCACTCTCCATTGATGCCTCGGATTCACTTCCGTCACTGTCGCTTTTCTTCGTCTTTTTCGCTGCTGCACTTCGAGAAATGCGAAGTCTTATCGTGGGACGTGATGCGCTACCATTTCGTTTGCTGTGTCCATTTGTCATTCTTGATGGACCTAAAGTAATCATCAAGAAACAATATGATCTTGTCTCAAAAAGGACATGCAAAGAATTTAAGTTTTTTTAAAATGAGAATGATATGCACCTGGACCATCAGAGTTTTGAGGAACTTTCCTCTTTTGCTTTACAGGTGTCCTATTCTTTTCCTCTTCTTCTTCCTCCTCCTCCTCCTCCTCCTCGTCATTCTCAATATTTACATCCTCATCTTCGTCGCTACTAACTAATTTTGCTTTCGAAGGACCTAGAATTACAAATATAAGAGTAATTTACAAATTACCAATGAGGATATATATATATATAAATAATGAATATTCACCAGCTCCGTTTGTTAAGCGGACTTTGCCTTTCTGTGCTTTACCCTTTGCTCTTCCTTTGTTTCTACTAGCATTCTCGATACGCCGTCGCGCCGATTTCCAATTGCTAATTATCCTTCGTATATGTTCCTCAAACATAGCTGACAACCTTATTGTCATGGAGTATATCTACAGTGTAAAAAAAATATAATAGACAAAAAACTTCATGGCAAGACTGAGATTTTGGAATATATGAATTCCTATCGCTATTACGAATTTCAAGATGTGACCTTAAACAACCAGACGGTAGGTGAATGCGACTTACCAGAATTTGTGTCTACATCAAGCAGCAATGTAAGTACACATTTTTATCGTCACTAGTATCAATGATTTTATAATTAAAAATTAAGAGAAAACCGCATGTATCTGTAGCAAAATTGAAGCGGAGAAATAAATCATTTTTCCACAAATAGAATGATATTGTCAGAAACATGCATTCGTATCTACATTCTGGTAAGTGGCCAATTACCACAATGTGAGAACGACAAATAACAAAATGTTTGATGATGTATGAACAAAAAAAAATACTACAGTAAAAATAATTGTTGTACCTGTAGAATTCCTAATTAAAAGTTAATATCTAGTCTCTAATTAAACTTTGAATCAAGACTCACCCTCGAACGCTTATTGGTATTATAATTTTTGCTATTGGTAAATATCAACTTCATGTCTTTGGCAAATTCTAAAGGAGTTTCATAATTTCCTCCCAAAAGATCTTCCTTGACGGTGCGCAAATCCATCGGTGTATCAATTATTTGATAATAATCTGGATGCTCTAATCTATCCACAGGTTCTCTATATCAAATAAACATATCCCATAAGATACAACGATACCGAAGTGCAAGAGATGTATTGTTCTTCGTTATAAACCCACATGCAAGAATAATTAATTTCATATAATTTACCTGAAAGGTATAGAATCTTCACACTGCCATAGACTCTCTAATAATTGCCGGCAGGCCAGTTTCCAATCGTGAGAAATTTCCTGTGAACGTAAGTTTCTACTCGATGTCGGTTTCTGCGTACTCGTGGACGGTCTGTCTTTGTCATCTTCAGCATCTCCATCCGAATCAGAAGAATGATACGTATCTACCAACTGGTGATAAACGGCCGGAACGTCAATCTCTATTGTTTCTCTGTAATTCGTTAAATATTAGATTTATTAAAAAAAATATATGTACCCAAAACATAGGTGACCAATGAGTATTACTTACTTAATAATACGTAGGCATAAGTCCGTAACTATCCTGGCCTGTTTAACGATTTGACTATGCGGCTCGTTAAACTGTTCAGCATTAGTCGCCAAGTACCTGACATCGAATTGGGCTGATGTAATCCTCCGATAGAAATGATTCTCAAACCGAGCTTTGATGGTCGACAAGTCAATAGGATATTCCACAACAAACGCATAAGTGGGATAGATATTGAGATCAACAGGAGCCACAAATGGCTCTGCTATAGCCAGACTCATAACTTGATCCAAACCACGAATAATCCTACGACATGTTGCTTCCCTGTCACCCATCGGCCATTCCTCTGTCTGCGGTTGATATAACGTCGCCTGTATCTCTTCGGGCAGTACAGGAACTGCTCCGCCAACTTCTGCCGGTAGTCCTGTACCAGATCCAACAATGTACACACTCATTTGATAAAATGATTGACACGCACGGGAAATGCCTCATGTTATCTTGGTTCCATTTTGTTCTTGATCAGCATAATTGAACGGTTTTATAATACTTACTGTCTTCGTCAATAGGCTCGAGATCCCAAGGACTCATTCTTTCAAATTCACCGTTATCCCATCTTACGCGAAAGCACATGAAGAAGGACTCAGGGAAATTCTCGTCCAGGGGTTCCATCGACTGAATCTGTCCCATCCACCAGCCGTCGTCTATCATACATCGAAATCTATCGCCCTCCGACCAACTGCGTGCCAATGCCGTTTCGAATGTTTGTCGTAAAACGAGGAAATCCAGTACGTCTGCCATGTCGTGATATTTTATTGTAAAATTCTCTCCAGTTAAACGACCGTCTTCATCCATCACAGCTAATTTAAGGCAACAGAGTCGCGGAGGACGTATTTCATACTTAATACCTACGACTTTCACGAATTCCTGTGGCTGCACAATATTTATTTTCATTATTGATTTACTTCTTAACTTTAAGTTGCAATAAGCCTAATTACATTTCACAGTACTTACTCCTATATTCACTTTGGACCATGGCTCGCATCGAGGACCAAGTTCATAGACTTGTTTATTTTTAACTGCGTCCAAATAAAACTGATGACCCTGTCGAAAGTACACTATCTCATCTCCCATTTGCGGATAGTATGGTGCTTTACGAGGTATAACTTCCGTAAGCCATTCCGATGGCCGAAACGCTTCAGGAACTTCGTGCACACCATTTGGAACTGTCAATATCTGTTTAAACGAATGCGAAGAATGTAGATAAGGTAATTTTGTGAATCAATGTGAAACATGCTGTTTTCTCAAAAACTATAAATTTTACCTTTTTTCTAGGTCGTTGACTTCGCCTACGATCGGTATCGCTAGGTGGTGTCACCGATCTCTTTTTAACAGGTTTCCGTTTACTTCTCTTAGGCGGTTCCAAATTTAACCCATGATCCGCGATCCAATCAGAATATTCGCTACTAGAGTCAGAGGTTGAACTGTCCGAACACAGATCTTCCTCATGGGCAGTGGAGTCATTGCTGTTACTGCTTGCTGAGCTTGCACTTGTTCCCACATTATCCACATTCTATACAGACATAGTATGACTTATGTTCATTTTAATCGAGCTAATCTTGTAATAACTGTAATAATAATTCGCCAAGTAACGTACATCGTATTCTTCGTCTTCTTGCTCTTCGCCTCTGGTAGCCCTAGTCCTGTAACCATGACGAGTACCTCTGTTTCGTTTACGATTGGCAAGACGTCCTCCGATTCCTCCTGGAGCAGCTACAGCATTTGAGGTAGGCTGTGGTCTTCGTCGCATTTCACGTCTCCAATTCTCTAGTTCCATCTCTGCCATTGCGTTGCTGAAAAATTGAACACTTTTGAAAAAAAACTTTGGAAGATTACTTCTCGCGATAAAATTATTACAGCAAATTCATGGCCTATACAACAATACTGAAAGTGAACGCACAGTTGTTTGAAATGAGTCTCGCGTATTGCAGGATTTACTGGTTTCGCTAGAATAGGTTTATTCCAAGGTGTTGTATTGTCTCTTTGCCAGTTGCCACTGCTCTGTCTAACACCTTCAACATCTCCAGCTCTTCGTAACCCTGGTCTACTGCCACGAGGACTAGCTATTTGGCGAACAGGTAGATCACCCTGATTATCTTCGCGTTCATCTCCAGCAACTTCACCCTCGGCATTAATGTTATGTCTCTGTGCTAAAGCCTCGATCAATCTGTCTATGTTTGATCGTGGCTCCTGTACTGGCAGGCCCTCTATTACTTCTTGCATTCCTATGTGACAGATTACATATTCTGAGAACCAATTTGCAGACGGAGAGAAAAATTTGCAAAAAGTATAACTGTTTTTCTAAAAATATATTATAATGTTTTAGCATTTACCTCCCGCACCAACAGCAATATTTGGAACTAACTGTTCTCCTCTACAGTTCTCTCTACCCGGAACTAAACGCTGTAATGCTGGAGGATAAGGATTGCCGTCTACGTCAACAAGGAACGGCGGTGGCATTAAATGTGGAGCTGTTTGCGTCTGTTCGTCCAGAACGTAATGATTGCTGTCCCTGATTAACGGTCTATAATCTGTATGGAAGAACAACTCCTTTGGAACCTATAATAAAAAAAAATGATTCTCAATATCTTCGTTTTACGTTTAAATACAATGTTACTTTGTATCCATGAAAGGCTAATTCAACAGTAGCAACGATGAAATAATGTAACTTACAATTTTCAGTCTTTCAATCCCAGATCCAAATCCATACATCAGTAAATGGCCATGAGAATCAGTTGCCGCTAACATCGTACCGTCTGGTGACCATTTAGCATCGAATACAGCACCATTGCCTTGACCCTCGATAAAATTCTGGAAGCAAGCTATAGGCTCTGTGTTCAACACATCCCAAATAATAAGCTGTCCATCGTGCCCAGCACTCAATATGACTCGAGGATCCAGCGGATGAGATTCCAGAACAAACACTTCATCCTTATGGCCTCGTAAAACTTTAACTAGTTCTCCAGTTTTAGCATTCCACACTTTCAGTGAGCTGTCATTCACTGCTGTGATAACCCACTCATCACTGACATCCCAACTAACCATCGTAACCTTTGCTTTTTTATTTGAATCATCATCACCTTCTGGTTCACTGTTGAAAACCAAGTATATATGTTACAGTAGAGATGCTTAATAATTATTCTCAGTACACTCAAAGAATCAATAGTATCCGCAAAGTACAAATATAACGTGAAGTATTAAATTAATGTAATTTAATAATGTCATCAATGTTAATCATTTACACATAGCATACATACCCAGGTAGTTTTGTAGTCATTAGGAGACGCTTGTGTATCCATTGCTGTTGTTCAAAGTGCCAGACGTTTGCAGTACCATCCTTAGAACCTGATATAAACTTAAGCCCGCTATGTGCCCACTGAATGCTATCAACAGTATCGGAATGTGATTCGACTTCTAAAACACGACGCGGACCTTCATCACCCAACATTGCGTAAACTCGCACGTGATGATCTGCAGATCCTGCAGCCATGAAAGCACCACCAGGACTAAACGATGCACAGATCATTTGCGCCTGACCAGGCCTCATTTTTTCATGATACTGAATGGGTTTTGTCCTGAAAATAAAGAAAATTATGCTTTTTCGCACTCTTCTTTCCATGAAACAGTAAATAAAATGAAAATAATGGTACGATATACTTACTGAAAAACAGCCCTCTCATTAGGTTTCTTAGTATGAGGCCAAAATGCTACTGAACCATCAGTACTTGTGGATACCAAATAATTCACGCGATTACAAGAAATAGGACAAAAGTTTACGGAAGTGATCATACCGGAATGTCCAGAGAGAACAGCCACCTTAAAAACGAAATTTATATAATCAAATAGTTTCTTTGGAAATTACAAAATAAATTGCTAAACTCACAGGAGACATTGTTTGAAAACACCAGACCCTCAATATTCGATCTAAACTTCCTGCAGCTAAGAGGGTATTATCGAAATTCACTGCAATATCCATGATCTCAGCAGATGCACCCCTGAATGTAGCTAATAAACGTCCATCTATGGTACTCCATACTTTAACCAGTAGATCGTCAGCACCGGTTATGACGTATTTGCCAGTTCGATCGTATAAAACACAATAGACCGCAGACAAATGACCCAGCGTATGTCGATATAATTGCATCTTGCTGTAAAACTTTGTTTGAATTGCCTCGTGTCGACTGAGGGGACCTGAATTCTCTCTTCCTTGGAGTACACGGACTGTGGAATAGAACATCATCATTCGAATGACATTTAATATCATGATTATCATTATACGCTTCAAAACAATATAACATGTGTAACAACTTACCAATATTGTGAGTTAACGTACTGGATGGAAGATGGAGGAAAGGCTTTCCTCCCAGCCTTCCAGAGTATGCCATGACTCCACGTATTTGATGTAATAAATCTACAGTTAATATAACATAATATATAAAATACCATAATATAAAAAGGAGCTGGGATACGTCTGTCACATTTTAATAATGGTACTACCTGCGTGTGTACGCAGTAAGGACTGCCTGCCTGCCCCAAGTAAGGAAATAGCCCCAGGTACACATGGTGGTACTTCTTTTTCTAATACAGGTCCAATACGTGCACATATTTGCAATAAATGATTTTCTCCCAGGTGAGGATACTTTCTTTCCTATTAAAATCATCGTAATGTACAGAACTTCAATTATCAAGAATCCTACATGCAAAGATTATTCAAGAATATATCAAATCGATAAAACAAGAATAGCAGGCATATATATATAGAAAAAGGACTTATTAATTTATATCCTCTTTCGCAGTAATTATAGTTTCTGTGTATTAATTGTACAAATAAAAATCATACAACTTATAATCCAATATAAGCTTTTGATTATAAAATTACATATGATTTATCCAAAAAATGTTGACACATTCCGAAAATTTCTTTCTTCAGCATTATTATTGTATAATTGAAGAGAGAAACGTTAAGGTCGGAATATTTGTTCCCCGGCATGATTTTAAATCCTGATTAAAGTAGTTCCCTCTCTTAACCAATCACAGAGAATCCTGCAAAGCACAAGCACACCAGATGGCGCTAGCATCATGCATGAGACCTGTTTCTATAAATAAGCCGTGAACATATATATTCATTGATCAGCTCGCTCAAGATGGCCGAAGAGAAGAGATCATTGGTGGATTTCTTAAGTGGTGGGGGCTCTCTTGTGCAATAGCGATGCTAAGTTTAGGAGGGAGAAATTTACAGAAGGGATAGGAACGGGGTAGTATCTAGATAGGGGTACGTTATTTGCCCGTGGAAGGACAGTTTCAAAGAATGAACTATTTAGAGATACGTCCTATCCATTTTTCAATAACTCAGGGATGAGGAAAAGGAGCATAATGACCTAATTACTAGTCATCGATACGCAATTGACACAAAGCACAAAGAACGCATAGTCATCACTTACCAATTCTTCAAATGTCTGATTATGGGTATTTCCCTTCCAATCGACCCTCTGGGGCAAAATCTGCACAAAAGTAAGATACTTTGTTATGACAACCGATTCATGGGGTCGAAATCGCGGGGGTCGCGAATATCGGATGCACGTCGAAAATCGAGGTCATCGACCTTGCAATTCTAATGTTTTGACAAGCAGAAACCACGTGCAAACCATGTGGAGCCACTAGCTGTGTACAGTGACCCCCGGCAAAACGTCAACTCAAACCAATCGTCTTACCTTAGCCCGCTCTAATTCGCGCTTGAGCGTCTGAAAAAAGTGAATTTTTCATGAGTGTCAATCGGGGTGGTTATGTGGAGCTTTAATTCGAGTGGTACTCACAGTTGCGATCTCTCGACAGGGCCCGGCCGCCAGGAATTTCGCGATCAGGAAGTACAGCTCTGCAATAAAGGAACGCTGGTTAGGAACAAATCGCGTACACGCTCTCTCCGTTGCGGACGGTCAGGGTGCCTCATCGGCCTCATTCGTTACCTGGTGCTATCGCGGCCTCGTTCCTGGACACGCCGGCCTCCATTCCGCACCGCGAATCGACGATTATTCACTCACAGACCAAGAGAAACATTTATTTTTTCGGGTCATAGCGCGGCATTACCATTTCAGATTTCATTTCTCTCTTGCGAGCCCTCGACCGCGTCACGAACACGCACGCTCACCTCCACTGCGAAAAGTAGTTCCGACCCACGCGCCACACTCCCTTCTCTTCGTTATCCAGGAACGTAGATACTTTTTCGAGAACCATGGGTCTATTGACAAGATCGTTCAATTCAAGAATTTTTTCCTATCTTTTAAAATTTTTTTTCAATTTTTTATTCAAAATTACATATCAAAATTTTGGTTGACTTCAACATAATTTGTGTGCGATGAACTAGCTTTTTTACGAAAAATCATCGACTTAAATTATTGTGGAATCAACTCGAGTTGTGAATAATTGAAGAATGTATATTTTTTCGAGATCTCATGGGCCGATGCTGACGATACCTTTAAAACATTTACTATATATTATATGGAGTATTGCAACGGGTAGATAAATGTTTTTACAAGTGTATTTTTAAATCGTCGGAAGAATTGAAGTACAGGGCGATAAGAATATTTGTGAATTTTACTAATATATTCCATGCTTATTCTTAAATATGGGAATTCAATAAGTAAACCGAGTTTAAAACATTTGTTAGATATAAACTGTAAACAATAAAGGCTACTTACTACTCATATAATCTTAATCTATGCTATTGGAATTTGTTGTATCGCCCATCAATACTTAATCAAAAGTACGTTTAATAATGATGAAAATTAATTAATTTATTTAAATTACGTTATTGATCAGTCTAAAAAATTATTTTCAATATAATTCGCTCTTAGCAATTATGTACTTCCAAGAAAGTGTCACATGTGAAAAATTGAGAACTTGAGTTTATTAAAAGAAATATATAATACTACTTATTACGCTGTAATTTTGTGTGTGCACTTAGAGTCTGTGTACTAAATTTGTAGAAATATTTGCGTAAATTATCAAAAATGAGTTTGAATAATCAGGCCCCCCTCCGCCCATTCAGCGGTGCCCTAAATGACAGCACCCTTTCCGACAAAAATAATGTCGACCCTGAGGAAAAAAAATTCATAATATCTCTAATATATTATTACTAATAAATTTTCTAATATTAATAACATCATCAAAGTAGCGATTTTCTTGCAGATAAAGGAAAATACTATTTTTCGGGAAGTTACTGGATGCAATCGTAAGCGCATTAATACAAGTACCGGAAAGAAAGAATCATGGAGGGGTACGTTTCAAGATGGTAACCCAGAAAATATCGGACTGAATTCTAGGTACATGCGCAGGTAGCATATGAAAGTTTCCGAGATCTTCGATATTTCCGGAAATATTCCAGTAAACCTAAAGATGGGCGATACGTGATAGAAATTTTCATGTAATCTTCAAAATATTTCGATGCTCTTTACTACTTAGAATTACTGCCTAACCGATGAGAAACTTTTGAACTTTGTTCATGCAGTGAATGAGATACGTGTCGATGATTTGATACTGTCGACGTATACCTTGTCCTCTGTGGGGTTTAGTTGTGTCACGTCAGTCACTTGCAACTGTTTGCTAATGGTTTCGCGTAAAGATGAATTGATACCCATTTTCTAGTGTATTAACAGCCAATAATATAATAATTGTTGTATAATTTTTAATTATTAGATGTAATAAATTTTTTTCACAAGAATCACATGCTTGAACATTTTTCAATTATCATTTTGTAAATCAACACTGACAGTAGGAATTACGCGAGTAAATAGAACCTATTGATTGTGAAATAAAATACAATTATGTCTTGGATAAGAGAAAATACTTTGAATTGGATTCAGCTTTTAGCTGTTAAAATTATAAAAAGTGGAAGAGTTCCAAAACATGTAGCATTTATTATGGATGGTAATAGACGTTATGCAGATAAGAAACGTGTTGAAAAGGTGGAAGGACACACTAAAGGGTCAGTACTGTAAAAAAATATATAATAAAATTTATATATGTAATGTTTATATTGAATTAATATGACTGAGAAATGCATTTTTAATCTTCAGATTTGATAAACTTGCTGAAACACTACAATGGTGCTTAGATCTTGGTATACCTGAAGTAACAGTGTATGCCTTTAGTATAGAAAATTTTAAGAGAAGTAAAAAGGAAGTAGATGGTCTCATGGAACTTGCCAGACAAAAATTTCAAAGAGTTTTAGATGAGCGGTATGTATATTTTATATTACGAGTCTAGATTTCATAATCAGTTGTACGATATTTATAATATATCTAATGAAGAACCACAAACTCTGTATTGCCTGTTATATTTAACGAATAATTACTATCTTGAAAATATAATTCCACATAGGTCTCGTACAATTTTAGGGAGATGCTGATGCAACATGGTGTATGTATTCGTGTAATAGGAAATTTATCACTGTTGCCAGAAGATCTTATCCAAACTATTACCAAAGCTATGTACATTACTAAGGATAATAACAAAGCATACCTCAATGTGGCTTTTGCCTATACCTGTAAAAATCTTGATTTCCTAATGACTTCAAATTATAGTAAACATTGCATATACAGTTAATCTTTTTTAGCTAGAGATGAAATAACACATGCAGTTAAAGATGCTGTTGAAGGTGTTAAAGCTGGAGACATTCTTCCAGAAGATATTAGTGAAGAGTTAATGTCAGAATGTTTGTATACTAATTGTTCTCCTGAACCTGATCTATTGATTCGCACCTCTGGGGAGGTCCGTTTCAGTGACTTCCTCTTGTGGCAAGTAAGTGCTTCATATTTAATAGTTATTCAACCTGCAATGTTTAAAATATTGTTAGTATTTTCAAGAATTTACCAAGCATTAAGACAAAATTAACCAATCTATTCTTAAATATCCAAAACGTTTATTATACAAATTATTTTTAGATATATATATTTTATATAAATAGATATATCTTTATCAAATGTCAAATGAAACTTCACTCAAACAAATATTTCTAAAGCTATTATATAAATATTAAAATTTATCAAAAATCAATCCTTATACTTATCAAATTGATTCCAGACAACTTGCAGTTGCATTTATTTTGCTGATGTACTTTGGCCAGAGTTTAGTGTGTGGGATATGCTAGCCGCAGTGTTCTACTATCAAAGGTCTTCCTCTGATTTAGAGACAACAAAACAAGAGCAGAGTAACAAGGTAGTAAAACATACTAATAGAGCAGCTACGTATATTAATAAATTGCAACGAAAAAGGGAAAATCTATCTCTGGCTGTGGTACAATCATAGTAGAAATAATATTGATATAATTTCAATATTTAAAGCGACATATTTTTATATCAATGTATAAATATTATATATCTGAGCAACAACAGAATAGTGAATGGGTATAAAGGTTATCCTATAATTGTATGATACAAACGATGCACTTCGTCATATTGTATATGTTATATAATTATATGTATCGTATGCAATGTATAAAACGATTTGTAATCGTATTATCGTACTAGTAGCGACCCTTGTGATGCGTTGGGAAATAAACGATTAAGACACTTACAGTGATCGTTAATCAGTCTTGCTGTAAACATTTCTTCTGAAACCGTAAGCAATAAGCCAATTAATATATTTATATATGAGGTCTTTTATTTGTATATAAAATCCGACACCAAATTAATGAAAAATAAAATCACTGAATAAAATATAAAAATATTATTCTCCTAATCGTTGGTGTGGAATTTATTTCATTACTTTTACAAATTTCATTCTCTGATTATTATTAAAGTTTTATATTTTTGATACTAGTACAATTAAATCATATGTTAATATTGTCTATGGGCATTTTTTTCCTGAGCCACAAATGTTCTTTTATATATTAACTAAATATATCTTTTATTTTTTTTCGTTTACAGTACTAATTTAACATATAATTCGTTACTAGCAGTAAATCACAAAATAAAATGGATAATATTAAAATGATAACGATATTTTAAAGAATAGTTATGGTAATCATGATTCCTACAGCGGTTGATATTCTTCACGCAACTGCGGGTTAATTCCAATAAATAAATATTTGTGTCGTGACAAATATCGGTAATAATATAATTTGCAACGAAACGACGAATTACGACTCGTAATAAATATGCAAATATGTAAAATATTTGAAAAATTTCTCAAGTGTAACGTCATAATCAACATTTAAAGAATAGCAAAAAAATTGCCATGATAAAATTGATCCTTTCAAAAAATTATCCATTACATATTTACAAAAACAATGATGACTAAAATCCACCATGATGAATAATAACCACGTAACAGAATAAAAAGTACTATCAGTAGGAACTGTAGTACTCATGTACCCATCTGTGCTGTAAAAAATATTGAGTTCTTTGTATAGAATTCGTACAAGAATGTATAGGTACACGTGATTATTTCGAGTTGTAAGGTGGATGGAACGATCGACGAGCAGAAGGTTGCCGTTGTCTAGCTAGGAAGGATTGTCCTTGTCCAGGACTGATAGCAGCAAGACGTTGATCAACAGCTTCCCGGTGACAAGTTGCTCCCAAACGATAAAATGCTGTAAGCATAAGCTTTTCTTCCATCTCCCGGATAATTTTACTCTCTTTGTACGAACGATCCATGTCCTCGATGATCTTACGCTTTTCCATTATCTGATTGCGCAGTAATTGCAATTCGGATGCTGGCAAACTATTTTGTTTAGGGTCCAGACTCTTTATGACATTCTTAGCTTTTTCTATGTATTTCTTGTAACGCTCTTCCAATGCCGTGTTCTCATAGTCCTTGCGTGCAATAGATTCCTGTAGTGCAAATGCCTTTTGTTTTTGAGTTTGTAATGCAACCTCTTTTTCCTCCAATAACAAAGTTATACGTTCACGTTCCGCTAAAGACTTTCGTATTTCGTCCTGCAGTTGGGCAATTTTTTGCTGAAGACCTGTGCTATCGGTTTTACTGTCTCCACTTGATTGATTCTCTGTAACTTCTTCCAATTTGTTTTCTAATTCTATTATCCTTTGATTGGCTTTACGATTCTGACCTCTTAAAGTATTGAGTCGCTCTTCAGAGTCCTCCAGTAATGCTTGTACTGATGGCAGCTTATCCTCATTTCCCTTTTGATTCAGTTTTAGCATTTTGTTTTCATGCTGCAAGCGCAGGAGTTTCTCTTTCATTTCAGGTAATGCCATTTCTGTACTTGCGACGCTATTCATTGTGGATGGTTTAGCATTGTTCTCAGTAGCTTGAAGTTGCGTACACCTTAATTCCTCATTAGTTTCTTTTAGTGCATCCCTCTCTATGACCAGGCGATCTCGTTCTCGCTGCACAGCATTGAGTCTGGCTTCCATTTTCTTAGCTTCAAATTCAAGTTTATCAGACTTGTTGATCTCCTCGTCAAGCTTGTGATGAACCTCAGTTAATTGTTTTTTGCAGAGTTCCAAATGATTTCTTAAGACTGTAGCCCTTTTTGCTTCTTCTTCGTATTCCATGTTGGACTGCATGTATTCCATATTTTTATCTTCCAGCATCTTCACCTGTCTTCTCAAATCACTTAAATCTTCCATCTTCTTTTTGTACGATTCAATAGTCAATTCGTATTTAGCTACTTTATCGGCAGTTTCCCTTAGTGCATCAACTTCATCTTTCAAACGATTAGATTCCTCTGCTGCTTTTTGTAAATCTTCTTGTTTTGATTGCAATTCTAGAACTTCTTTTTCTAAGAGTTCCACTTTCAATCTGTAATCGTCTCTCGACGTTTCCATTTTAAACATTTCATCCTTCAGTGCCTCAACTTGCTTGCGGAGACCAGAATATTTTAAACTGGACCCAATTTCCTCAGGATTTTCAAATTCTTCTAAGCGGTCTTGTAGTTTTTTATTCTCTACCATCAAACTTGCTTTTTCCTCTTGCAGAAGGGATAGTTGTTGATCAAGTTCATGGCAACGTTGTGCTAATTGGTCCCTGGTATCAACTGCAACTTGTAATTCTGCTAATAATCTCTGTTGAGCACTGTCTGCCAAATCCAAAGTTTCAAAATTGAGACTAGCGCCAAGACTAAGCCTAGGACCATGCATACTTCCTTCCAGTTCTTGTATACTCTGCATAATAACTTGTTGGACAGCTTCTTCCATTCCCATAATACGAGTTATATATTGTTGTTTCTGATTACAGTTAACAGCACATCCTAAAACAAGCTGTAATAATCGACACAACTCTTCATTATCACAATGCTCTCCGATCTTAGTAGCATCTGGCTTAACATATCCAGCAAGTTGTTGATTTAAACATTCTACATAGTACTCAGTAACAGCCTCAACAATCTTCTTTAAATTGGATACTTTTAAACGCCAGTTTGTTCCTACGTCTGTTTTGATCTTAGCTCGCCAAGCTGCTGTAAACCATTCTGGTGCTATTTGAGCTAATGCTTCAGCTAATGCAACTCCATCACTTATATCTTCAGCTGAGCCGTGAGAGGCTTGTAAGTTGAAGGTATCCAACCACTTGATCAAACTTGTTAAGTGCTGATCACCCATAATTATCTTGGTAATACATTCACTGTCCAAAAGTATTAAAAAAAAACTATCAAAACTGATAGTTACGAAATTATATTTCTGCGTTTGTTTGGTTCAGCAGGTCTTCTTCTATGTCAGCGCATATCGATACGCATACATATCGACATATACTCTTGATTTCTTGTAAAGAATGCAGAATACACTGCATTCATCAAAGGAATCCTGAGAAATTGTACCACTATTTCGAGGTGGAGACCTCGTTATTGCTCTTAGCTGATGTCACCGTGGAACATGGTAGAACAATTCCGCCACATATGAGGTGTACTAACACAAACTTATCAGCTGGACTGAAACCACAGACCACTTATTGGAGACACGGCACTCCCGTGCTATAGACTGTTAACACGAGTAGCAACGCCATCTGATCGGGAGGTTATATCACTAACGCGATATATATAGGTATACACGTGTATATATAGATATACAGATGTATGTATAGTCACCGTTCTATACTCATCGCCCTGAAAGTTTTCTAAGGTATTCTTAAAAGCACCTGCAACTATGAAAAACAAGTATGAC